>VYXF01013021.1:579488-687490 GCA_013397295.1 Polioptila caerulea | reverse complement strand
TCCATAGACTTCTTTTAGCCAAAGGAGAGACACAGGCACCTTGAGTAGATGTCTCTGTAAGGAAAAGATA
The DNA here is from genome assembly GCA_013397295.1 of Polioptila caerulea. NCBI lineage: Eukaryota > Metazoa > Chordata > Aves > Passeriformes > Certhiidae > Polioptila > Polioptila caerulea. Next base: position 687,420 of record VYXF01013021.1, on the reverse strand, counting down.
AATCACTCTTTTTCAGTATCTGCCTACTGGTTCTTTACTAGATTTTGTTTATCGATATAATTTTAAATAGAAAAATATGAGAGAATATTTATCCAGTGTACTATGTAAAGTTATTTTCTTCAGTATCTTAAAACTCTCAGGCTTGACTAGATATTTAAAAGCAATAAATTTTGTGATCCTCAAGATAATAGTTGATGCATAGACTGCAGCACTTATCTACTGTCTTGGAGTTCTGTTATCTCTCTCTTGGAAAAGAAATCCAGGCTTGGGCAAATGAAGTCACATTGGCAGCAAGGATTTTGAGGACAAACTGTCCCTTGGACTGTTACTGAAACATTTGTCTGTTTTCCAACTGTCATAACAGCAAGAGTTTGGAAAGTTCTCCTGAGAGGTTTTGAACCCAAGATCACAATTTACATTCCTGGCTGAACTATATGCCACTATAAAACTCAGGGTAATACATCCAAAGACACAAGTAGTCTAGAGCAACTCTGAACTAGCCTGATTTTAAGGTCCTGGCTGGCAAAGAGCAAAGCTGGCAAAAATCCTGGCTAAAGCTTTCTCCATTGCTTTTCTTTGCCTTGAATTCCATCTAAATATCCAGTCAGGATATTTGATGATTGCAATTTATTTTACTTTGCAACTAATCATTGATGTGAACACACCATCTCTGGATTTCTTAACAATTGTCTGTTCAGGAAATTCCAGAGCTGCAAGGCAAGGTCTGCAAAATGAAGATGCCTTTTGGCTTACCTTTCTTCTCCCTATTAATTTATCCTCATGAACAAGTGCAATTGCCAATAAAAAGCTTCACAATCTGTCTTTTGATTTATATGAAGTTCTGACAAAATTTCTCTTGGAAAGATGCCTGTCATTTGACGTCAGAGCTCTTAATACATTTGCTTTTTGTCCAGCAGTTGGGTTAAGCGAGCTGCCATCCACTGACGCCTCTACTTCCGCCCCATCACATTTCTGGAGTGTTCAATTCCAATGATACGGGCTGGAGGGCTCCTTTCTCAAAGGAATGGCATTCACAGCAAGACATGGGAAATTTGTTGCAAGGGTACAAATATGCTCTTTCTACATCAGCTATTTTAATGGAATGGTGACTGTTTCTGTGAGCTTCTGTGAAACCATCTTTTGAATTGTTCTGTTGGTTCAGTTTGACTTCCAAAATCCTTCCAGTATGAGCTTTTGTCATACTACACATTTGTATTCCTTTCAGAAGGGATGTTCATGCTCTCCATTGTAGTTATGGTAGCTATATAGCCAAAGACTCACAAAACAATGTAGACGCGCTTACTGCACTCTCTTACTGCGGAGAGCTAGATACCTACATCTTGTTCTTAGAACTGCAAGGTCATTTCAATCCTTCCCTTGACTCTCAGGTCACAAGTGTCTCAGGAGGTCCAGCTTCCCTGTACTGAAAAGATTTAACAGAATATCATGCTCTTTAAACAGACGTTGTAAATGTAGGAGATTTATTTTCATTGTATATCTAAAAGACCAAAATCAAAGTACCTCATGTTGCAGATGCTGGAGTATATCTTGACATCCTATCTGGGGGCATTGAGAGATCCTCAGCTGAAAACAGATACACCTACAAAACTAAATTATATCTGTTTGATTCAATGTTACCCTCATGTTTGCAACATTTAAAGTAAAATGACATATTTTTAAGAAAAACTCAAAAAAAAATTTCAGCACGGCATAGCATTTCATCACTGTGTTATGTTGTGTTGTAGAGGCTTGTGCCCCTATTTTCTTTGTGAGTCAATTTTTCTTCTGCAAACTTCATCTCTCTTTAAGTAACAGGGAGGCAAAGTGGCCTCAGTTGCATTAGAAAAGGCAAATTTTTAATGTAAAAACAATGAGAATTGTCAAGTCTGAATTATAGGCCCTTTTTGGCCAAATTACAAAAGAGAAATGAAGTTCAGTGTTTGTCATTTCCAGTCTCATTCTCTGGGGTAGTGTCAAACATGGCCAGTTTACTCCTGATGTTTTCACTCTGGAAAGTGTCTGTTGAAGGAAACATCACTTATGGTCTGCTCCACTTACTTTATCTGCACTGGGTCTACAGATCAAAATGTCCAGGCTAACAAGACTATCTATACTCTACAAAGGACAGCCCTTTTTGCTGTAGCAATGCTGTCAGCAGCATCACACAAAAGGAAATTTACCTTTCATGTCTAACATGAGGTTAATAAATGTAATATGAGACCCACCTACATACACACACACACGCGCACATACATTCATATATTTGGGTTCAACATATAAAAAATGTGATTTATCTCAGTCAGGGCAAATATAACACTACTAAATATAATACAAAGAAATTAATACCTTCCTATCTTCAGAGTTGGTATTGGTTGGAAAGAAACTTTCAGTTTTAGAGAGTGAGACTTCAGAAGAGACGCAGATATGTGAAAGGAGTGCTGAGAAGACAAAAAAAAAAAAAAGAAATGCAGCCTTCTTTATACAGCTTTCTTTAAAAATGTTGGAAATTCATGTATAAGACTATACATAATAGTGTGAAGCAGCCACTGAAAATTAGCTCCTCCTGAATGACTGTAGGATTCATAAGATTTCTAAGACCTTCTAGAAAGACTTTGTGAAGTCCCTTTCCCTACTTTCTCCAAAAACTTTGTTGTGGCCACAATTTATTTTTGTGTGAGCTGATTCATGGGCAAAAGTGTCCCCTCATGTGCTTCTATGAGCCTGTCATTCTGCCTATCATTCTTCTGACAAACTCTTTAATATTATAGGGCTGAGGTGTTACCAGGTATCTATCTATTTTAGAAAGTGAAAAAATCATTAAAAGACAAATAAAGCTCTAAAAAGACAAGTAAATTCTAACTCCATAAGATGCCTCACATTACTGCCTTTTTTATTTAATGTTACTAATGTAACTATGTTGTCACTTCTTCTCAAACTTTTTTTAAAGATGTTAATATTTCAGTTCTAATAATCTAAGCACGTAACAATGAGAACAACTGAAAACAGATTTCTTTCTTTGAGTTACTCACTGGAAAATTAGAGAGATGAAGCCCTGCAGAGTTAACAATCTATTGGAAAGCTGCAGTTGAGCACAGCCATTAGAAAGAGAATGTGGGTCTTTATCATATTTTGTCACTATTTCATGCATATAGGAAAAAAACAGCACAGGCTGCTGCAAAAATGTCAGCTCTAATTTGTGGTGTTGTTAACATGAAGAATATGGAAATAGACATTCAGCAAATTATGAAGACCTTTGCAGGTTAAAAATATACTTTTTTTGGCTACATGTCTGTTTTGCCACATGTGAATGAAAGTAACTAATGTTCTTGATGTGCTGGGTCTTTTGTGACTTTCTCATTGGCTAGATAATTCATGACTTTCAGTCTAAGCTTCCTATTTCTGGAAATATGTAGTTTGTATTTCTGGACAGTCATGAGTTAATATTATTAATGTCGACTAAAATGGCTGCAGGGATTTATTTGTTTCCTTTGTGCCACATCACATTCAGCTGTGATTTAGGAGCTCATAGTTGTTGAAGTAAACCACCAGACATCAAGATGCCACCTTTTGTAAGGCTGCATGGTGAGTGAAGTCTGTTAAATCCACATAAAATCTTTAGGAGGGATAAAGCAATAAAACCTAAGACACATGTTTGTGCCACTGATAGAAATCTGAAGTGTCCTTTGAGTTCGGTGTAAGCATAGGCACTTCAGATTTTTAAGTTTATTTTTATTATCATTTAATGACAAATGACGTCTGTCTTTAAGTCCCAGCATTAGATTAGTTAGTTTGGTAAAAGGTACGTTAATTTAAGAATTTATAATTCCTTTCAAATCTCTTTATGAAAGGTTTTGAAGGCAATGTGGAAAATCAGTATCTCCTTTGCTGCTGCCTGTTTCTCATAATCTCACAAATCCTCACAGACTCATAATTTTGAGTTTTTGGATGTGTTTCTACATAATGGTGAATTGGCACATGGTCAGCCTAATTTCTCAATATGCATATTTTCAAAGTCCAAATCTGTCACAGGAAAATATGTTTTAGGATTCATATGATTGCACTGCCCAAGCCACTCTCAAATGACAGCTTCTGTGCTGAAACTGAGACCACTGCACTTGACCTCTCTGAGAAACAGAGAAGTCACTGGAGACAGAGAGGTCACTGTCTTACTTTAAAGACCAAGGAAGTCTTAAAATCCATTTTTTATAAGCTTTTCTGAAGAGAAATCCCTTCTTTGGCATGCTTTCAGGGAGTTCTGAGGGTGTGTGAGGAACAGTCAGTATGAGGAGAGGATGCAGGTCTGGAAATCCCATTAGACCAGCCAGTAAGCTGGCTCCAACCAAACTGGGAGTCAGCAAACATGATGATCAAGAATAGGAGATTAACCATGGGCAGCACTTCTATTCTGCCAGTGCTTTAAGTGGAAAATATCACCAATGATTTTTTGAAGGAAATACAAATCAAAAGAGAAAATGCAGTCCAAATGCTTTCAAATGACCAGAAATAGGAGCTGATTAATGATTACATTTTAAATCTTATATAATGATTATTGTATCTGTTTTCATGTACATGATTGCCATGAACAAATTATACATACAGAAAACTTGCAGTTGAAGTGGAGAGATAACATCAAACTGGCCACACTTTCTGTGTAATTTAAAGACTTGTGGGGTTCTCTGAAATGCTTTTGATGGGCAGACAATGTATTGAAGCATGTCCCATAGCACTTAGGTTGTGTTTCTTTTCTGAGAGGAAAAGTACATTAATAGAGGAATTTCTTTTTCTGGTCCTTCAAGCTTATAGTTTGTATGGTAAAGAGACTGGCAAAGCTAGCACTAATGCCAGCCAGGAGACTAAGAGATTGACATGGTCCTGTTCAGGCCAGGGACCCATTGTGATGCCCTTCTCCAGGAATAATGTCAGCATGAGATGTAGAGGTACAGCAAATGAGGGAGCCTCTCCTCGCAAGGCATCACCTATCTCTGCTCTCAGAAGCACCAAAGGAGCTGTGCAGTTACTCTTTGCTAACTGGGCAGTTCACTGAAGTACCTCAAAACTGAGGCAATAGTAGTCTAATGGCAGGCAGCAGGCACTCCTGAATCCACAGTGCCAAGTGACAGAGATGAGACATCAGCCATCAGCTGCTTTGATGTAGTGCCCTTCCAGATTTGCAAGACTTTCTGGAGTGGATACACTATTCCTCTTTACCTTCTCAGGAACGTAAAAAATGACTGACAGGAACAAATCAGTGACCCATGAAGGAACCACTCTGTTTCTGGCAGCAGGGGAGCACATAACGTTGGCTATTCTTTATTGTGCATGCCTGGAAGTCAGAGCATACACTGTCACTGCATTAGCCATTCCTGAACAGTTAAAAATACCTTCTCTAGCCTGAAAGCAGATCCTGAGAACAAATTCTACCGGGCTATGCCTTATACAGTTCCTCTCCTCTCCAATCAGACAACAATCAGGGAATAAACTGGAATAGGGAAAGAATCAGTCATCTTCAGCAGGGATCTTCAGGCACTGCTACCCCTCTAGGTTTCCCACTCAGCACGCCAGCCCTTGTGCCCTTTTCTTTTTCCCATCTTTCTTCAGCTCCAACAGCTTCCACCAGCTAACAGCTAACAAAGCATTCGAGGTTATTCCACTGAAACTTGTGTTGCAATGTAGAGCACAAAATCAAGAGCAAATTAGTCAATGCACTGAACTTGGGTGTTTGAAACTGATCTGCTCACATGTTCTGTTGATCAGCCATATCTTTATCTTATGACAGATTTTTTAATTTCATCTTTTTAGAGAATTAGCTTTTCAGGGAAAGAAGCTCTTGTCTCCACTTGTCTAATACTTGTCTAACTTACATAAGAAACATGGAAAACAAATGCAAAGAAATATGAAAAATGCTGCAGGCAAATTGAAGTAAAACCCTGCTCAAAGACAAAAATATATATCATTATTCAAACTGGATATGATATTATCATCTGTTTTCTCAGAGGTGTGCAAACACATGTCTGTAATTCAAAGATGTATGAATAACAAATGTTCTCTTTAGACCTAGCCAAGATCTAAAAATTTTTATGTTTAAACTTGATTTATGTATTACATAGCTTTATCTCTTCATTATGGCAATTCTTCTTGTCAGACTGCTACGATTAAAATATTAATAATATTTAGTATCATCTGTACTATATTTTATACTGCGTAATAATTTCCAAAAGCTACTCTTGGTATAATGTAAAGTAAAAAACATTTTAAAGAGTGGGTTCAGACACTGCTATATGGATGGAGTCAAATGTGCTCACTTCCCCCAGCCATACTACCACGAGCAGAGAACACAGAGAACATGTGTTTTCTTCAGGGAATGCAACTCAACTGTAATATTCATTTGTTGTCATGATTTTTCTCAGGTTGTCTTGTTTCCATGAGTCAGTGCTGGATGAATGTATTATGAAGTCATAAGTTTTCTTTAAAAAATAAGAGAAAGCAGTTTTGTGACACCATCTTTGGGATGCTCATTGTCCATTTCCTTGGAAAATTTGAAGACAGTTCTGTCTTAGGAGAGTGTTCCTAGGTTACACAGCAGCTTCTACGTTCCCTGTGACCAGACTGAAAAGCTTAGTCAAGCCTGGATGGATCTTCAGCACAGACATGCAGCTGGCTGGGAAGTTTAACATAATTTCTGCAAAAGATTTTATGTTTTGAAAGGTGTTGGGAAGGGGATGAAAAGTCAAACTCTCTGTTTCCGCTACAGGAACATCCATGCATCTGAAATCCATTGTGCTCTCCAGGCTCCCTCACTCTCTGACAGCCTGCTGGGGAGCACTGCAGCCTGGCAGCTGGGAAGAGCCCTGGGCTGTGGGTGCCTGTATCTGCCTGAGGATGTCATAGGACCAGGGAACTACAAGGACTTGCACTGTAAGACTCTGTCACATGAGTGGCAAAGAAGCTAGGAAGCCAAGTTCTCATAAATTCCCATTTTCCTGTGGGAAAACTATCTGTTAGAAGATTTCCTCAAAATTTTTTTTCTTCAAAGAAAATAAAATCCATTTTTTTTTTTTGTTTTTTTTTTTTTTTATAGTTAAGGCAAGAAAGTGATACAGCTGTTTTTTACTGCCCAGAATCCATTTTCAGGAATAAAGGAAAACAGCTGCAGCTCTATCTCACAGGGTCACAAAATCCCAAGATTACATGCAGAAATTTCTATGACCATTAATGAAAAGATAATACAATTGATGTGTGAGTATTTTAGAAATGAAGTGATGTGTTCTGTTCAGTATGATTACTAAACCTTCCATTTTCATTACTTAGATAATTTGTGAAGATTCTATTACAGAATTTTCCAAAGACTTTCATAATGAAATAGTCTTCCTTTTCAAACCCAAAGTCATTAGTCTGCTTTCAAAACACTGCCTTCCTCTGTAAGGAGGATTCAAAGTACCTTTAGAGATAGAGGGGAGTAAAATTACTAGTAATGACCTTAATCATTATTTTATCAGCATAAATATTTTCTTTTGAAAAGGAGAGTGTCACTACAAGGCATTAAAAAGACCTAATTTAACCACAGAATCATTGTGATAGGATCCAGAAAGGAGTTCTGAAGTAGGTCCAGATTTGAAATTGGATCCACCTGATTGGACCAGGTTGCCCTGGTCCACCTCCAATTTTATTGCAACTGTCTTGAAGGATGGAGGTTTTACAGCCTCTGTGGGTGATCTATTTCAGCTCTTGACTATGTTGTGAAAATTATTTACCAATAGCTGGAATAACTGGAATTTGCAATTTGTGGCCATTGTCCCATATTGTTCTGCTATGTACTTTCAAGAAGAGCCTGGCTTTATCTTCTCTATAAATCTCTTAGAAATATAAGGTCAATGTTAAGATCTCTCCTGTAGCCTTGTCTTCTCTAGAGAAGCATAAGCTCAGCTGTTTCAATCCCTCTGTGTGTGTTGCACCTCCAAATCTGCACTGTTGCCTTGCCCTGGACCCTCCAATTTGTTAATCTTTTTGCACTGAGGAGTCCAAATCCTGACACTTCTAAAGTAGCTCACAGGGGCTGACTAGAGGGGAAAAAAGCAAATTATTTTTCCCACCTGCCAGCTATACTCTTGCTAACATAGCTAAAATTAATTAACCTTTGGTGTTGCAAATTTTGACTGCTGATTAGTGCTTGACTTGCTGACTGCTGGGAATTCAGGACATCTGCAAAGCTGCTTTTTTCCCTCAGACAGATCCTATCCTGCTGGGTTTATTCTATCTCAGATGCAGGACTTTTTATCAATTTCTTTTTAACAACATGAAGTCCTTTCCTGCCCATTTCTTTAGCCTGTCCAGATCTGTCTTCAGCTCCTCCATGCTGGCTGCTCCCTGATATAGTGTTGTCCACAAACTTGCAGAGAGGGCATTCCATCCCTGCTTGCATTGAATGCTATCAGCCTCTGGAGAACACCATTTGGATCTGGCTTCTGGTTGGACTTCACATTGCAAAACCCTCTATGCCTGTGACGTACTCACGCACTCAACAGCAGGAAGTGTAGTGTTTGGTGTTATCTGTCCACTGCTGCTATTTAACAGAAACTGTTTAAAAAGTTTGGAGGCTGGATGTTTGGTTGGTTTGGGATTTTTTTATTTCCTCACTGATTTCTGTTCCTGAAATCAGGAGCCCTCCATTTTAACCAACTCTGTTGATATATGCTTTTGAACACACCTCTTATCTGACCCTCTGCTCTCGTGTTTTACTAGCTGAAATAGAAAAAAAACCTAGGCACCGTTGAAAGTGGAGTTATCTGCTGCCACAAGATAGCAAGGGGCACACAGCAGGAAAGAAGAGAAACAAAACCTTCTGGCTGCCTGCAAACTCACAGTCTCTTAGAAGCTAGCATTTGTCCTGCCAATTTAAGCATGAATGACAAATAGCAACAGAAAGCATCCTATTATACTGTATTCTCAAATGCTAAATACATATATGGATTTCATTAAGTTTTCATTAGTTCAGTGAAAAGCCCATCTGTGAACTCCAGTGAACACAACACAGTAACATGGAATCCAAACAGAACATCTGGTAAACTCTAGAGAAAGTTCAAATAGAAACTAGTCTGTGACTGACTCTGGAAAAAGAAAATTTTAAAGCAAAATAACACTCCTCCAATTCATGACTCAATAAAAACCACACTGTTCATTAACAGGCACTTGTCATAATAAAAATTGTACACCAAAAACAGAATTTATTTACATTTATTAGGAATAAGGAAAATAAGTTGCTTCATTTCACTGAGAAACTCTGCATCCATTCATACAAGAGTCCAATAATTTCCAGTTTTCCAGCACTACTGACACTAATTTTACTGTGCTACAGACATACTTGCACCAAAACGCCCATAAGCTTTTAAAAAGCACTTTGAGGCACTGCAAGGCATAAATTTGGGTAAGAAATTGTTGTCCATGTTGGCAGGAGCTGCTGAGAACTGAAGTGATGAATGCAGCCCTTAAATAATCTTTTTTTTTTATTCACTTCGTTCTGTGAAGTGACCAAAGATCATGTACCTGCCCCGGCCACTTGCCCCCACCAAACACCATTTCTATTAGCATGAGATAGCTTTTACTTAGCTACCTGCTAACAGCCTGAAACAGAAATTGAAAATGTTTTTAAAGAAAACACTTGCATTTATCAATTCTATCAGTTTAACAGATTTTTTAAGTAGCATGCCCTATTTAACAGTTGAAGGGAGATGACAGTGCCAATGCATTTGGATTGTGGATTTTTTTCTTTTCCAGTATGAGGATAGATTGACTGCTGGGAAGGCATCTCTTGCTGAAAAATAAAGGGTTTTATAAATACCACGTTCATAGGAGCTAGGAAAGCCAAAATACATCTTAAACTCCTTTTCCACTGATTACTCTGCGCATTAAAGTTTTGAGGCCCAGCTAATATGGGAGAACTCCAGAACAGAAATTGTTGTATAAAGTCAGTTTCAGAACAATGAAACCACAACAATCCTAGCTCTGATTACATCCATAAATCTGCATACCAGGGAAAGAATGAGGTGCTAAATAAGGTATATTTATATTATAATTTGTTCATGAAATCTCAAGCTGGAAACTGAAAGAAACAATTAATACATACTTTTTTGTCTTAAAATTACCAGAACAGATATTATCATAAAGCCTGAATGCATGATTTTGCTTCTATTTTTGGGTATATTGAAGACCTAGAAAATGTCAAGAAAATGTATTTTTGTGGAAAAACCTGTGCTGTAGACATGAAAAAATTGAATGAGATTTCCAGAACGCTGGAAATCTTGTCAGCTGGTGTAAATTAGTGTGATTTAAGCATACTTCAAGAATGTATGCTAGCATCACCTGATAACTCTTAAAAAAAAAAAAAAAATCCAAACTTATAAGAATGTTTTTAACTGTTTCTTTTTAGATTAAAATTAAAGTGCATAAAAGTTATTTGAGATTTTCCTTTCTATGCTTCAAGAAATCTTAATTGATGTACCTGAAACATTTATGAATTTCTTTATTTCTTGAACAAAGAAAGCTGTATTAATGTCAAGACCTTTTAAAAAGTTTTTTATATACTTTATTTTTTAGTGAAAATACAAAAATTTGTTAGAAAGTGGAAAATTTAATGCAATAACTGCTCTTTAGAAAATTATAAATTTGTGTAGAGGTTGAGTGCTGAGACCCTGAACTGTTCTTACACCATCATTACGTAAGAAAACCTGTTTCTTAGAAACTTAAGTAAGATAGAAAGGTTTAGCATATATACACCATTCTAATTGTTCTCAATTACAGTTTAATCAATGTTTTTTTCCTTATCCTGTTACATGTTTTTTCTTAAGCTTTTTTTTTTGTGAAAGAGGCCTCCAATGCTGTTTTCTTTTGCTATTTTTTGTTTACTCTGCTTTTTTTTTGTGAAATCTGCTTCTTGTAAATGAATGTTTTTTTCTATATAAACTTTGTCCTTTAGGGCTGTGATCAAAAAGTGTAGGGTGACCAGTGTTCCAAATTGTATTATAAAAAATAACGAGGAATATTCCCTGCCTCACACGTATTGTTTCAGAGTCAGTAACAAAAGAAGCTGTGAGAAAGAAGTGTCTTCTGGTGTTTATTATTAACCAGGAAAGGTGTATTACATGACACGATGCCATATGAAAGGCAAAAGAAGCAATGGTGTAAAACACTCCAGATGCAAGAAATACTAAAAAAACTCTGGGAAATTCAAGTTCTAGAGTGTGATTACTTCATTGTCAGAATTCACACTATGACAGCAGCTTTCCCTCTTGCCCCTGAAGGGGTGTCTGAGGCCAGCTTAAACAAAAAGAAGGAAATATTACCTTTGTCATTATATGGGGTTCCTGCTGCTGATTGGCTTTGCAACACAGACTGCCAGTCTGTGCTTACAAGCCACTGATATGAAAAGGGTCTGGGAGATCACGAATGGCACTGAGGGCAAACTGACTGCTGTTCCAGTAAAAGAGCTAAGGGTTCATCATCAGGATCAAAAGAAGGCAGAAGTGGCTGTGAGACATGAACAGAGGCATTATGGAGAGAGAGAGCCCATTCAAAAGGCCACTGGTGGGGAAAGGCTACTAAACAAACAGACCTTTAATCTGAATTCATATAGCTTGTCTCATATTTTTATTCAGCTGCTAGTCAGTCATTCATGTCGTGTTCTCAGATTCTTGTAGTTCTATATTCCTACAACTCTTTCCAAAATGGTTTCAAAGTCTTCATCAATGAGGAATACATGATCATAGTAATTTTCCATGTTTTCCCTGTTATAGAGAAGATGTAGCTATGAGACCAATTGACCAAAATAGAAAGAAACTATGTATTGTGGTTTATGCCCCATCTGCGTTATCTGAACTTGTTTTTCTGTTTAAATCCTTATTTTTCCTGAAGGATCATATATCAGACAAAACCTCAAAACAGAGCATTGCTTTATCTAGCTCTGTCACTGCTCCTCATATTTTTAACAGTGACATCACAGGACAATAAGCTAGCTAAGCAATATCTTTTTTTTATTATTATTATTTGTCTGCTCTCACAGATTCTTTTTCTTTTGGTTTTGCAAGATGCCTTGAATGCAAAATAAAAATCTTGTAGAATTCTTTTTACAATTAAGACTTAGAAGAAGGTGATGAGGAAAAAGTAATCTAAAACAAGTAAGGGGGGGGAGACTGCTAAAAAGAAGAAAAGAAAACAGAGAGAAGCTGAGATGAAAAAGGAAAGGAATGTGCATGGGATAAGGGTTGCTTTGGATAAGGGTTAGCTGCCAGACTGGTAGCTGTCTGAAAGAATTCCTTCACAATAACCATTACTTAATGTCTCCTGTGAGGACATGAACTGGAGTTCAAGATTCTTAGGGCAGTAAAGGAAGGTGCACAGCACATTCATTTCTCTGGACTTGAGGAGAACAGACTTTGTCCTCTTCAAGAATCTGCTTGGTAAATTATCATGGGATAAAGACCTTGGGGGAAGAGAGGCCCAAGAAATCTGGTTAATGTTCAAAGATCACCTCCTCTAAACTCAGGAACAAGAAGTCTCAATGAAGAGGAAGACAAGTAAAAATGTTAAGAACGCTGACATATGGACAAACAAGAAGTTTGTGACAAACTCAGCACACAAAAGAAGATTACAAAGGGTGGGAGCAGAGACAGGTAGCCTGGGAGGAATGCAGAAAAAAATGCTGAAAACAACCAGGGATTGGGTTAGGAAAGCTAAGCCCTGAGAGAATTAGATCTCACCAGGGATGTCAATGACAATAAGAAAAGTTTCTATAGGTATGTCAGTGATAAAAAGGAAGACTAGGGAAAGTGTGGTCTCCCTCTGGAAGGAAACAGGAGGCCTGGTTACCCAGCTGGAGAAGGTTGAAGTACTGAATTACTTTTCTCCCTTAGTGTTCACAGACAAGTGCATCAGCCACACCACCCAAGTCACAGAAGGCAAGGCAGGAACTGGGAGAATGAAGCACTACCCAATACAGGAGATCAGTTCTAGGACCATCTAAGAAATCTGAAGGTGCACAAGTCCGTGGGAACCCATGAGATGCAACTGTATGTCCCAAGGTGAACTGACTAAGCCGCTATCCATCATATTTGAGAAGTCTTGGCAGTCTGGTGAAGTTCTCACAATCTGGAAAAGTGGTAAAATAACTTTCATTTTTTAAAAAGGGAAAAATTATCTAAAGGCTACCTGTCTGATTTTGGTGCTTGGCAGGGTCACAGAGCAGCTCTTCCTGGAAACTATTCTAAGACACGTGGAAGATAAGGAGATGCTTGGTGGCAGTTAGTATGGTTTCACTGAGGGCAAATTGTGCCCAACAAATTTGGTGGCCTTCCATGGCAAGATTACAGAATTGGTGGATAGAAGAGGAGCAACTGATATCACTTTTTACCTGGACTTATGGAAAGCATTTGATGCTGTCCTGCATGTCTTCCTTGTCTCTAAACTGAAAGTCAGGCATTTTCTGAGCTTGGTGGATAAGGAAGGGGCTGGGTGGCCACACTCTGAGACGTCTAGTTAATGGCTCCATGTCTACAGAGAAAGCAGTGATGAGTGGAACTGTTTAACATCTTTGTTGGTGACGTGAACAGTAGGACTGAGAGCACTCTCAGCAAGTCTGTCCACAACATCACAAATGGTTGGGGTTGGAAGGGACATCTGCAGTTCATCTAGTCCATCTTTACCACCTGTAAAGCAGGTTTGCCAAGAGCATGTTGCACAGGATTTCATCCAGGCAGGTTTTGACTATCTCTGGGGAAGGAGATTCCACAACCTCTCTGCAAAGCCTGTTGCAGTGTTCTGTCACACTCAAATGACAACACCAAGCTGTGTAGTGCAGTCAACACACTGGAAGAAAGGGACGCCATCCAGAGACAGGTCAGAGAGGTGGCCTGTGTGAACCACATAACATCCAAGTGCAAGGTCCTGCGCATGGGTTGGGGAGATTCCAAGCACAAATACAGACTGGAAAGTGAGTGACTTGAGAGTAGTCCTGAAGAAAAGGAGTTTGGGCTGTTGGTTGAAGAAGCTCAACATGACCCAGCAACATGTCCTTGCAGCCCAAACATATCCTGGCTGTATCAAAATCAGTGTGGCTACCAGGTCAAGGGAAGTGATTCTGCCCCTCTACTCTGCTCTCATGGGACCCACTTGGAATATGTCCATCTCTTGGGCCCTCCAAACAAGAAAGACATGGACCTGTTGGAGCAGATCCAGAGAAGGGTCATGAAGATGGTAAGAGGGGGGGAGCACTTCTCCTGTGGAGACTGAGAGGGTTGGGGTTGTTCATCTTGGAGCAGAGAAGGCTCCAAGACCTTTTAGAAGCCTTTCAGTACCTAAATGGGGCCTACAAGCAAGTCAAAGATGGTCTTGTATAAGAGCATGTAGTGATGAGACAAGGTGTAATGACTTTGAACTCAAAGAAGGTAGATTTCATATTAGATATTAAAAAGAAATTCTTATCTGTGAAAGTGTCCACGACCAGGTCAGATGGGGCTTTGAGCAACCGGATCCAGTGGAAAGAGTCCCTGGGCACAACAAGGAAGTTGGAACTGGGTGACTTTTAAGGTCCCTCTGTCCCCAAACCAGTCTGTGACACTATCTGAAAAATATTTAAACCCCAAAGAATCAATTTGAAAATAAAACTAAAATCAGCTTAGTTAGTTTAGATTTAGCTAGCCTGAAATAAAGCTGGGATTTTTTTTCTTTTTTGTTTTTTTGGGAAATAACGTTTTCACTTGGGAACTTGTGTGGAATGGTTAAATTCTGTTAGAATACCTTCTTGGTACAAGGTTTGCTGTTCATTTCCTTCTGACTAGAAGAGGTTTCAGCATATTTCTTTTACATGGAACTGCAATCAAGGCCTGATTCTGATTTAATTTATATAGCACAATTTTATATCAGCATACCCAAATAACCTTATTGGAGAGATTCTTGATTTAGTCTGGTATGAAATCAGTATCAGGACTTTAATGTTGTTTGAATAGATGCTTTCTCTGTTTAATAGCCAAGATGAAAAAATTTTGGATCAAACTACGAATTTTTTTTGCTTCTCATCCTTGCTGAAATGAAAATGTAGTAAAAATAGTTTAATACAATGCAACATATTGGCCTAAGATGAAAGGTTTCATATATTCTAAGCAAAACAGAAAAGGGAGGATTCACAAAATAAAAATTCCTTACTCTGCTGCTGTTCTCTTCCTCTCCCTTTTAGTCTAACCTGTTCAAGATTAGATTTTTCATTCATACTTGAAAAAGGTCTGGATATTTCATTTTTCAACTCATTTCAAGACAATACCTTAATAAACAAGTTATATGCCATTCCAAGAGAAAAGGGGATCTCATTTTCTGTGATGTTTTTACATCCATTTTAAATGGCATTCATCGCAGCACATAAGTCAAATTCATGTGATCAAATTCAGATGTCTACATCTAGATATCCCCAGCTTTCTTTAAATAATAGCAAGAAATAAGTACTTTGAGGTTTTATTACCTCAAGAGCTAAAATAAGCATGACATTTTCCTCTGACCTTCAAGCTGCAAATTCCTGCCTTATGCCACCAAGCTCTCTTAGTGTATGCCAGACAACTTTTAATGCCACGGAGGACACTTCTGCCTGTATTCTCCTCTACAATGCCAGCTCTCATGATGTGCACAGATGATACAGAAACTCTGTTACTGTGTAAAAACCAATGGACAATGAGCTGGGCAGGTATGGATATTTTTTCTAGTGTCCAACATATTGGGTTTATATATTTCTCACACTTTTGTCTGAGGAATGTTTTGCTGCTTTCCAGTTAGTCGTAAGCCAGGGCAAAAAATGAAGTCACAGTCAGTAATTCATTACATTTAACATAGAAAACTTCAAGTGTTTTTGAGAGACAAAAGTGAGAAAATTAAGCACAAATATCATTTATTCTACTTACTTGTATGATCTAAATAAAACTTGTTTCTGACTTTCATCTTGGACGAGATAATGGCCAATATGGTCTGTTCTGCTTTGGAATGACCACAGGGCTGAAGACTGCCTTCATCTTAGTATTGTATTATATTGTGTTATCTTCATGTATTGTAACAACAGTCCAGGTGATTTAAACTTAGAATTCTATTTCTTTTTTCTGAATGTGGAATGAGTACTTACAAAAGGCACAAGTGTGACATGGAAATGTAAAGTAGTTCATGCATAGCAGAGCAGTTAAAACAGGGTAACACATCACCTCACAGAACCTTCCAGCTTGATGGCACCCAAGAGAGAGGGGGAAGACACTGAGTTAAATGTTTAGAGTGGACCAGGACTTGAAGGTCCTGCCTTTCAGATGGCTTATGTGGACATATGGATATATAAACACTAAAGGTGAAGCCTCCAAAGCCCTCATGTCAGACCTATTCTACTCCATTTTGCCATAGTCCTTAGAGGAGCAAAACTAGTGAAGCAATCTGTTATTCAAATGCCAAAATGTAAAATCAGACATGTCAAAGATACATTTGAAACTTATTGGTTGAAGAGAAAATTTGTATACACTAGTACCCAATCTAACATTTTACCCTCCACACACATTTATGTGGATGTAGACACACAAAACATATCTATTCACAACTAATCAAAAAATTCAGACTAAATTTGGAAATTTTGCAGAAATAAATGCATATTTAGATTTAAAGACATCCAGCTCTTGAAAAAATAGTGTTAACTCTAAGCACAATTAGTCTGAGATGCATTCAGAAACTCTCAACAATTATGCACCAAACTGCTGTCCTCTCTTTGCATTGCATCATCCTTAAATCCCCCAGTAGCCTACAGGATTTACAGGGAGACTAGATAGCTCTACATTAGATGATGATCACAGCCCTGACCCCAGTAAGAATATAAATGTCTACCTGCTTCTGTTACCTGGCAATGGGGAAAGGTCTGCAGTGTAACACGGTGCTGATTTCTTATGCTGTGCACACATTTAAAAGGTATTACCTAATTCTATAAATGGTTGCATTTCTTTCCCCCATCCTAACTTGCATAAACCAGCCCTTGAAAAAGAATTTGGGATCACTCAAATGAAAATTCAGGAAGAGTGAATGAAGTCTCCCTTTCTTTTTCTCTACGTAGATCACAATCTCAGTGGAGAAAAAAGTACACTGCTGAAGCCAGGAAAGAGGAGGAGCACAAGAATTCTGCTGCAGAGGATTTGTGAGGTGTGGAGTTATTTTAATATTGCTGGATGAAAAATCTGTTACTAAAATAAGAGTTGGGAATGAATCCACTTCCACCAGAGTGGAAGAATGTTGGCTTCAATAATTTTAAATGCTCCAATAAAAATGCTACTTTTTCATAATTCTCTCTATGTTCGCTTTCAACTTGGTCTCCATAAATTGCTGACACTTGATGAAAGCTTTGGCCTAGGCATTTCATTTTCATTGGTTTTATCTATATTTCATTATTTTTTGCTTGATATGGAGAAAAATACATTAAAACCTGAACAAAAAACAAGTTACACACATGAAATATATGTGATATATATCATGGAATGACACAATTCTAAAACGTAGCAAAAGTGTAAACATGTAGACATTAAATGTTAAGGCATAAACCTGATATGAAAGGCCAAATTAATGTGCAATTATTTCAGAATTTTTGGTTAAGAACTGTATATTTCATTACTTAATTTCATGTTGATCTGAAAAAGCAAATAAGATAGTGTTTCCAGGAAGATTTAATTTTATTTAAATTTAAAAAAAATCTGGACTGAATTAATATTGTGGAAAGAAGGGTTTACTCAATTTATAACACACATCTCTGTCTTCCATATTTTTTAATATCTCAATAGGAGGAGCAGGGATACTTCAGCAAAACATTTTTTCATCCAATTTTTTCTCAGTCCTATTGTAATTTCTTTTCCAGAGGACCAAAAATCACCTAGGCTGGAAGGGATCTAAGAAGATCATCTTGTCTAACAACATGTTCAGGTCAGGCTCAGCCAGAACAGGCTTCTAAAGACCATGTCCATTTGAGTTTTGGATATCTTCAAGGAAAAAAATTATTTCTGGGCAACTTGGTCCAGAGTCTGAAAATTCTCATTAAGATTTTTTTTTCCCCCCTTATATTCAATACAAAATTTCCATCTTCTGAGTTTTTCCTCTCATCCTGTCTGTGCACCCATAAGAGGAGTCTGGGTCCATTCGTTTTGTATCATCTTTCCAGGTAATTGTAGACATCAATAAGATTTCTTCCAAAACCTCTACTACAGAATGAACAAAATCAGCTTCCTCAAGCTCTCCTTTCATTTCATGTACTCTAATACCAAGAATATTTTGGTATCTCTGCATCTCTGCTAAAGACACTCCAGTATGTTGTTTTTTTTTTGGGGGGGGGGCGGGCGGTATGCAAAATCATAAATAAAAAACAGAGACTTCAAATGTGAGCAGTAGGTTAAGATGTCTGCAGTGTATGTTTTGGAGCAGGGATCTGAAGTTCTATTTATCTTCCAAATTTATGTTTAATTATTGAATTATAGTTCTTTGTCACCTTTTCTGCATTTTAGAAATTGTTCTACTTTATATAAATAATAAAATGTTCATTTTGAGGTAAAGAAAGGAAGAGTATTCCTCTCCAAAGGAGTGCCTATAAGGTCATATCTTTATGCAAGTAAAACAGGGCAAGGTGCTAAAACTAAATCAGGCAACTTGTGGAAACATCATTTGAGAATGCTATAATTTGTAAAGGTGTGTTTCTCTGATGAAAAGCAGGAAGAGGTCCTGGCTGAAGTAGAGAATGAAAAAAATTATTCTTAAATATTGCTCTATTTAACAAAAATAGCAATATTTTCCCTTTCTGAAAATTAATAATGGATAATACAACATGCTTGTAAATTGAAATATATTCTCCTTTTAACTTCGTTTTAAAGAATGAATTTGTGCTGGATTAAAACATGTGTTAATTCCTGAGACAAATTGTCAGACTTTTAAAGCAATTGGATCTGATGTTTAATAACCTAGTAAATTTCTTGGTAGCAAATCCACCAGATATACATGCATGAATTTCAAGAGTAAATTTCTATATTTCTAAATTTTCTATATTCTTCACTTATGCTGGAGGGCTACGTTTTTTCTTGGAAGGGATTACTTTCATGAACATGCTAACCAAGTCCAGGTTTTACAAAGCCTTGAGGACTGCAGGCCTACCCTAATGAACAGTTCTACTGACATCATCTGGGTCTTGTCTAAGTAAAAGATGGAGAATTTGAGGAAATGCACAGTTCTCAAGATTTTAGGACATGGTTTCCATATTGAACAGCAACAATCCTATAAATCACAAAAATTGAAAGATTAAATGCTGCCAGTATTTTAATTTAACATAAGGGTATGTAAAGACGGAACTGAGCTAACTATCCATTAAAATATTTTTAACATATTGTTACTAGTTAAATTAACTCCCTACTCTGGATGTGACTCATGCATATGCTTTTAATTTAACTTGGATAACACCAGTTTCACTTTTGAATATTCTATGGCTTCATTTTCCAAAGAATATGGTTTAAAAATAATATAAAAACAACTAGAGAAAAGCATGCTTAAATAGGTAGCCTAGATTTTGAGTTGCTCATGAGAAGAGAACTAAAGACACTATTCTTCTTTTTCTGCTTTTCCAGTCCTCATTTTTGCTCTCTATAGGCAGAAACAATCTTTTATACAAGCTTTCTCTCGAGATGGTTTTACATTTACCACATGAAGCAAGCCTAAAGAGAGGGAAAAGCATGTATACATTGAATTACCATAGAATCATGGAATAATTAAGGCTGGAAAAGACCTCAAAGATCTTTGAGTCCAACTTTTGACTGAACACCACCATGTCTGTTAAACTGCAGTATTAAGTGCCTCATGAAATGTCCTGTCATTTCTTGAACACTTGCAAGGATGGTCACTCCACCACTTCCCGAGGCAGTTCCTTCCGATTCTCATCGACCCTTTCAGTGAAGAAATTTATCCTGATATCTAACTTGAATATCCCCTGGTGCAATTTCAGTACATTTTCTTTTGTCCTGTCACTGGCTGCCAGGGAGAAGAGAGTGACTCCCCCCTTGCTACAGCCTCCTTCCAGGCAGTTGTAGAGAGCAAAAGGTCTCTCCGGAGCCTCCTTTTCTCTGGCATAAACACTCCCAGCTCCCTCAGCTGCTGCTCACAGGACTTGTGTTCCAGACCCTTCCCCAGCTCCTTTGCCCTTCTCTGGACTCACTCCAGCCCCTCAGTGTCCTTCCTGCAGTGAGGGGCCCAGAACTGGACACAGGCTTTGAGGCGTGGCCTCACCAGTGCCAAGTACAGAAGGACAATAACTTCCTTGGTCCTGCTGGCCACACTATTGCTGGTACAGGCCAGGCTGCTTCTCAGCCACCTGAGAACACACTGGCTCATGTTCAGCTGCTGTCAACCAGCACTCCCAGGTCGTTTTCCACTGGGCATCTTTCCAGGCAATCTTCTCCCAGCCTGTAGTTGTTGTGTCCAAGGGCAGGACCCAGCACTTGGCCTGGTTGAATGTCACATTATTGGCCTTGACCCATCGATGCAGCCTGTCCAGATGCTCCTGCAGAGCCATCCTGCCCTCCAGCAGGTCAACACTCTCACCCAACTAAACAAACTGCAAACTTACTGAGTGTGTCCTTGATCCCCTTATCCAGATCATTGATAAAGTTATTAAACATGACTGGCCCGATACTGAGTATCACCATACCCAAGACAATCTCCAAACACCACACGTCCTACCAGCCCTTCTCTGTTTGCAAACAGCTGGTATAGCAGGGCACTGCTCCTGGCAGGCTGACTTACCAGCTGTGTCAGGAATTTATCTTCCACACACTCTAGCAGCCTCCTAGACTCCTTCTTCTTCACTCTGGTGTTCAGTTTCCAGCTGACATCTGACTAGTTGAAGTCTCCCCTAAGGGCAAGGGCTGTCTATTGTGAGCTGTCAGCCAGACACTTATAAAATGTAGTAATAGAGTGGTTGTAACAATTTCCTGCAGGTCTATAATATGGATTTGAAGTGTACTCCAGATTCAGGCCAGATCTTATCTGCCATCAGCTGAACCACCATCATTACTCACTGGCTCATCTGAGAGGAGATAAACAATTATGAATCATGACTTTATGATTCCTGCATATGCCACTGAAGGCAAAAGGCCTCCAGCTCATTTAGCTAGGCTAGACAAGCCTTAAGACTCAAATGAAGTCTGATTATTGTGGTATTACCACAAATACTTCTACTTTCTTCATTTAGCAAAATTTGCTTACAGAAAATTCATGCCAGTACTCACTCCTGTGAAACCCACTTGTGCAAGAGTCTTATGAGACATGTCTCGAGTCTTATGAGACATTTTCCAACATCACACAGCATGGCTCAGATATAAGCAACTTCCCCTTCCTAGTGATGTGTCTGTCAAGTCTATCCAAAGCATAATCTGCTCAGAGCAAGGTTCTTTTGCATGAGGTGACTCAGTAGTAGTGTACAGAACAGAGGACAGGAGTATCAATCTTTCATATACTTCTTCACGCTTCCAGCACAATTAGGAAATAAAGAAAATAATTAGTTTCCAAATTTATTGTAGATTGAACTTTTGTGCTACTTTAGAAGCAACTTTTCTACTTTTAAAGGCATTGAGAAGTAAAAAATTTTGTTTTCTCATAGATACCCATGCAGATGAGTCACATAATTTGCTGTGAGCATACTCATTAAAATAAAATTTAACCTCTTTTTCATTGAACAATTTGCCAAAAACATAAACATAAAAACTATGCTTTTATGTGTATTCTGGCAGGTCTAATTATATATTGTTTATATTTTTCTTAAAAATATACATTCTCTTTGAAAAATTACTGAAAAACTTTGAAAAGTTTTTACTGACTTCTAATTTTAGAGTGTAATGTAAAAAAAATAATACACACACATCCATTGAACCTCATGATTTTTATATATTTAGTGCCACATTCATCATTTAAAAGATTGAAAGTCTGCCCTGCCATGCTATATTTCTTGGCAGAAGAAAAGGATAATGGAAAAGTGTTGTCAACACTCTGCCATAAGAACCTCTCTAGTCAAAAATAATTTGCCTATACAGAATAATGGACCATTTTTAAGGAAATGTTGCCTTTTTCTCTTCTAGGCACTGTAGGATGATTGCAAAGAATCACTGATAAAAAAGTAAGGGAAAATGCATATGATTTTAATTTTCTGTGGAGTTGAAGGAAAGATTAGCCATCATCTACTGTAAATGCCAGAGAGCTGAAGAAAACAGTATTATCTTTGTTTAAAGAAGTCAATATAAAAAGGGACCAGTATATTTCCTTGAACAACAAACATTGCAATTACAACAGTAAGTAAAATTTGCCAAATGAGGTAGCCTGTATTTGCCAGCACTATATGAATCACATTGTAAGAGGGAAGGGTGAGAAAAGAGTATAGGCAATGATTGGTGTCAGATGCCAGTCAGATATGTCTTTTGTATGCATTTGGGCTGATGTTTGACATTTGATCCTCCTTCTAGATTGTTCTTGCTGAATACAATTTTCCCATTACAGATACCAAGTCTTTCAGGGCAATAGCATGGGCAATCAGTCCCTAATCCAGTTCTGAGAGAAAAGTGCATATTAGATTAAATAATATGAAAAGTAAAGTGCTTTATCTCAGGTATGCTAAACTAGTTTCATCCTACGCCTGGGAAAATCATATTATATCCAATCCATTTGTGTTATAGTCAGGTTCACCAGCTTCCCCTCTTCAGAGGAAGCAGAGGAAGAAGGGAGTTTTTCCATGATTTAAGTGTCACTAAAGAAGTAGTAGCTCTGGGTAGCTAATTTCTTTTCTAAAGGATGTCACTGTAGGAATTATTATTCTCATCATTAGTGGCTTTTTTCTTTTGTTCATATAGAAAGGAAAATATAATACCCATACCTGAAGGAATAAAGTGCATTTCTAAGGAAAATAAAATGTCTACATAGGAGTATGGGGATGTTCTTACAATTTAAATTCTTTCTACTTGAAAAGAGTGAAAAAATCTTAATGCCAGCTACTTCCCCTTAGACTAAACAAAATTCTCACAATATTTAATGATTTGCTCCTATAGTTTTGTATTGGCACTTCAAAATCTGTAGTGAAGACAATGATGATCCCAAATTGATTAAACATAAATGGTTCAGGTTGTGACAATATGATAGTTTGATATTGATTTCTTTTTAAAAAGAAATATTATATAAAGTTACTCTCAAGAGAATTTCTCAATCTTTCCCCTCCAGTGAAGAGTCCTGTGGAAGATGAAATGCATGCCTGTGGTTGGTACTGGTATTCCAAACTTAGCTGGGTTGCCAAGCGTTTCAGCTGGCAATATTTGTTTCTCATAAGCCACAGAGCAGTTTCACTCTGTTCTTCTGTTTAAACAATTTTAATACTTTCCAGAATATAAAAAGATGGGTTTAATATAGGGTTGTTTCCACAGACAGCCACACTAAGCCCCAGGTTGCGTTAAATGTACACAAGTGACATTACAGATGCAAACTGTTTCTTGTTTATGTAACATAAAAGGCATCTCCTTTGTAAATATTGCAAAACCACATGTATTCATTGGTATCTATACTGGACATAACACAGTTACACTTATTTACTCATAATTGTTTTAATGGTTTAAAAGATATGTATTTGTGATGACTCCTGGTAAATATGCATATCCCACATGTGCACTACTCACATATTCAAACTTCAAAAGATTATTGCAAAGCCAAGCAGTTAGAAGTTATAAAAAGCAGAATTATGCTTGCTTATGTATGCAGCTTTTGTTACTGTGATCACATGCATTTTTCATCATGATCCTTTTCCCATTTAGCAGACTGGAGGAGGGATACTGTTATTGAGTATCCATCTCCAGTCCAATATATGATGTTATATCTGATTTACTGGCACATCTAACAATGTCCTTGAACACCAAGTGTCCTCACACCTGGAAACAGACCTTTAAGAAATTAAAAGAGGTAATAAGTATAGGTTACATGAGTTATTATTCCATCCTGGCTAATACCAGGCACCGCCCCGGCATTCAGAGTAGCCTTTTCCCTAGCTAAGCTAAATGCTGCCCTTCATTTCCCTAGAGTGGCGATTGTTTTGCGCTTCAGTAACATATGAACTCCAAGAGCCTCTACATGGCTTTGCCACCAAATGCCACATGTAAATTGAGTATAAACAAATTTAATTTGAAACTTCAAGTGCCTAAGAAAAATAAAATTCCAAAGCCACTATGAAGAACATGTGTTGGATTACTCTTAGCATAAAACTTCAATAAAAGGATTTGAACTTCAATTATTGTTATGACTGCTTGTTGACAACTGAAACATCTCTTTCTATTGACTCAAAGACATGTATTCTACATCTGGTTGCTGGTGCCTATCGAGATGTAGGCCTGATACAGCTAGTAAGCCTGATTGACTCATAAGCATAGAAACTGCGGAAATTTACTGGAGAAAGTATTACTATTTCTCCAGTTATTCAAAATCCAACTTTACTGAAGACAGAGTTAAAGTGCAACTATACTTAGGTATAGAGAGGGACTGACCAGTCTCTACCAATCTGGACTGGTTGTCCCACACCAGCTTTGGTCCAGAAGCTGTTCAGACACATTGACCTATGACTGGTGACTGCACTCATACATGCCTCCCCTCAAGTCAAAGAGTTTGGTCGACAAAGACAGTCCTGTGCTATTGTGTATGAATGGTTTTCAGTCCACTGCCAGCTCTTCTCTCCACTAAGAGCCTGGTGGTGATTATATGTATCAGATGCAGGTTCTCAATCTCCATATCGATGTGAGCCATCTGTCTGCACTGGACCATCAGCAGAGGGATGCACCTTTCTACAGGATTATTGCTTCAACAGAGCCACATCTGCCACTCCAGAAGGACTGCAGCAACTTTTAATGGGACTGCTACCAACATCCTGACCCACAGGGTGTCAGGTTGTATTCTGACCCTGTCAGCGGGTTTGTTTTTTTGTAATACTGCATGTTTGTTTTATTTTAGTTCTCCTAAGAACTGTTATTCCTATTCCCATATCTTTGCCTGACAGACCCTTAATTTCAAAATTTTAATAATTTGGAGGGAGGGGGTTTACATTCTCCATTCCAAGGGAGGCTCCTGCCTTCCTTAGCAGACACCTGTCGTTCAAACCAAGACAGTATCACAGAAAACAAATCTGAGGATTGAGGCTGATGCTGGAACAGTGCCTATATTTTTTTAGGATGCTTTGTGACCACACTGTTTAAAGTTCCTTTCATGAGAAAAAAAAAGTGTTAAAGTATTTTCATTTCAGTCAGAAATGGTTTTCTGGGTCTACATGAGTGGTCATATACAAATGTATTTAAAACACTTCAGTATAAAATTTAGGAAAATCATGTTAAGACTCTTATGTGGTAACTCATGTCGTTCTAGAAAGCAGACAAGCAGCACAATATCATTTTTTTGGATGCAGTAACATTTTCTTTCAGCCTCTTACTATTCATAATGTTTGCTCACTTGGGTACTCAAAAACAAAATGTAGGCAGAAAGTTAGTAGGCAATACATTTGTTTAAAATGTAGAAGTAAACACTGAATAATTTTAAGAAGGAAAAATGTAATTAAGTTTGGTTGTTTGGTTTGGTTATTTTTTGCTTTAAAAACGTTATCAGAAGTATCACATTGCTATTAACACTGGAAATTAATTCCCTTAAATGGCTTAAATAGTCAAGGCATTTGAAGGGGATAACATATAAGGCATGCTAAATATATATATATATATATATATATTCTTTATTGTTTATATATTCTTTATTGTTTATATATTCTTTATTGTTTAATTCATACATTAGTTAATGAGAACACTTCCATATGTATGAGAGGAATTAATGTATGTATTATGGGATGGAAGGGTGTACAAAAGATGGAGTCAGCCTCTTTCCAGTGGTGCCCAGTGAGAGGACTGAAGCCAATGGGCAGAAACTGGAGATTCCTTCTGAATACAGGAGATTCCTTCTGAACATTTGGAAACACTTTTTGTGAGGGTGTCAGAGCATTGGTACAGGCTTCACAGAGAGGTCATGGAGATATTCAAAAGTTGTCTGTATACGAGCTTGAACAACTGGCTTTCAGTGGCTATGATTTAGCAGGATATTTGGACCAGATGACCTCCAGAGGTCCCCTCAAAACCATTCTGTGATTCTGTGATAAATGTACAACATGAGCAGTCTAAGAAGGTATATTGCTGATTCTTATACTACAGTCACCTATTGCATATCTCAGACTGACAGTAGGATTTTTTTTGAGTTTTAAATGAGTCAAATGTAACATTTATTGGCAACAGAGAAAATTTCTTATTAGAAACCACTGCAAAAATCCCTATTCTTGTCACTGATATAAGTTCTCCTAACTTTTTCATGATACTTTTTAAAAGGGGTCATTATTGTCACAATAATTAATGGTACACTCATTAGCATAAATTTCATACAGGATTTAGAAATGCTCACAAGTGATATTTCTTTTTGTCCCTCACTACCCTGACAGTTCTTTAATCTTCAAAGATTGCAGAACAGATGCAGTTTGCAAATACCCAAAATTATGAAACTACAGTACAAGAAAAGGTACATCCAACTAAATCTGTGATAGAAGTTTTGTTACACCTCTAAACAAGGAATTTGAGTGTTCTTAGAAATATATGTGGACCAACAGTAAAGAAACATGACATGCAAAGGGAGTGGCCTTGACAGATCACTATAGAACCTCTTACCCCTTGCTGAAAAGGAGATATGGTACTAAAGTTGTTTTCTTGCCAGAAACATGAATTTCCTCAGAAATGTGATCTTCTATAAGACTTTCATCCAGCCTTCCCTTTCATAGGCTTTTGGTTTGTAACACAAACATCCTTTGATTTTTCTTGCTAATTTTTATTTACAAGAAATGCAATCCTGACATCCAGTCTCTTTCAATCTACATTTAATATGGATTTTGTTTTAACTCTGTATTTCCTTCCTTCCTTTCAAACCATAGGTTTTTGATCAGTTTCAGTTCCCTTCTTCTACTAGTCTCTGCCCTGCAGTAGCATCCACCTCTCTTGCTTGTTCCACTTTCATTTCAGAGGCACCCTGTACTTGCTGCCTGTCCTGTGTGTCTTTGCATAGGGCAAGTTTTCTTGGACACATGAATTCACGCTGCAAAAGAGAACTTCTTTCTCTCCCTTTTGATGTCTGGCCTCAGCCTAGCCTGGAAATAATAACGTGAAGAATAGACTCATGGAATCACTAAGGTTGAAAAGGCCTTCAAGGTCGCAGTCCAGCCTTGGACCAAACACTGCCATGTCAACGAAATCTTAGCATGTGCCAAGTCCAGTCATTTCTTAAACACTCCCAGGGATGACAACTCTATTACTTTCCTAGGCAGCAAGTTCCAGTGGTAAATAACCCTTTTAGTGAAGAAATTTATCCAGATGTCCAGCCTAAACGTCTGGTACAACATGAGAGCAGTTCCTCTCATTCTGTCCCTTGTTACCTGGGAGTAGAGGCTGACCTCCACCCAGCTGCACCCTCCTTTCAGGCAGCTGTAGAGAGTTATAAGGTTTCCCTTGAGCTTCCATTTCCCCAGTATAAACTCCCTCAAGTCCCTCAGCTGCTCCTCACAGGACATGTGCTCCAGACCCTTCACCAGCTCCATAACCCTACTCCGGACTAGCTTCAGCCCCTCAATGTCCTTCCTGAATTGAAGGCCTGGAACTGGACACAGTACACAAGGCTTCACCACTGTCGAGTGCAGAGGGACAATCCCTGGTCCTGCTGGCCACACTGTTGCTGACACAGGCCTGGATGCCATTTGCCTTCTGGGCCGCCTGCGCACATTCTGGCTCATGTTCAGCTGCTATTTATCAGCACTCCCATGTCCTTTATCCCAGGCAGCTTTCCAACCACTCTGCCCTGAGCCTGGAGTTTTAGGGACCCAAGGGCAGGACTCAGCTCATGGCCTTGTTGAACCTGACACCACTGGCCTTCACCCATCAATCCAGCTTGTCTAGATCCTCCTGCAGAGCCTTCACACCCTTCAGCAGATCAATATTCTTACCCAGTTTGGTGTCATCTGTGAACTTACTGAGGGTGCACTTGATCCCCTCATCCAGATCATTAATAAAGAAATGAAACAGGCCTCAAATGTCAGTATGCTCCATAAGAACAGGTTTCTGGGATTTTTGTGGTCAAGTTTTAGCAAACTGCTAGTGAGTTCATACAAATTGGACTTTTCCAAGATTTACATTTTAAGTCATTTCTGGAGTCAGCCTTTTTTCTGGTGTGGATAGCAAGCAGCGCATCAGTGACACACAGACCACCCATTCACCAGATGCCAATTTCCTGCTCAACATATGAGGAGGGCACAAGAGCCGCCAAAGTAAAGGTTACGGGACTGTTTTCTTAACTGCAAAAAATAGCATGTTTTTCTCTTGCTTCACAGCAGAAACATTTTGGCTGAAATTTTCCAAAAGATTTCTTCACAAGGCAAATGCCGCACATGGAAAATTTCAACCTAAACAGTTAGTTTGGCAAAAGTATAAGCAACTAGGTCTTATAACAGGAAATGTTTGCAGCCTTAATACTATGCAGAGCTACCAATTCAGCATATAATTTACTCAGCACCACCCTTATGCACTGACAAAGATATTCAGCACTTTGCAAGGCCAAGCTGTGAATTTGGAAGGAATGAACCATAGCTCCCAGTTAATGCTGACAAGTGTTGACTATTCTCTTTTAGCCACAACCTTTGCCCATTTTTTGCAGTACTGCTGTTTACATTCTACAGCTACACCATATTTTTGAAAGTCCGTTACTAAGTTTGACACTCATAATGATTTCAACAAAGATGAAATGAAGAGAAAAATGGCTTGCATAGTTTCCATCAAAGCTTTATGACTAAGGTAGTTTTTGAGCCCTTTTTACTCTTCCATGAAGACACCGCCCAACTATGGTTGTCCTGTTAGAACATGAGGTTATCCACATCACCAGATGTATAATCCACATCATCAAGTATGTGGTACATGAGCATTGCATACCACTGAATACTCCACAAAAGTGATGTCAAGACAAAATGTGGGTTACTAGTATACAGGCCTCAGTACCTTTTCCATTAGATAGGCAGTAACCTTAGGTGCTAAGGGACTTTGCTTTTGGCTTCTATTCTCCAGATTAATTTTGCAGTATTATTGTATACAGAAAAAACCCTGCCATCTATAATATAGCTAGAAAAGCCCCTCTTCTGGAATTTCCCAGCCATGTTACTTGTGCACATGTATTTTTCTACTGGTTCAGACTCAGGAGCATTTAAGAGAGGTGTGTTTTTTGGGGAAGACTTTTCTTTCTCTGAGCTGATAATTTTAGTGTAGTGAGACATAAGAGTGACCCTCTTTCAAATTTCAAACTCAGCCTTAGACTTTAAGTGCAAGAATTGCTTTCTTGATGCTTCTGTAGAAGCACTAAGCTTCCAAAACAGAAGGAGAGAACACATACCTATGACCCACCACTCTTACCAGGCCCACTGAAAGGAATGTTTACAGGAGGCAGGAGATGACAGACACCTCTTGAACTGAAAGTGGCCATACAGATCATTTCACTAGTACAACATCCCTTCCTAGAGGGGATACTGCCTCTTATCTACAACTGTTGTGTTTTGTCCCAGCTGCTCAAAAAGATAAGCTGAGGGTAAAGCATATATCAAATTGTATTAGGTCTGCATGGAAAGGGTTTTGGAGCAAGAAGCCTACAGGACCAGCTTCTGTGAGAAGATGCTAGAAGCCTCTTCTCTGTCCAATAAAGTCAATGTCAGCCTGCTCCAAACTGACCTGTCACTGAATGAATGCTGGGTGGCAGTCATAGCACCTCAAATTTACTGTGCAGCAGTGAATTGCAGCCAGAGAAGAGAGGAGTGAGAATAAACAAGAGGACCCGCTATGTAGACAACAAGGTCAGTGAAAAAGTATAAGCGGGAGGTGCTCCAGATGCCAGAGCAGAGATTCCCCTGCAGGCCAGCCCATAGTGCAGACCATGGTGTGCACAGTGGAGGACTAGGGGAGAACAAAGATCCACCTATAGCCCCTGGAGGAGCACACACTGGAGCAGGGGAAGAGTGTGAGAAGTCCTTCCCCTGAGGATGAAGGAGCAACAGAGACAGCATATGATAAACTGACCACAACTGCCCTTCCCAGATCCCCTGTGCCGCTTGGTGGGAGGAGATAAAGAAATGGGAAGTGAGAAGTCGCCCAGGGAAGAGGGAAGGGGTGGAGGAATGCGTTTTAACATTTGGTTTTGTTTCTTTTTACCCTACTCTGGCTTGACTGGTAACAAATTAAACTAATTTTGTCAAATTGACTGTAACCGGTGAGTGATGTCTGTCTGCCCTTATCTTGAGGCTTTTGTTATATCTTCTCTTCAATGTCCAGCTGAGGAGGGCAGTGACAGTGGCACTGGTGGGAAGCCAGTGTCCAGCCAGAGTCAGCCCACTATACAGTTATTAGAGGGTAAGAGTCACAGGGAAAAATGCAAAAATAAAATATATTCTTGCAAAGCCAGAGCCTTAAGAATGAAAAGCAAAAAAAAATGAAAAGAAATGTAACCATGCTAAATATTTCAAAATCACATAAATTTATTATTGTACAGACAGATTACCTATCAGCTTCCACATAGAGATATCACGAGATATTATGTGATTGTGGTTAAGGCAAAAAATCTGTTGTTACAGGCAGCAAAAAGGAATTATTGTGAGCATATAATTTCCATGGAATCAGTGGAAAGACAGGTACATTAGGTTACAGATAAAAAGCCACAACCTTTAATGAAGTTTAATATTTAAGAAAGTATTAAACAACAAGAATTACCTATTTCATATGAAGGCTAGATCTGGCATTAGAAATGAAGGATTAAATCCTCATGATTCAATAAATTAGTCCTGAAAATAAGCATTCAGTATCTCAGGATTCAATGCAAAAACTGTTAATGCAAAAGCAGAATATTGTTTTCTTGTTTCCCTTTGTCCAAGCAGAGTTTTATCTGCTGGCAGCCTAGCAGACATTGATGCTCAATTTGTAAAGAAGAGAGCTGCAACTTTCTACTGAAGTATTGTTGGACTTCTTTCATTGCTGAATATGTTTTCCTTTCACCTTTGGCAAAAGAAGAGCTGATGATTAGCAATAAATTTGCAAGGAGACAAAATGAAGAGACATAGGAAAATCAGTATTTCTATTTGTTCTGAAGAATTCTATTACGCTTCCATTTTTACATATGTATATTTTATCATTTGAAAGTGATTGTGCCTAAAGGGAATAAAAGGGTTTAAAAAGAAATGTCAGTACCAAATACTGCATTCCATTTACCTCAAATGTCCAGTTCATTTTCACTGAGAAGCTACTGCAGAGCCTTGGTCATAAAGATGCTGTAGAAATACTGATACAAGCTTTGCTGAGAATTTTGTCATTTACTTCGTTTCATCTACTTGTAAGAAGCATGGCTGAGTGAATCAAATGGCAGCTGGAATGTTCCTGGATGGAAAATCAAAACACTGTTTTAAGAAAATGTTAAAGTTTGAACATTTGGTTTTATTTTAAAATAGAATAAAAGTGACATCCTTTCAAATATTTAATTTAAAATACAAAACAGCCTACACCCCAGTGGTTAGGATGCTGGATTAAAACTTGTTTGGAAGATTTTCAATAAATTGTATTTTGTTGGGAAACAGCAGATTGTTAAAATGGGAAACAAATCTGTTTATCCCTAAACCAGGACAATCACTATGTTGTTAAAAGAATTTTTAGACCTAAAGCAACATTTCTCATTCAAATTGTAAGTGGCCTTGCAAAGGGATTTGAGCTTAATTCTTCCAAGTCCCCAGTGATTTCTCACAGAAAAATGGTCACTATGGTTAGGCTTGACTTCCTACTCTGACACAGGCTTCCCATGTTATCTTGGACAAGTTGCTTTGGTCCAGATTGTTTAAAGGAATTGAATATCTAAACCCACTATGTATGCACATTTTTTCCAGTTTAACTGCATGGCCTAATCTTACAAAGAGGCCAGAGTACATGTCAGAACAAGATATGGGAACACCAACTACAGACCATCATTGGATAAGATAACAGTTTGACATTTAGAGGTGGTGGGAACAAATACATTGTGATTGAGAACTGGTGACAAAAAATGTTGCAAAGTAGTGGGCAATCAAGTTTCAAGTTCACTTTCTACTCCTGAAGCTGCAGAATTTAGAACATTGAATTGACTTTTGACATAGCTGGAAGCTCTGTCTTCTGATCTGTTTTACAGATCAATCAAACTTCACTTAAAAGCTATTTTATCCGAGAGACTATATGACTGGGAAAAGTAGCAGAGCCTCACTGCTTTGACTGCCAAATAGCTTTTTTTATCCATTAATTGAAAAATATTAATTTACCATTTTACACTCATTGGCAATGACGCCCTTTGACTTATATGGTTTCTTTCTTCACTGGAATTTGTGTACCTGATGTACCTAGAGCTAACAACCACAGCCATTCTAAATTCTGTTTTTCCTAGGTCAAACAAACCTCTTTTACTATCTCATTATAAATAAAGTTTATCTCAGTTGCAAAATCTAGTAGCCCTCCTCCACACAGAGAATCTTTAAATCATTTAGCTTGGGAAAGACCTCCAAGATCAGCAAGTCCAACTATTAACCCAGCACTACCATGTTCACCATTAGACCATACCCCCAAATGCCACATCCGCACACCTTTTGAAGGCTTCCAGGGATGGGGATTCCCCCACTTCCTTGGGCAGCCTGTTCCAAAGCCTGACCACCCTTTCAGTGAAGATATTTTTCCTAATATCTAACTGAAATCTCTCCTAGCGCAACTTGAGGCCATTTCCTCTCATCCTGTGCTTTTTACCCAGGAGAAGAGACTGACAATCACCTGGCTACACCCTCTTTTCAGGTATTTGTAGAAGAGCAACAAGGTCTCACCTGAGCCTCCTGTTTTCAAGGCCAAACAACCACAGTTCTCTCATCTGTTTCTTATAAAACTTGTGCTCCAGACCTTTTACCAGATTTGTTACCCTTCTTTGGACACCTTCCAATGTGCATTTTCTTCATTTTCCCCATCTTTTTCTGCTAATACTTTGCTGTGTGGACTCCAGGATCCCTCAGCTTTTGCTGAGTATTTTCCATACTCCCTTTTCCAGCATGAAAAAATCATCTCTCTCTCTGTCTCTCTATCATCTGTCTGTATTTGATGATACTTGTTTCATCAACAAATTTTGTTAGGGGGTTTTTACTACTTGCGCCAAGTTCAGTATTGAAAATTCAAAAAAATGTTGAAGTAATAAGTTGTCCTGAAGACTGATTCTTGAGGGGCTCCAGCTGTAAATCCTTTTCAGCCCAATCTACCCTTTTTAATACATGCTATTTGTGTTTCCTGACACCCACACAGAGTTTCCTGCACCAGGGCAATCATTCTTTCTTATTCTATTATTTTTAACTCTAGACTCAACCTCTGCTCCTGTTACAAGACTTGAGCTTCTGCTCCAACTTAACGTGTCAGAGATTTGAAAGTGATCTCTCACACCACAGTGAATGACAAGCCTGGAAGATTACTGACTTCAAAATTCCCGTTTTCTTGTGGATGAATAAATATCCTTCTAAGTAGAGTCAATGTAAGAATTGTTTAATATCAAGGAAGTGTTTGGAGCTGTGAAGTGCAGGAAGACTCCCTGCAAGTGAAGAGAAACTCCTGAAAAGTTGAGGGAAAGTGGGGCCTCTAACTGAGAATAGTTATTCCACTGGTCAAACAGCTGTATGTTATGTACAACAACCACGAATGAAGTGCTTATTTCTCTCTAAGGAGATGTGCCTTAATCATTCTATATGGCAGCTGCGATTTTGCAACTTCCATTGAGTCTTGCTCATAAGTTTGGATCAGGTATAAACAAATGTATTATGTTAATTTATTATCACATGCTGTATAACATTCAACTTGTGGCATAGGGAGGTTTAGAAATATGGTAAAAAAAATGTACAATTCTGCAAAATAATTTTTAATGTTTGATTGCGTTCACTGGTTTGTCCTCAAATTTAATACAGTAAATGCAAATGAAGTAGTAGAATATCCACTATTGGCAGCTAGAAAAGCTACTGATCTCTGGTTTTCTCTGTTTAGTTTTCCTCTGTTTTAACATAAGCATTTTTCTAGCATGAATGGATACAGATTTTCCATTAAAAACTGCTAGCAGTGGATGAGTAAATGTCTGCCAATGTTACAGCCAGTTCATGAAGAATCCAGTTCCACGGTCTCGCCAGCACAGCAATTAGGACCACATGTGCTAGAGAGGGAAGGGAAACCCATGCATAGTGATGACAGTCCCATAAGACCTGATGGCTGCCTTTCCATTCCCAAATTTCAGAGGCTTTTAAAAACATATCTGCCTATTAGAAAGTTTTTGGATTGTATTTTTAAAACCCACAATACTCCTTTCTAGACTATTGTTCATCTCTTCTTTGACTGTTGTATCTTATTATGTCAGGAAAAGAGTGAGTTTTTAAATTATTTAATGCATAACTAATAATAGAAGAGCATTGATAATGTTGAGCATGTATACACTTTGTATCCATATAGTTAGGAATACAGGTATATAGAGGTGTATGTGAAAAAATATACAAGAATATTGAACTACAAATATTTAGACTGTCAATGACTTCTGGGACTGGCACCTGCCTTTGGAAACTTCTACACCTCAGTCAAGGAATTTGTTTCATGCAGGATTTTGTAACTTGTTTAGCAGCTTGAATGAAATTAATTTGGGGTTACACTCTCTTCTCAACAAATATACAAATCATGCTTGAGTAATTGGATCTTAATAATGTGTTTTGCAAAAGGGATTGTAAGCCTGGATAGATATGGAGCTCAAACTATACTAGTGCTATAAATTTTTATTACTAATTTGAGCAATTAAATCTATAATGATAAGTGTATATATATGTAGGTTGTGACTCTGATTAAAACATAAATCCATCAGCAAGCTCTAATAAAGTGATAGAAGCAATCAAGGGACAGAAGGATCGACATTCCAAAACAGGATTAAAGTTTGCTGACATACAGACAGAGAGCTCACTGACCTTAACTGATGAAATATATATCTTTCAAAGAACAACTCAACCTTGTTCAGTGACAGCAGACACAGAAGAAAATAGGATTACTGGGGGGTGGCACAGTGCCTGAGGTACCATGGAACAGACTGCGCACACTTGAGCCAGGATGGAGGCATAAACACAGGCTGTCGGTGCAGAGACCAGGACATCCAGTTCCATGATTCACAACTTAAGAGGCATGTCCTGTCCCTCCTGCATCTACCAGGTGAGTTAACACCCAGTGGACACATCTGTCTCTGAAGGGCAGCCTGAAACTGGCAAGGCCACCATGACACATCCCTCACATCAGCCACCAGACTGTCCTGGCCAGGCTGCTACACCGAGCTTGTTGAGACATCCCCATGTAGCTGGTTGGATAAAATAAAGGCACAGGCTCACATCCCAGAACATGGCTGGCCCTTTAACATAATACCCTGCATGATGCCTGGCCACTGTCACCATCCCTCTCTCAGACCACTGCCAGCCAGAGGTATCTCCCCTGCCAGGCTCCATTCCCAGGATATTTAGACTGTGGACTCCCTGGTGCAGGACAGGGGAAAGGTTATGATTTGGACACAGGTGACAGGTTGGGCTATTGCTCTTGTGGCTGGATAATGGTCCTTGCTTTCTTTCTTTCTGGCTTTTCTCATCTGATCGGAGTACACTCCCCACAAGACACTTTTTGTCTTTCTAAATTTTGAGGGAATTCAGTGCTATAGAGTGCATGTCTTGTAAAATGTCAGATTCTGGATGTTTGGCTCAGAGCACACACTCTGCTCTTCTGCTGAGTACTGGACCCACTACAATTACTGAGGCACACTGCTGCAATGAAATCAAATTTTTTAATAATTTTCTTTAGTCAGTTCATTAAGCCCTGTCCTTTAAAGTGATGTATCCTTTCTTTGTGAAGACTCTTACCTTTTTTCACATAATAAAAAACCATTACTTTGGCTTTACATTGGTAATGTTTACCAACATACCCCATGCATTCTTTTGGCACCCAGAGCTGATAAGAAATGCCTGCAGCATACTGAGCTCCAGAAGTACAATATTTTAGTTAACATGGGTACTGGCAGAGAAAGCCCTGACATCTAGCGACTAAAGGCTGGTAGTAACTGTAAATCCCCAGGGAATTGAAACTGCACTCATTTTTTTTTAAGTCGTGGCGCTTTGCCAACGGGATACGGCTCTGTTTCAGCATTGCAGTGAAGTGGTTAGGGTCAGAATTGCATTTAGGCACAGTCATTGTTGGATAACTGCCTGCCCAGCCTCATTCATTCACATACAGTACATATGTTTATAATGCATTTTGAGGCCTCTGTAACATGGACTTGAAACCAAAAGAGAGAACAATAAAGATTTAACCAACCAGCATAGCTGGTTCATTTCCCAGACCCTGAACTCTATCCAGAAGACACAGCCAGACATGGCTTGAAGAAAGAGCCCATAATACAGAGAGTGAAAGAAGATGGAGAGAAAAGGAGTTTTCAGGGCAATAGTTAAGAAAAAGAGTAGCCTTGCTTACATATGAGACTAAGGAGTCTACAGATGTGCACAGGATGAAACATCCTCAGCTTCAGGCATGTGTTTCTCAGGAAATCACTAACTTCCAGCACAGCCTCTGATATTGGTCTGTTAGATAGAAGAGCCCTGAACTTGCATTTCCTGTTCACATAATATTCTCCTGATATTTTAAGAAAATGGATTTATAATACTCTTGTACATGGATCCTAGCGATCAGGGCATATATGGCTGCAAAATTACAAATCTTGCAAGATGCAATTTCAAAAAAAATCCTTCAGGGCACAGCTATGCTGTGGAGTACAGGAAGTGCTGTGCAGTAATTTGTCATACAAGGAGAGGAGGAGAGAGCTGTGATTGTTCTGCCTAGAGAAGAGAAAGCTCAGGTGGGTCTTCTGAATGTGATGTTGAAGAGTTGAAAAAAGATAAAGTCAGGATCTTCTCAGGGATTTCCAATGACAGCAAAAGAGGCATTGGGAGCTAATTGAAATAGAGGAAATTCCACTCAAGTGTAGAAAATTTTCTTTTTAATGTGAAGCTGACTGAGCATAGGAACAGGCTTCCCAGAGAGGTTGTGAAGTCTCCATCACTGGAGATATTTAAAACCCACTTGGATATAACCTTCTGCAAGATGCTGCATCTGACCCCAGACTGAACTAGATGCCTCCAAAGGTGTTGTCAGCCCCAAACTGGGTTCTACTGTTTCTAAACAGTGATACATCAGCTCTAGGACAAATCAGCCAGGCTGAGTTGGTGGTGTGCTGTGCTCAACCAGTTTTTTCAGTGCCACCTTACATAATTTAAAAACTTTTGACCCTTAAGTTGGTGCCTCTGTATGTTACATGCATTAGAGCATTTAGACCCATCACCTCTTTCTATTAAGACCTTTATTGCTACACTGCAGTGTCCTAAAAATGGCCTTGAATACGTGGAAAATGCCTTCAGTTTGAGTTTTCGTCATCTCATTCTAACTTCTCTTGGGTTTTACATGGCTTTCTAAAGGCCTGGGGGTCCTATGTGAGAGATTAGGAAACTGGACACTTGTGAACATTATGCCCAAATGTGATATTTACTGCCTGATCATTATAAGATTAGTAAAATAATTTTGGTGACACGTCTACAAAGCACACATTTTACAATCTTTCTCCATTACAGAAACCTCATTATTTTCTGTAAAAATATCATCCAAGTAATATGAAGTGGTATCTTCCAAATAGAGCTAGATTTTTTTAAATAACCACTCTTGCTATTAATCAGTTTTACGTGCACTTCAGCAAATATGGGCAGAAATATTCTACTTATCATGGGAAAACTTAAAAAATAGAAACATTTTAAGGCATAAAAGTAGACAAGTCTCCTTTTTTTGTAGGTTTTGTTTTTTTGTTTGTTTTTTTTTTTTTAAGTGGCAGCTCTGTGGTATGCCTTGGATTTAGTTTCAACATATAAAGAATATGGGGTGAAACATCACCCCAATTGAAATTACAGAGAAGTAGGCCAGGGTTTCATGCATGAACAGTAATTGGCAAGACTTAAAAGTCATAAATATTCATTTTGTTTAGAAGTGATGAAACAAAGGTATGCGAAATGCTTAGTTTGAGAAATATTTTCAGAATGTTGAGAACATTCATTTTACCTATTTGGTAAAATTTTTGGTCTAGATTTTTGTGTCATAATAACCTTGAATAGGATGAGGCTTGCTAGGGCATTGAGTTTAGTCTTTTCTTATGATGAATGACCACTTTAGATTAATATTCTGTATTCACTTAACTGGGGACATCCTAAATGCTCCAGGATTTTATTAGTCTAAAGCAAAACCTGTTCAGTTACCTAATTACTACTGGCATTTTAAGTGCATTGTGTCACTTTTGCACTACTTCATTGTTAGAACTGAAAAAGGAAACTGACTGAAATAACACAGTTATTACAAATTAATAGGAAAGAGTTACCCTTTATAAATCAGAGCAGTTACCCAGAAAGGTTGGATGCAGCTGTGCATAAACAGGAAAACTCTGCAGCTGCTCTCCTGTCCAGTCATCCAGTCTGTGAGTGCACTGGCTGACACTAATGGATGAGTATTTCTCCTAGTGCTTAGAATAAATCTGTGCCTGGCCCTCAGTACCACATTTAAGTACCTTATTTTTTTCAGGCCATCTTTGTGGTATTAACAAATAGTTTTTCTGTGACTCCTAAATAAAATTTCTTTCTAGTCAAGGAACGTTTTTAAAGAGTATCAAGGTATTTCTTATTTGTGAAATACTGTGTTTTCAAGTTAATACCCACCAAGTTTCTGCCTAACAATTTTTGAAAGTTCATGGTATGTATCAGATATTTAAATCTATTCATCTGCTAAATTATTACCTCTGTCTTTTGATGATGATTTTCAAGGCATAATCTGAAATAAAGATGGTGCTACAAACACTCATCTTAGCCCTAGCTGGTGGTCTTGTTGAGAAAAATTGTTAGGGTATGACTTTATAATAGTATAACTTTGTTATTAAAGAAACCTCAAGCAATGACACCATAAGGGGGATAAAAGGGTGCCTATTTGCACACAGTCGATACGTTCAACCAGCTGTCTGGTAGACTGATTTTTTTTATGAATCCATGGAATAATTTGTGCCTGGAATAAACCCTTGATTAGCAAGGAGTCACTGGAGGCTTGAGGCATCTTTCTTTGCCTGAAGTGTATCTTTTGTGGGTAAGCACTGTGAAAGTCATCTTTACAGCTCTCATCAATCTTAAAACACTCTGGAGAGACATTTTAATCCCCATGCACAGATGGTGCAAATATATCACAGACAACTGGAAAGACCTCCTGAAAACTAACCAGCAGGTCGGCAACAAAATTGTTATATGTGGATTCCTCCATGAAAATAACCTACTTATCCAGACATGGTATTTCCCAAAATATTGTTAGTTTGAAATAATTGCCAAGCATTTCCTTAGCTTACCTTCTTGCTCTGATCCTCATAGGCTACATACAAGGTTATCCTTCTAGTCTTAGGCAATCAGGAGTGATGCAAATGGACACATTCTTAAACATTTCACCGATTCTGTGGCTGCCTGGATTTCTAGTCTAGGAGACAAAGAAAAGCAACCACAGTGATTGTGCATGCATTAGTCTATGCAGTAGTTAATGAATTACAGTCAATTAGTTGTTACTGGCTGGAGTTTACTTACTCGTTCCCTGGATAAATATATAGTTACTTCAGACTGGTGAAATTGCTGCATTTTTTCCCACTTATACCATGTGTGTGCACCTAGCCAGCTGTATATGAGTAATTCATGTTTAAAAACAGGAGAAAGAAAATAACCATTACACACTTTGTCTCAGCCTCACTGACAACTTGTTTTCAAAGTGTTGTCCCAGTAGTAGACAAAGGTAGAAATAAACCTCCTGGCTATACTTGTAAATATATGTGACTATGGTAGCCCAAGGGAATGGCATGTTGTGTTTTCTAGGTTGAAATGAAGATTTTCTAGAGTTTGGATATAAAAATAAAACTATCTGCAACCATTCTGCAGGCTTCTATTCCCTTGGATACTCCCTTCTGCCTTTGTGGCAGAAGTAGCCTATATTCTTTCTCTAACACTACTCCTCAGATTTGCTTTTGCTGTATAAACAAATCTCTCAATCAAATGATCCTTCAGATCAGGCTAAATGTCCAAGGTGCTCTTGTTCTGGTATAACTGGTAACACTACCCCATTTTTAAGTGACTGCATTAAAACAAGAAAATAACTAGGATTCCCCCAGAACTTCCAGAACAGAGCATCTGCCTACTCTTCCCTGGGAAAGCAGCAGAATGCTCCAGTATACTGATATAGCAAATGTCCCCAGAAATCCTACCAGTGCATCTGCATGATAATAGTACTGGTAAGGAAAAACATGGTTCTCTTGTGCAATAAAATTAAAGATTATGCTAATCACTGGCAATGTCACCAGTCAAAACACAATTTCAATGCCACATAATGACAAATAATGCTGGCTAATTAAGAGGAAAAACTGTAAAAGATGTTTTAATAATATTTATGCCTTTAAAAAAGATTTTGAAAGGAAGGAAAGGGATGTTATGTACTCTCAAGCATATGTGCTTGAAAAAGGTGA
Source organism: Polioptila caerulea (assembly GCA_013397295.1). NCBI lineage: Eukaryota > Metazoa > Chordata > Aves > Passeriformes > Certhiidae > Polioptila > Polioptila caerulea. The sequence goes on along the minus strand of VYXF01013021.1, from coordinate 646,617 downwards.
TAATATTTATTTTCTTTAATGTTATTGGCTAGATTCACATTTGTAATTTAATGAGGTGCGGTGATTCATTTTAGAGCAGTTTCAGCAGATGAGGATCTGGTTTTAATACTGAACACAGTAGAAACTGGAAGAAAACAAACAATATTGATGTAGATCTTCCTGCATAAAGACAAGATTTGGAGTAATACAGGTCAATATTTAAGTTCTGATTTTGATACCAAGGTTAAGCAGCTTAATTCTTAACTACCTTGACTACACAGCAAGTCTTCCTGGAGTCTGCCACATATGGTGCCAGTACATCGTATCTCAGGCAGTTTCCTTATCACTTGCTTTCATATTTTCTTCAGGGATCATATCTTCTGGGTCCTCAGCATTTGCTGACTGCTCTCCTATTTAAATGTGCATCAAAGCACATTCATGCGAGACTTATTCAGCCCTTGCCAAAAGATACCTGCCTTTGTATAGAATTTGTGGTCTATCTTTGCCACATATTTCTTCACAGCCCTTCTAAGGAACAGAGGAAGCTATTCCTTGAGTTTATCAATGACACTCATACAACTAATATATGTTTTCCACCCACTAGGGAGAATGCTCTGTTCATGTGCCTCAGTTTGTTATCTTTTCACCTGGCATCACAATCTGACCCTTATTCTTTTTGAAACAATGCATTTCATTTTTTAAAAATTTACATATTTACATATCACTAATGAATAAATGTGATATATTCATAGAATCACAGAATGTTCTGAGTTGGAAGGGACCCACAAGTATCACTAAGTCCAGCTCTTAAATGAATGGCCTGTAAGGGGATCTACCTGGGGATCATGCTTTAACTAAATGAGCTAAGAAAGGTTGGATACTATTGAATAAAACCTTCATTTCTGGTGGTATCTCAGATGAACCAGAAGTATTCCACAGAGAAATTACAGACTTGGTTTCTGGCTCTGAATAACAGGAGGAACATTTCAAACAGTACTCAAATTATGGCAAGAAAATAAAAAAGGGAAATACTGTTCTAGCAAGACTGCAAGTACAAATTAACTGAAGATTGTCTTCATCTGAGTAAATGATTATGGATTGAAATAAATAACAGTACTTCAAAAACAATATTACCAAAACTAGAGAGATTCCTGGAAAAATTACATGCTTTTCCATATTACACTCACACATGTCTTCAGTAGCTGTCACCTAAAGAGTCACTTCAGAATACTGAAGGTAACTAAGACAAGTGACCTGTTGTAACACCATGGAGAAGCGTGCAAAAAATATCTATTCTGCATAATTCAGCTCCAAACAAACTTTTAAAACAATTTGCTGATATCACATGAGAAAGATCGGTGAAAAGGGCTCTGTTGACTTTGTTTGCATAAGAATGACTTCAAAATCAAGAAAAGAAACAAAAACTTTTAAATTAGTATTTGTATGCTCTCATAAGATTTCAAACTTTAAAATCTTCAAAAATCTGCTTTGCAAATGACTGGGAAGACTTTAACAAAACTGTTTATGATCACCCATGAGAATTAAAAAAGCTCCTGTGATGGCACAGAAAATGCTTTCTGATCTCTTAAGAAACATTGTTTGCAAATCTGGAGCTGTCACCGATGGTTCAGTGAATCATATTTAGCAAGCTGAACACAATAGGTAGTAGAACAATGACTTACTGATGACGTAATAAAACCTAACGCTGCTGATGTACAGAAATCACTGCGAGTCACCATGAGAAATAAATTACAGATCTTGCGTGACATTCTAGTTCACAAATATAATTGTCAAAGGAAGACAGAAAAATTTTATACTCCTCCTTTAGGAAATCTGTTTCTGAAGGTTAGCAGACAGCTCAAGCCATAGTGAATCCAGCTGCTCTTTGCTCCAGGACCAAACACATTATAAGATTTTAGTTATTGCATGCTTCTAATGCACAAAGAGAAAGTGAGAAGTGTTTGGTTTACTGTGCTGTGCTGTGTTTCCTGGACCTTGTGTCAACAATTGTTCTGGTAGTGAAAAGATAGTGGTAGATCTGTACCACACGTTTTCTGGAGGACCTTGTATTCACACTGCATTTGGAGTGATCTTGTTGGAACACTGATGCATGCCTTTTGCCAGGAGTGAAAACTGTTTAATTTTTGAGATTGAACTCAAAAGAAAATGTGCATAAAATATGAACTCTTCAGCAGATTAATTTCTTAATTTATGTACCTACACATTGCCTCATCATATCTGCAACCTTTCCTAGAAAGTCACTCAGTCTTAATTTAGAGATGCTTATGGTAGCAAACTCTTCCCACCCCTAAAACTTGTGTCAGTTGTCAGTAATAATCCCCTGTTTAAATAGTATAGTACTCCTGCCTCAGTTATTCTGTCTTTAGGTTCTAAATTTCATCTTCTGTTACACTTTTCTGTTATATTTGTAAGCTGGACTTCTGCCATACTTTTTCTAAACAGAATATTGGTTCTTTTCTTCATGAACGTTTTAAAATAATATTCTGTAAAAAAAAAAAAATCGACTTACTACTTGTTGCTGAAAGTTGATTTAATCCCAGGAAATCTCTAAAATGGTTACTGAGTTCTGGATTGGGATAGAAAGAGGAAAAATTTCAGGGGTCATAAGAAAATTAACTGCATTTCCTATTTAATATGAGTACCATGGTACCATGAGTACCACAGCTGAGTTGTGGAGCGAGAATTGTACCCATATGTTTAAGGAAAGATGTTTTCAGAATAACTAATTTTTATGGAGACATCCAAAGGGAAAGTACTCATACACAAGAAGTTAAAACTCTGTTTCATCTTGTTCTGAAGTGATACTTCATAGGTTCTGATATTTTTTCACATTTCTCACAAATTAGTTGACATAATCCTTGACATCAGATATGTCTCTTCAGAGCTGAATGATTGTGTCCAATAGACAATGTACTTTTTAAAAAGTTCTAAATTGACAACTTTGGATGGCTTTTGGTTTGTCTAGCTGTTTCCTTGCACACTTGAAATGTCTCCATATTCCTTCCTGCCCTTGTTTCCACATCTCCCTTTTTGTGCTTGAGTTTTATGAAGATCATCTGGTTCAGCCATCAGGCAAGCTGTCTTTGCCTGAATTCCAGTACATGGAGATAAAAGTTTCTGGAGCTTGAAGAAGGTAATTCTTGGATATCTACCAGATCACAGCCCTCTTTTCTTCAGAGTGGAAGATTCTTCCCAGTGGGTATCTGAACAGGTCAAAGTCTTTTTCCTGAATTTCAGGACTATGGCCCTGCTTTTTCTCTTAGTTCCTTCTCTCAGTATCCTGAACTCTGATTTTTCATGCTTGCTGCAGCAGAAGCTGCCCCCAGTTTCCACATTCCCAAGAAGCTCTTTGTTTGCAAGTACAGTAGGCCACGTACCCATATTGATTACCCACGTCATCAATGCACTTCAGAAACCTCCTGGATTGCTTCATATCACACCATAAACTTTGCTGCCTAACAATCCACTACTTCCTCACTTCATTGTTGATCATCTTCTCCTTCCCCAAATCTTAAATTAGAGGTCTCCTCACCTAAGTGACAGCCCGTGGCTTCACTTAGCCAGTTAGATCCCATCTCTTTCAATAAGAAAGTCCAGTTATCACTGATGGCCAGTAAATCCCCTGAAGCTTATAAGAAACTTCCATTAAGTATGTGGTTGTTGAAAGCCACATTCAAATGAACTAACCAAACTATGTGCTATACTCTACAGTTTGAGAACATTTTGTTTTACTTTTCAGTGTAACACAGCAGGAACTGAAGACGTGTTGGATGTTTTCAGCTGCTCCATTTTCCTTGCCTGAAATGTGGTCTCTTTAGCAACAAGATACTATGAAAATCTTGTTTCAGAAAAATTTTCCACATACTGAATTTAAAGGGCAAAAATATAGTGTTTTATTGTCAGCTTATATTTATCATAGCCCATGGAAAACAGTGAAAGAAACCTCACAGTCACCACATCTTTCTCCACAAGAAGACTGACTATATCCAAAGTCTTCTTGGCAGATGATTGTCTAATGCTGTTCTCCTAAGTTTCCAGTGTCAGAGTCCACAATGTCCTCAGACAGCCTGTTCCAGCCCTCACTCTGCTCACAGATAGTGTTTTGCCACTCGGGACTGAGCTGCAGTTCCTACAATCTCAGCCTGCTAAAGACAGAACAGTTTGTTCTATTTATTACTTTTTACATATTTAAAGAGTGTTATCACCCCCTCCAGCCACCCCTTCTCCAGTCTAAACATTCCAAATTCCTTCAGCATATTTTTTCCATAGATCATACTTTCTAGACCTCTGATCATTCTTCCACTTTGTACTTTTTCCGAAGACTCCATACATCCCTGTAATAAAGACCTTGAAAACATAGTGTTGGCTCCTACTGTGGTGTTATCATCTTGAGTAGACATACCTTCTAGATGAAACTTGTGTTTATACATCTCAGAATGATATTTTCCTCTTTCCCCAGCTATGTAAAATTCTTGTTTCATGCAGAGTTTGTGATGTATCATAACCTTCTGAGCCTTTCATGAAGATTTGTCACCCAATCTGTTGATCAGATTATTTATATAGACTATTCTGTGTGCCTGAGTATGTTTATTCACTTACATCCTAGGTTTTTGATTATGCTTCCATGTTTTAAAGATTGTGTGCTACTCCTTTTAGTGTGATTGAGGGTCATCGAAACTTGGTGCTATCCATAAAAATACTAATTTTACTCTCTATCACACATTATTCTTTGGTATTGCACTAATGTTACTGTAGTTTGCTAAGACCAAATTTCTTAACACTCTTTATGAGAATCTTATGTGAGAAACTGTAAAAATTGTGGCTAAAGTCAGGAGGTATCTGGCATCTATTAACTCTTTTGTCGCTACTACTTCCATCATAAGAAGAAGCAAAGACGGGAGAGGTTTATTCTCAACAAATCCATGTTGGCTGTTACTTACCTCCCTCTTATCATCCAAGTGCTTACAAATAGTTTAACTGATTATTGTTCCAGTACTTTTCCAGGAGATGAATTAAGATTATTCCCCTTCAAATCCCTGACGCTCTCTTTTTCCCATTTCTGAACGTAGGCTCTATATTTGCTAAAATTCAGTCTCTTGAACTTCACTATTCCCTAGTGTACTCTCAAAAACAGTTGTTAGTAGCTTGCAAATTATTTCAGTTGGTTTTTTAATCAGCTGAGTTACAACTGTGTCAGCTGATATGACAACATCCCAGTTGGATGGTCATCAAAATTAGTGGATTTTCCTTGTCTATCTGCAATTCCTCTCTTTCTATTACTGATTTTAATTGTGATAAACTTCTAACCACAGTTAGTCTTTGCATAGAAACCACTCCCCTCATGCACTCACTTTCTTGTTGCTATCACTTGTAAGATTTTTTAGAGGTTTTTATTTCTTTTTCAAATAGTTCAGAAAGTATAAGAAGGAAATGCTTTTACAAATAAATAGATCAAAAAGTAATTCTGATGTCATACCAAAATGGACCAAGGGCTGGTCACTGTTGTTCAGGTGAGGGAAAGCAAAAACAGCTGCCAGAGAAAGGAGACTAGTTCAAATAGCAATTTCTTGTTACTAACAATTTCTAGTTAACAAGTAGGATTTAGTGCAACTGGGTTTCATTACTGATCAAAGTATTATTACTACTGTAGGCAATTTATGACATTTAGCAACTTTTCCTGTGATATTATACCAAGCATGCAAAAGTGTTAAATAAAGGAAAAGATAACTAGCAGGCTTACATTGTGGTCTCATGGACTTAATGGAGAAGTCCTCACTGTTTTTTGTATAATAAAAAAAAAGAGTTAGTTAAAAATAAAATGTCCAAAAGACAGAGGAATTTTACAGGTTAAGCCAACTTTTTCAGGATCCATAAATCCTTGCATAAATCCTTCTGATGGGAAAATCTTTAAGTCTTCAGCTTCTAGGAGAAGAAAGAATGTTGATTCTGGCATCAGCTGCTAACCATCTATCTATCATTTTTCATGAGTTACTAAAGATGAAGCCACTTAGACACACATGTTAAAATTCCTCCTTTTGGAAATGTATAAAAACCTGTCAGGTTTGCTTAGAGAATTTTAGCTTTACTAACCTATTGTTTACCTAAGAGAGAACCTTAGCCAGATGAAAAACTGGAGGTATCTTTTGGAACTCTTTTCCTATTGCATTGCTGAAGTCTGATTTAGGGACTTGATTTGGCTAAAGGTTTGTTAGGTCACAAGAACTGCATTTTCGTCACAGCAACTTCCTGCAGCATTAGAAGCTGGAGACAGAGTGACTGGAAAACTGCCTGGCAGAAAAGGACCTGGGGGTGCTGGTTGACAGCAGCTGAACATGAGCCAGTGTGTGCCCAGGTGGCCAAGAAGGCCAATGGCATCCTGGCCTGTGTCAGCAACAGTGTGGCCAGCAGGAGCAGGGCAGGGATTGTCCCTCTGTACTCAGCACTGGTGAGGCCACACCTCGAGCGCTGTGTCCAGCTCTGGGCCCCTCAGTTCAGGAAGGACTTTGAAATGCTGGAGCAAGTTCAGAGAAGGGCAATGGGGCTGGGAGAGGGTCTGGAACACAAGTCTTATGAGGGAGTTGGGGTTGTTTTGTCTGGAGAAAAGGAGGCTCAAGGGTGACCTTATGACTTTACAACTGCCTGGAAGGAATTTCTTCTCCCAGGCAGGTATCAACATGGCCTGAAGCTGTGACAGGGGAGGTTTAGGTTGGACATTATGAAGATTTGACCTTGGGTGATTAGAGTGATGGTAGATTAGAGAAGGTAGGGATATTAGATATTGGAATGGACTGCCCAGGGGGGTGGTGGAGTCACTGCTCCTGGAGGTTTTCAAGGAAAGACTGAATGAGACACATACTGCCATGGTCTAATGACACGGTGGTGTTAGGTTGCAGGTTGAACTTGATGATCTCAGAAGTTTTTTCCAGCCTAATTGATTTTGTGACACTCTAAAGTTTATCTGTGTGAGAATGCCCCAATCATTAGCTTGTATCAGGCATTAGTCAACCTTGCAGACACACTCAAGGCTTTCTGACCTGCCCCAGCTGAAAGCAACTACATAAAATTATGGAGTGGCAGGAGACTCATGCTGGACAGCAGCACCAGGGAGTTACAGCCATTCATTGTGCAGGACAACCCCAATCCTTTCTCACCTGACTGTTTATTCCTTTCACGTCACATCTTCAGAAAAAGAATGACCAGCACCAGGAAGCAGTGTGTCCATCAACCACTTCTGCCTAGTATTTCTAGTCAAATACCTTTAAGCTTCTGCTTTCCCAGGCAGAGAAATACAGACTTACTCTTCAGTTTGAATCTCATTAATAACCAGATTTGTGTGTCTTGACAGCAGAGATAATCTCCAGTCACCTGCTGTCCTGGACAGTTCAGACCTGTGCCTTGAACTGCCAGTAAAAACAGGGCCAGCAAGGATTTCTGCCAGCAAAAGTATTTCTTTTGTCAAATCATGTTCAGGAACTCCGAATTCCAAGAGTCAGGTTTCACAAGTAATTCTGCCATGTGGAAGGGCTGGGAATTCCTGGGCTTGCAGTATCTCTCTCCTGGTCCTAGAGCCAGGGCTCTCAAGGCTTCCAGGCACCTTCGTCCATGAGGAGAAACTGACTGTAGAAAGGAAATGTTCTTTCCAGGGAAATACTTTTGAAATTAAGTTTTCTTACTGTTTTATAGAGAAAACCTCTAAAAACATTAAAATGGTTTCCCGAGAGAAGGACATTCTCTTGAAATTTTGATCAATAATAACTGGAAATAAACTGAGGCAGCAGCTAGGGGAAAAAGGATAGGGGAGAACTGTCAGATTTTCTGGTACATTCCACTTTCTAATAGGTGAAGATTTATAATTTAACAAATGTAAACCACATATGTGAAATTTTCCGTGCCAAGTGTCTTCCTTTGGCTGAATAGGTTTATAAAATATCAGACAAAAGAGTTCAGCTCTTGTTCTAAAGCAGATAGAGAAAATACTGTTTTACTGATCACTGATAAAAAACATCAGGGCAAAAAAAATCTTTAAAAGCTCTCCTTTTCATTTCCCCAGGAGAGAGAATGAAGACAAATATTGGATGTTTATGCATGCTGGTTATAATTCTCCTATATTTGTACACATCCATCCTGTATTACTAAATGAAAAAGATCAAAATAAAATAACTTGGAGCAGAGAAAGAAAGACTCTCTCCCTGGTCAGAACCAAAATTAAGATGTTCCCTAGGAGCTGAATGTCTTTAAAATCAGCTTTAAAATGCTATGTGCCATATGGTGCATAATGTATGTATCCTGTATCATCAATATATCACAACTGTGGGAATCACATCATTACCTGTAGACCATGAAATTACCTATTCCTGTTGTGATTCACTGAACACCAGGAAAATCTGCAAAGGACCCAGGGGTATTCTAGCACCTAAAGGACAGCACTGGGATCTGTGCTCCATTTTTGCCACAGACTCTGTTTTGAGAGGGTTTATTACAGCCAAGTAGCTGCACACAGCAGGTGCGTTCCAGCTCTGCCTCAGGACAAAAACAGCTCCTGAAATTCAAATCCAGAAGAGGGAAAGACGGGCACAACAGGGTTGTTGTTTATTGAGTTACCAGGATCTGGCATGATGGGCATTAAGCCAAAGCTAAGAAGGTCAGCCCTGCAAAGCTGCCTAGGTCTCTGCACCAAGCTCCCCAGTGTTTTCAAACATGATAGTGCATCAAATGGGGTAGTGGTTTCACACCATTAAGTGTTTTGCCCCCATCAATTTTCAATGCAACCTGGAATACTCAGGAGCCCAACACCAGCAGTCAGGAGCTCCAGGGCCCAGTTCTGGTCTTCCAGAATTTATTTGCTTGGAATATGGATACAGGTAGTTCAACACAGAAATTTCTGCCAGATTCAGCCTTAATCTGGCCTGGCCACCATGTTCCACTACCATTATCCAGGATAACTCGATTTCATAACATATTGAATAACAGAGAAGTGACCACAGAGACATGAAAATTCCTTACTCCATGCTGCTACTTGAAGGAGAGAGGTACGGCACCAGTAGTTTAATTTACAGTCATGTGATCCAGCACTGGAAAGTACTTCTTGCGTCATTGATTCAAGGCCCCTGCTGCCCAAACCACTTCATCTAATCCTGCTCATAAATGTATCTTAAAATTGGTTAGATTTCTAGTCCCTGCTACAGCCCCAGGAAAGTAATTACAGAACAGGATTGCTTTGATTATTTTGAATTATTATGGTTTCCAGAACAAATTCCTGGCTGGATTATGCATAATAGTTCTTGTGCCAACATTGTTCTTTAACTTAGATATCCCTTCCCTTTCCACATTACTTAATCTCTTGATGTATTCACAGTCAGTAATTAAAAGGACAAAACAAACCACTCTTTTATCTACAAATGTGTTTCTCCAAAGATATATTATACAGATCCCAATTCAAAGGAAACCCAAGATAAGATGATATCTTGGCATCAGGTTAAGAAAATACTCTCATTGTCAAGCTGGGGCAAAGGAGTCAAATATGTGTGCTGGCAAACACCTATTATCTCCTAAGCCATGCATATTATCCATCCTACTCATTGTTGCCCTCATCCAAAGAGCAATATTTTAGTGCTCCTGAACACTGGGAATTGCTGCCAGGATGGATCCTGCACAAGGTCCTTGGAACTCTTTTCTTCGTGGGAAGCAGAAGTGTATTCTGGTCTGTCAGCACAAAAAAATGGGGCAGCTGTGGCATTCTAGGCCTGTGTAAAATGAATATACCTGTAAGAAAAACTCAAATGTTTTCAGTTGAAGGTATGTCATTGTCCTGTCCTTCCTTTTTTCCTCTTTTTTTTTTCTTTTCATGTGTGTGTGTGTGAAGAACAGATTGTAGATGTTGTGAGATACCTGTATTAAACAGGCTCAACTGAGCCAACTGGGAAATTCATCACTGGATTGCTTCCATTTATTTCAGTGTATTTTGAATACCTGACATGTCGAAGTGACACAGGTTCTTGGGTCATTCAATAGAGGAACAGTCAGGGTTTTTTGGAAGTATTTGCCACCTATATTCAAGGGGGAAATCCTTTCAACCAGTCATCCAAAACAACAGTATTCATATGCTTGAAATGTTTTCTTTAGCTGTTAGAATCTGTTATAGAATCTTCAGACATTCAAACAGCTCTTTGAGAGGGAGGTTGTTTGCCTCAAAACTTGACTCAATATGTCAGTCAGTAGAGATGTCATTACTTTTAAGTTGATGGCATGTGGGTTATAAGAGCACAATATTTCTCTACCATTTGGCATTAAAACAAAACCTTTAAATGAGACAAGGAACCCTGGGATAGATACCACCTGCTGGTCAAGTTATTTCATCCTTCTAAATAACCTAAATTTGTGATTTTTGCAGTAGTTTAAATCAAAGCCAGGGAAGAAAGAAGCCTCTACTCCAAAACTGCCACAATGTGATTCTTTAACAATCTGATTTATGTTAAAGTAGTGATTCCAAAAGTGCCTAAGTCTATTCAAAGACCAAAGTGCAAAATCTTGGAGTTTTATCAATAAGTGTCCAATCTTTTCTTGCAGGAGCAAAATATAACTTGGCCCCTTTAATCAAGTATGTTATTTACTTTAAAAAAATTGCCCGTGTTTGAAAAATGTATTGATATAGACATTTTTTCTTCTTTTGTTCTTGCAACAAAGGTTGACTCTGTAAGGACTTTTTGTCATCTTGGCATGCAAGCAGAATGTACAGGCTGCTCCCAGCAAGACCTGTAAATGGTCTCCAGTTCCTACTTTTGTTTCAACTGGCATCAGCAGAAGTACATTATAATCTACTTTAAAAGTTATATTTTATTTATTGGTTTTAGAAAAATGGCCTAACTATATAAAATATATAACTATCTTAGCTCATATTGCATACAGAAGTTTGAATAGTCTTTGCCACCAACACAGAATGTCAAAAATTAGAAACAGATGGCAATTACTAGGAAAAAAACATGAGTTTTTAGAGGAAAATGAATGCAGTGCATTCCAGAGCACATAGAGTATTCTTTTCCGTGAAAATTAAGAGCCATTATAAAGGTATTGTGTTCAGTGAGCTTGCGGATCACTGACTTACCTAGAAAGTGAAGCAATCAATTTTTCAAGGCTGACATGATTTAGAAGTTTGTGAAGAGGTCAGTGTGACTGATAGGAACCTGAGATTGTACTGGGTATCTCTTTCCACATTTTTCTTCGAGGCTGTGCATCTTGCTTTTCTCTATGTCTGTTTTTCCCTGCTTCCATTAACATTTATATATATATATATATGCTTTTTCCTATAATGTTTGTCATAAATGAAAAATATATTAATGTTTTAGATCATGGATTGCATATTTATAAACACCAAAGATTGCATTATGCCTTCCCATCTTATTGCTTAGATCCTGTTGCACTTTTCATTCATATCCACTGTATGCTCCATAACAGGCTTTTATTAAATGGCAATTTATTTTTTTAATAGAGATGCTAGGTACTTTCTTCAGAAGGTTCCACCTTGTGACATTTTTTTCAAGCAGAAAGAAACTTCTACAAAACCCTCTCATATTTAAGTATTCAGCAAAAAACATTTTCATAAATAAACACAGTCACTTCTGCTCAGCTTATTCAGACACTTTACACACAGAGATGCCTGTGGACATTTCTTAGCCAAAGAGTGTGTTTTTTTAAAAATAAATACTTTTCTGTGTGTATCTTTGTAGATTTCAGGTGTCTGCAAGACTTTTGTTCCCTTGCTAATGTTGTTTTCTTAGTTTACTTAAAGGTCATTTAGTTTGGCTGCCACTGAGCATTCATATGAACAAAAAAAGAAGGGCCTCTTGGCATCTCTAAAATTTTCTCACATCATTTAGCCTGTTGCAAAAAAGTCCTTCCTGGAGGACTTTCTCATGTTCCCATTGCTTTCAAAAATTTATGAATATGATGTGTAATAGAGATTATAATATAATAAATACTCTTGTTCCATCTTCAGTATTGAAATGGAACGTGGTTCTTTATTTATACTGAAAAGTCCTTACTCAAATGTACCTGAGACTGCAGCTTCCACAATTATATTTTATTTGCACTGAAAAGATATTGTTGCATCCAAGTACTTCCCTGAGTATGGGTATTAAGGAAATCCAAGCTGGATTTTAATCTTCCATTTAAGCTTTTCCAAAATCCAAGCCTGAATCCTTTCAAACTTCTAGGGGATTTCACTTTTGAGACAAGTTTCCTGATCTAATCTATGCATGCAAAAGTGAAAGCCAAGACTGGATATAAATGCTATGTACTGTTTAAACACCCTAACAGGGCACTGCTATGCCCACAATATCTCACTGCATTAGAAGGCTCTTGTTGTCATCTCAAGGGCTCCATTTCCACATCCCTGACTCTCCTCCAGACTGCTGGTTGTCCTCTGCTCCTGGGAGTCATGCCTTCTCCTGCTCTTTGTCATAATTCTGGGAGAAACAGCAGGCAAACAAAAGAAGTGAAGCAGGGGAAGCAAACGTGTAAGTAAAAGCTAAAAGAAAAAAATGGGAAGACAACAAACTCTTCTTATACTGTTTCTGATCTGAGTATGTTGCCATGGTAGCTGAGAGTATCCCAGTATTACACCAGCAGAAATTTTGTTTTGGTATACCCCAAGGGGTCCAGAGTTGTATGATGAAACTGATAGATGAGCAGTACACTTTCATGTGTAAATGGGCCTGGCAGACACCACAGACTTGGACCATTTTATTTTCAGATGTGCAGGAGCCAGACTGATTTAAGAACTCAGCATCAGCTCCCAGCCCGTTTGTCGTGGAAGGTGCTGCTTCCATGGAGAGGCTGGGACACACTCTGATGGAGAAATGGTCTGCAAGGCACCTGCAAAATCTTCCTCTGATATGTACTGAGATAACACTTGCAACTCATACAGGGAAGAATTACCAACATGAAGGAAAATGATCTTGGGTAATGCAGGTGCTTTGTGTTTCTGCCATGGAAAAGAAGGAGACATTTTGCACTTGGCTGCCAGAATTTTTCTCTTTGGACCTATCAACAGTTTGAGCTCCTGAGTGTTGGAGTAAATTAGTTCATGTAATGAGATTTACACAATCGGATTGCCAACATAAACAGGCTCAAGCTAACCAGAAAAGGGAAATATGGAAGATATGACGCATAATTAAAACATATTTGCAAATATATGTTAAGTTTTTCCTTCCACACTGGCAGATTATAATGCATCAATTCTCCTACTGAGTTGATCAAGACACTTCTGTAATACATTAACAATTCTACTAAAACATCATTTATTACAGAGTTTCGACTCAATTACACTGATGAGTCCAGCAGAAGCAATGAAAAGGAGAATTTGGGTTGTCTCCTCTCTGGGGTATCACATCCTAGCTCTTGGATCCTCTTCTGTAGAGAGAAGTGGTCCTAGTGTCAAGTTAAAACTCATCATGAACAGCATGGGTAGAGAGTCCTGAACAAAACTCTCCAGCACACATTTGCCTTTTTATGTGTGAGTATCACCTTTAAGGACACACAATCAAGTGTCAGAAACCAAAACTATACTTAAACATTTTCTTAGATAACTTCCTGATTTCCTATTGCTAAAACTGTCTGTTAAAATGTTCTTGAGTCCTGAAAGGCCCAAGAAGCGAAAAGGGAATCTGTGAATTTAGTGCTAAACTTGCTTCCTGACCAAACAGCTTGCCAAGGCACAGCCTCAGTGATTATTTTATTTACAGTCTGACCTATGCGACTGCGTGGCCATCTTTAACAAGCTGGCAATTTTTGCTGAGCAGTTTGCATCAGAAATCAGCACAACCAAGGTGGTCAAATCAAGAGAACCACAGTAAGGAAGTCAGCCTATTTGTTGAAACAAGTAGTAAAGTCAAACATAATAAGCAAGACAATCTTCTAAGTTATGCGTAAGTGGTGGTTCTCACAAACAGAATTTTACTCTCTCTTCCTTGCAGTCACATGCATTAATAATTTTAGAATCTTTTTCTGGCAACTTAAAACATTTTTAATCTGAAGTTGTAGGTATGTCCTATGTTAAGAGCACTCTGTTTCAATATTAAATTCCCTTTAAATCTAACAATGGATTCTAGGAAAAGAAAGTCAATTCTGTTGCAAAAATAGTTGTTGTTGCTAGGTTTAAGTCCTTCCAAGATTATGGATATTTATGGTAGACTTTTTTCTGAATTCAAACAGGGCAGATGACAGAGGGTAGTCCCGACTATGATCAGACTCTTCGGCCTTTTGTTTGTAATGTAAGACACCTGCATCTATCTCCCAATAATAATCTGGGAAGCCTGGGTTCAGGTGTGTGCCCTAACTACTTCCCATCTTTGCAATCATCTAAGGTTCTAGTGTCTAGGAAGGCTTTCTCCCTCTCTTCCCCAGATCTCAGTTTCTGTGCTAAGGCAGTGAAAATGAATGGCTCAGAGAGGATCATGACATGTTCATGACAAGGACCTGATGTAGAAAAGGATTAAGGAGAGCATGACAACATGAATAAAACATAAGCTTAGAATTTAAACTAAACCCTGCCTCTGAGACCTTCCTTGTCTGCAATCACCAGTTCCATCAGAAACACGAACAGTGTTATGGTTGTTGTTTGGAAATGAGGTCAGTGGTTCAGAACTCCAGATACCTTTATTGATGTGTTTATTTATTTGGCTTTACCTACCTCTGCTTTTTTTGTTAGTGATGTCCTAGTTCTTCTCATATCACTCACTACTGTGTCATCTCTGTGACATATTTGTTCCTCATCAATTTAATAAAAACCTCAGCAGTAATTGTAAGTATTGGCCCCATCCCCTAATCTTGAAGTTCTAGGCAGAAATCTGTGTCTGAATTTATTGTCTTTACCAGTCAAGGTTTGAGACTTTCAATTCTATTTTCCAGTGGTAAGTATACATATTGATGAATCAACTAGGTTGGAAGAGAGCTTTGAGACCATCAAGTCCAACCTATGACCTAACACCACCTTGTCAACTAGACCATGGCACTGAGTGCCACATTCAGTTTTTTCTTAAGCAGGCTCCACCACCTCCCTGGGCAGCCCATTCCAATGCCCAATAACCCCTTCTGTGAAGAACTTCTTCCTTGTGTCCAACCTAAACCTCCCATGGTGCAGTTTAAGACTGTGTGTTGCCTCTTAGAGCATCTTCAGCATCTCCATCACCTTCTTGAACTGAGGGGCCCAGAAATGGACACAGGATTTGTGGTGCATCCTTACCAGTGCTGAGTACAGAGGGACAATCCCTGCTCTGCTCCTGCTGGCCACACTGTTGCTGGTACAGGCCAGGATGCCACTGGCCTTCTTGGCCACCTGGGCACACGCTGGCTCATGCTCAGCTGCTGTCAATCAGTACCCCCATGTCCCTTTCTGTTTGCCTGTTGCCCAGCCAATCTGTGCCCAGCCTGTAGTGCTTCAGGGCATTGTTGCGGCCAAAATTCAGGATCCAGCAAATATTTTTTGTTAAATCTCATATCACTGGATTGGGCCCATCCATTTAGCCTGTCCATGTCCCTCTGCAGAGACTTCCCACCATCCAGAAGATCAACACTCCCCACCAATTTGGTGTCATCTGAAAATTTGCTAATGGTAAACTCAATCCCTTCATCCAGATTAGCACTAAAGATTTTAAATGGGATTGGGCTCAGCACAGATCCCTGGGGGACACTACTAGTGACTGTGCCCCTTAATCCAACACCAGTCTCTAGGCCGAGCCATCCAGCCATTTCTTAACCCAGCAAAGAGTGGACTTGTCAGAGCCACGGATTGCTAGCTTGTCCAGGAGTGTGCTATGGGAGACAGTGTCATAGGTTCTGCTGAAGTCCAAGTAGACCATATCCACAAAATGTATTTAATGAACCTACTTCTCATGAGCAACTGTAGGCAGACGTAAGTTTTTAATCCAACCAGTATCACTTTATATTACTTATTTGGCTTGGTGACATTCTCATTCTTCTCATGTTGTGCCCTTTCATAATTTACAAAATTATTAAGATCAACGTATGGCCTCTATGTCACATCCACTGGCCTTCAAGTGACATAATTTATTCCTCTATATTGCATTAAGAAGGTATAAAAGAGGTATTTATATTAATTAATTTGACTTGCAAAAAATAATGCATCACAGCTTGCAGGAAGAGAAACATATACACACCAAATTGTATTCAACTTCAGTTTGCAAGTGAAATGAGACGACTAGGAGCAAGAGAGGCTTTCTCACAAAATTTGGTGTATCTTATAAAAAAGACAGTTCAGTCTGTTTTGTTCATGTTTTGTTCATGTTGACTTATGACAGGCAGAGGGGGGAACTACACTCGTGTACAAGCAGAAATATATAAAGGACAGGTGCTAAGGTGATGTTCCCTTGAGCTGGCTCACCCATTCACTTCAGCTGTGCAAGTGTTCTGTCAAGGGAACAGCTGGGCATACTCACCCACACAAATATGATAATGAAACCCTAGCTAAAATAATCTTTTACATTCAAAGTTAACACCATCATCACTATACAATCCAAGGCATTTCAGGGACCTGATGACAGATGGTATAATTTTTTCCTACGGGAGTTTGCTTTCATTATCCTATTTACAGATGAAAGCAGCCTCAGTGCCTGAAGTTGTAGATATGATATGCACAAGGTGCTGTTTGAAAACCTCTAGTCTAAACATATAACCTTTATTCCAAGGGTTTTTTTTAAAGTAATAATACAACTTCCCTTTCACGGACTTCATAGTTTACCAGATATCCTACATTACTGCATTATAGCCCTTCTAGAACTAATTTTCCATGAGGTGTTTGGGGTTTTTTTTTAAGTATTCCTAGCTGATAGCTACAGATCTTTCAGCATTTCTATTAAGTTTTCAGTCTAAATTTTTTCCTAGACATAGTTCCACCTTTATTCCAAGGGTAACTTATTTCTACCACAATATAAGGTTTCTGCCACAACCCAGATTCCTTTTACATACACAAGTATTTTTGTATGTAAACAACAACATGTTTTGAGGTTTTTTCATAACAAAACCTGTACACAAACATCAAAAATTTCTTATTTTAGCCTAGAATGCATGATAAGCAACAAAACATCTGAGAAACCATCCTTCCATCATCCTTCTCATCCCATACCCTCGAAACTTTTTTGAAAGAAATACAGCTCTTAGCAAACATGAATACCTCTGAGGGCATCAAAAGCAGCATTTAACTTTCTGTAAGATATATTGATTTTCTTTTTTTCTCCAAATGAAATTTTATTTTTCATATGCTTTTCAAAACTCCTATCTCCAGGACTCCAGGGGTCTCTAAGTCATAAGGCATAATACTTCAATATTCCACTAAAAAGTGGCAAAAATTATGTCAAAAATTGTAGATATTTGAAAAGGAGAAGCTCATGTTCTTCATCCTACTCTCAAAGTTAAACTGTTCTCTACACTTAATCCTTTAGCACTTTATTCATTCCAGTTGAAAAATGCTGAATAATAGAGTTTTTACATCTTCCTTTGGGAAGATGTAAAAAATTTTTTTGCTGAAAATAAGATAAAATTTTCCAACCTTTGTCTTTGTGAAACGTTTACAAAATACTTTAGGGAAGCACTACTGATATTAATTGAATGTGTTTGGGTTTTCCTTTGTTTTGAAAAGTTTTGCTTGCAGAGATATTTGGACTGAACTCAGCACATATCCTTATGACCAAGAAATAGAGGAATATTGGATGATAAATAACCATCTATATGCCCAAATGTGTTTTCTCCATGGTTAGTTGGGAGCAAGGAGAGAAGGTCTCAGAATAAACTTCTATAGACACAAGGCTCATGATTACAACCCATAAAGGCTGGTCAAATGAGTAATTTTGTCCTGGCTAGGTAACTGGTAAAAGAATGTTAAGCACCTACTCCTGCTTGTAGAAGGTTCATGCTAAGGGAACTCAGAAGCCTGAGGTTTATGGAAAAGGCAGGTTTTTCTTGAGCAAGAAACTGCAGACTTGAGGAAGGAGGAGGGCAAACCAGAAACAACAATGGATTCCAAAGCTCCTTGCTGAAAGAAGACATCCAGCACCTCTGCTGTTACTGCAACTCTGAAGAGATGATGTGTTTTTTTTTCCATCCAGTTTTTGCCTAAACAGAAAATTTCAACAAATGTGTGGACTGTTTTTTTATGAGGGTATATTATGTTTGAAAATTTTGTCCATTTCTTAACAGAGATTTTTATTTAAAGGAGATTGCTGGTACAAGAGCACTTGCAGGATTCTCCAAGAAGGAAATTGTTGTAGCATTTCATTGTACTGACATATAGTCACAAATAAGCAATTTTAAACTATTTTTAATCAAACTTCAGTCCTAAAGTGAGAAAGCTGTAAAATCTCAAGACTGGTGTGAGTAGGGAAAGAAAACTCCAGTTCTTAGAGGGATCTGGATGAGGGCAAGAAGGTAAATATGTAAAACTGCCACTTTCTATCATCCCTGTGGTAACAACTGGGCTTGGACTCATTGGCAAAAAGTATTGGATAGGCACAATTACTGTGTCAATAGCAGTAAATTAAAGATGCTTGTGATTGTTCTTTTGGCGAGGAAGCCAGCTGGCATTCAATTGCCCATGTTCAAAATTGCCAATGAGTAATTATGGAGCTGGACACAAACAACCTGTTTGGAATGATCCTTGGTCTGTCTAGTCCCTGAGCCTCACCAGGAATTGTCAGAAAGTGAACTAGCTATTGTGGATCAAAAATACGCCATGAAACTCTCTCATAATTTACTTATATAGACAATCAGTAACTGTGAGTGTTCCCTGGCACTGTTTATTCAACTGAACAGATATAACCTTCATAATTTTATTAGAAAATATTTCATTGCCTACACAATTACAAATAATAGCCAGAGTAGCACTTCAATATTTTAACATAACATTTTTAAAGTACAGGGCCGTTACCTTATGAGCTGTGATAGTTTTGTTTAATGCTTAGAAATCAAAAACAAAAAACCCTTTGCATTTTGAGAAAGTTATGCATCCAATTAAAATTTCATGAGATTCCATTTCAGAATAGTCTCCAGAGAGCAAAATTCATCTGCTCAAAAGTGTTGTGCAATATTTTTAAGGAAAGTCTTCATTCCTTCATTAAATGGGCAGAATTTTTTCCAGTCTTCTTTTGTTTCCATTTTGCATTTAACTTTTTTATTTCCCTACTTCATGCTACACAGAGGAAGTTCTGACACTCTCCACCTGTTAATTCAATCACCCCATGTTTCATTCCTGTTTTCACTATTGTTTTTGCCTGTTTTATGAGACTGAGGCCAGACACTGGGCAAGCTTAAAAGAAACATACAAAACACATTCTGGCCACCTAGCTCATTTCAAGCAAAAGAACGTGTGAATGTATTTTGCAACTGCTAAGTCAGCTGTTTCCACAGTAAAGTTATTACTACCCACAGCCCAATAAAAGGCCTTGTTAAGAGTTTTTGGAAAAGCTTGTTTTGCTGTGTGTTTACTGCATTAGCTCTTCTGTATATCGCGTCATGCAATGTAATCACTTTTACCTCAAAAAAGTTGACTGAAAAATCAAGATTAAAAAAATGTCAAATTTTCAGTGACAATTCTACCAATTTAAATAGATTTTTTTACGTGAAAAACTGTTGCTTCACATTTCACCACCAGTTTTGTATTGCACTGTAATTCCACCATATTTGCTGCCAGCCTTGCAGGGGCAAATAACAGGAAACCAAGAGATAAATCAAGAAAAAGTACGTACCATCATAAGATACAACACAGACTCCCATGAGCTGCAGTCTTGTATGGTCATTCTTATTAACCTTAAGACACAAAATTGACTTTGATTGTTGGGTTAGCAACATAAATTTTATTCAAATAACGGTAACGGATTAAATCCATTATGATTGCTGTAGCTTGGTTTAAGAATGAATGTTGACTAAATTGCTATAGTAGCATATAATTGCTCCTCTCCTGTTCCATGTGGTTTTGAGAAATGTAAGAATTAAAAAAAAAAAAATAAAGAAAAAAAAAGTAGGTGCAGAAAATGCAAAGGAGTACTGAAATTAATACTGGAAATTGAGCCATTTTAAAAAAGCTCAATGAAAAATATTCTGAGTCAAGTGTTGAATTATGTTTAAAAAGGCTTGGAATTGTGAGAAAAGCGTCTGCTTGTTATTTTCCAGTTCCTACTACACTTAGAGAGCCTGTACTTTATGAAATATTTATAAGATACCATACTACTTAAAAGAAACACAAATGTCTCCTACGGTGAAAAGCTGCTTGAATCCATTGTTTCAGAAAAACTTAATGGAAATATTCTTTCTTCATCTTTTGACCTACTTATGCTGCATAATAGTTTTAAAAATTCTGGATAGAATCTCAAGAGAGAGAAGAAGTGACCCAAATAGCATAATCTTGATCACTGATACCTGTGATCATGTCAAAACTTTTTTTCACAAGTTCACATCAGAAACTCAGACCAAAGAACACTAGGGGAGGCCCCAAAATTAGACATCTCCATCCCACAAACCTTCTTCAAAAAGACTAATTGACTATGAACTGCAAGGTGCTTAGAGCTGCCTGATAAGAAATACTGAGCACAGAGGAACATCTGAAATTCTGCTTTTGGCACAGCCTATCCATTTTACACTGGATTTTCCAGTACTCAGAGCCCCTAATTATCATCTCTGAATTTACCTAATTTGTGTGTCTCATTTTTATAACTAATACTATCATGTTAGCAGTCAGATCATCCTTCTTCTATAATATCCTAGGAATTAGGCTGCATATCCATGAATATGGTATTCATGGTTTGGTTTTTCTTCAAGCCTTGTAGCAGTCTTGA
Organism: Polioptila caerulea; assembly: GCA_013397295.1. Classification (NCBI taxonomy): domain Eukaryota; kingdom Metazoa; phylum Chordata; class Aves; order Passeriformes; family Certhiidae; genus Polioptila; species Polioptila caerulea. The sequence continues at coordinate 625,780 of VYXF01013021.1, read as the reverse complement.
AGAAGCCATTTTAAACTTGTCTTTGGGAGGGGAATATTCAACAAATTTGGCCTGTCTGGAAACCCTCAAGATTTCAGGACCTCTGAGAAAAACAAATTTCCAACAAACTAATGCACCATTATAGACTTAGATCAGGAGAGATCTCTAAGAGCCACAACTTCTCATATCTAATTGCCATCTCCCTCCAATAGCAAAACCCACCAATGGTTTATTGTAAAACTGTGACATTTCCATTTTGCCTTATCTTTAATTCTTCAAGTTTTCAATAGGAAGCATATTCATCCCAAAGGATGAAAAGAAACAAAATAAAGATAGAAATGTTCATAGTTGTGCAGAGTAATCCAAGAGGATTGCCAGGGAACATTAGGCTAAAGCCTAAGATGCTCAAGCCAATCTAAGAATTAGTTTTCTATTCCGAATTCAACTGAAAAAACACAAACACTTTATTTATGCCCTAGAGATGTGCTTAATACAGGCATTCCAAATCCCAAAGTAGAATAGAAAATTCCTGCTGGAGAGCAAGGTTTTTCCTTCAGAGCATATATTCATCTGTGGTCAGGGTATTGGTGTCTCTAGTATGTCTCTAGTTATGCAAACCCATGGGCCTAAAAATAATTTTCTGGCGCTCTTTGTGTGCTGTTAATCAACTGCGTTTTTAGAGTGTTTTTTCCTCTAACATTTAAATGCCTTTCCTATAGAAACAGAAGACTCATCTTTTGGAAAATTCTTCACCATATCTATATATTGAAAGAAGAGCTGTTGTTAGTAGAGGTGGAATCTCCTTTTCTTTTTGGCAAGCTGCATGTTTTCCTTTGCAAACAATGCTTCCTCTTTTACAAATATCTCTGAAGGGCATGGTGATGTTCCTTAACATTTCAACACATCAAAACTAATTAGAAATAGGCTACAGTAAGTGGATATTTATGCTAAAATCCCTGCTATTAAGTCACATATGGTCTAAATTGTAGAACTTGAAATAACAAGCAAAAATAACACACTTTGAAAGTTTTCACTTGACAAATCATATAATTATAATGTACTTCACTACACCTTATAAAATATGTCATAAACATAAGCTATGTTCCACAAAAGCCTGTTCTGCCTCAGGACCTGGCCAAAGCTCAGAAGAGGAAAAATAAACAAAATGACACAGCAGAATAATGAGATACTTTAAAATCTCAGAGCAGTTTCATTGGAATTCAATGATGCTGAAAGCTGGAATTTCGTCCTATTTTTTATCAGTTACCTTATATCAATTCCTCAAGATTCTTAACTATTTATCTTAAGTTCTAAAAAATTCCAAGATGTGTAATAGGAAAATCAGAAAGACTGCACATAGATTGACCAGAAGTGGAAAAAATTGTATAGACCCTTACCAATTTATGACATGAAGAATTTCATGTGTTTTAGGTCAGTTAACAGATGAATTCAACTCTATCTCAGAAGACAGAATTTGATAGCTTCATTACTGTAATACTTTTGCAATTAGATCTTACCCATATATTTGTTTCTTAAGTTTCTTAAGTTTCTTACTCCTTACTGAGTCCTTGCTGCTCTAGGAATCTGACTTGTGAGATTTATTTCAGGATACAGGGATTTCTTTATTGTATAAGCTGTTTAAATATGGACAGAGTTACAAGAGTAACTGCAAGCTGCACTTTTAGTTTAAACAGAATATATGGTGTTAATAAAAAAACACTGGGAAGAACTTTTTCATTTGTTTTATTGCCTTGAAAATCTATGAAAATAGAAGTGGCCATTTTTCTTTATCTTAGAGTTAAAAATCTACAGTTCCTAGAATTAGTTTAGGAACAGATGGGTACAAAATTCATGGTGGTGAATGGTGCATCCAGCTGGCAACTGGTCGCTAGTGGGATTTTCCAGGGCTCAGCCCTGGGATCAGTTCTCTTTAATGAAAAAAAAATAAAGGGTACCAAGTGCACCCTCAGTAAGTTCACAGACAACACCTAGTTAGGAGGGAGTGTTGATCTGCTGGAGGGCAGGATGGCTCTGCAGAGGGATCTGGACAGGCCGGATCCATGGGCCAAGGCCAGTGTTGTGAGGTTTAGCAAGGCCAGGTGCTAGGTCCTGCACTTTGGTCACAACATGCCCTTGGAGTGCTACAGCTTTGGGACAGAGTGGCTGCACAGTGGCCAGGCAGAAAGGGACCTGGGGGTGCTGTTTGACAGATGGTTGAACATCAGCCAGCTGTGCCCAGGTGGACAAGAAAGCCAATGGCATCCTATCAGCACTAGTGTGGCCGGCAGGAGCAGGGCAGGGATTGTCCCTCTGCACTCAGCACTGGTGAGGCTGTGCCTTGAGTTCTGTGTCCAAGTCCGGGGCCTTCACTGCAGGAAGGACATTGATGGGCTGGAATGAGTCCAGAGAAGGACAATGGAGCTGGGGAAGGGTCCAGAGTGTAAGACCTGTGAGGAGCAGCTGAGGGAGTTGGGGGTGTTTATTGAGGAGAAAAGGAGGCTCTGGGGACACCTTGTCACTCCCTACAACTCTCTGAAAGGAAGCTGCAGCCAGATGGGGGTTGGCCTCTCCTCCCAGGCAAGAAGTAACAGAATGAGAGGAAATGGCCTTCAGCTGCTCTAGGAGAGGTTTAGGTTGAACATCAGGAGGAAATTCTTCACTGAAAGGGTGGTCAAGCATTGGAATGACCATGGAAGTGGTGGAGTCATCATCCCTGGACACATTAAAGAAACAACTGGAGGTGGCACTTAGTGCTGTAGTTTAGTTGACATTGCAGTATTTGATCTCCATTATTTTGGAGGTCTTCTTTAAGCTTAATTATTCTATGATTCTGAATCTGCTTTCTTGCAGATGACAGAGCGGCTGGAGAGTGGCCATAGGATCGATGGGAAACTGATGAACAGAAAGAATACTGAGGCAGTCTGGGACTCCTCATGACTAGCTGTTTCCTCATTTGGAGTTAGTGCAATAGAATTTGCCTTGTGATCTCAAATACCAACATTTCTGGATATTAACATGAAAAGATAGTGCTAAAGTTATCTGACATTATTTTTCTTTTATTAAGTTGATATTAAATCTTTCTGAAGATTTAATTTGCCAACCACATTGACCACAGAGTTCTCCAAATAATGTGTCTTTATTTCAGTGAATTTGCGAAGAAACCACAGCACAGAATGGTGAAATGACTTGCCAGAAATATCACTGATGGAAGAGGGAGCTATAACCTACTTATTTCTGGTAAATTGTCCTGGTGTTCATACATCAAAGAATCTGGTTGGTGCTATGCAGTTCCCAGTGACACGTTCCTTTGTTCATTGGTCTGCAAAAAAATCAAATCTTTGCCAGTGTTGCAAACCTAAGGGGTGGAGTGTTGCAAGCTCCTAAGTGAAGTGCATATCAAAAGCATGGTAGGATTGCCCTTGTGTTTTCCTGTATGGTGCTTTCATTGCTGATCAAGAAGAATATACATGAAAACAGTTCAGAGGAAAGTGCATGAAGATACAGTAAATTTAAAAAGGAATAGCAAAACAACAGAATAGTCACACTAGGTAAACAAGAACACGGCAGTTACATGAATAAATACCAAAGGCAGCAGACTCTACAGGTGGCATCATGGCTGTGGGCAAACACCAGTGGGAGTAAAAGAAACAAAGGGGCAATATAGACCCTCTACCAGTCTACATATCCTTTTATTTTCTTATGAACCCCTAGTTCAGTACTACTGAGAGCACCTGTTAATATACTAATTAGCCCAGCTAATATACTAATTAGCTAATATACTAATTCACTAATTCCCTGCTAATTGATCATTGACTATTGATCCTCAGCTGCAACAATTGAGAGTATTTCTGTTGAAAGTGCAGCTATACTGATCATGTGGATAAGTTCAGTGTCAACAAAATGTATTGGATGATTTAATAGGGCCAAGAAAATACCACAAAATATTTTCCAAATATACTTAGCTAAAATAAAAGTAGTTAATTTTGGCTATATTTCTCCCTCTTTCTCACTCCTTTTCTGGGAAATCTTATATTTATGAAGGGGGGAGTTCCCACTGTAGCAGCCAAAGATAAGAAAACCTCATGGAGGAGTACAGGTTGCTGGAACACAAGAAACCAAATTCTCCTATATTCTTTTCAATGTTTAATCCCTGATATTATCAAACATTTATTCTGAAAGGAATATTAATGGAAACAGCACATTTCAAATTGTTAAGTATCTTCTTCATGTGACTTTTGAGAAAATAAATATACTGATCAACTTATGTGACATTCTTCCAGCTGAAGAAGAAAATCTGTACTGTGTGACATGTGGATAATTGTGGTTCTTGTCTACTTTACATGGAAAAGAACACGTTAATATATGGGTTACCAAGAATCAAGAAATACATTCACTCAGCAATTAACAGTCCTGGATATCACAGCTCATGTGATTCATAGCACCCTTCCCTTAACCTATGATGGGATATGGCACATTTATTCCTTTTTAGTATTTTTATAGCAATGCAACTGAAGTCACACATGCTCATATTAGTTATGAAAGGAGGCCTTCCTTAGAAAAGCAGGCACACAGAGGTGCATGCACATCCAGCATGCAATCACAAGGACAAAACAGATGGCTGTGAAAGCCTAAGGTTTGATTATTTCACTGTTCAGATTATATTTCCCTCAATTTTTAAGGATTTAGAGTCAGACTGCCACCAAAAATAGTAATGAACCATCTTTCACTTTACTGCTTTACTGAGCTACATTGATGATGAAAGCATGGGACCTCTAATAAAGGCAAGACATGGTTTTCTGCCCAAAAACGTTGCAATGGAAATGTGTTTTTTTTTAATGTAATATTTGTGTATTAATAATTAACACCTGACTGATTAACTTTTTACTTAGGTTTCTTTTTTTTTTCTTTTTTTTTTTTTTTGCAAAAATTAATTGATTTAACAGCTTTTAACTTAGCAGTTTATTTACTGGCAAACTCAAGCCAGTCTGCTGAATCTTCTGCAACTCATCTGCATAGTTTAGAAAATGGATTACTCAGATCATTATGAAAACACTCCAGAAAAAAAATCAAAACCTCCTTATTTGGCAAGGTTTACACTACCTGAACTCCATTGATATGCATGAATTTCTATTCATGTTAGCTGCAGCAAAAATGACAGTGCAGGATTTTCTTCAATATTGTTCCATTATGTAGTGTGTGTTACAAAAAAAAAAAAAAAGTAAAAAGGAAAAGGAAAAATATTTTAAGGTAATACTTCAATTTTTGGACACAATAAATGTAGAAGTTTTGATTATCAGAAGGAGTAACACTTTTTGTAACTGGGACATCTATTCTTGGCAAAACTCTAGATTGAAATAAACAGAACTCTTCCTAAATATTCTGAATAGTCAGATGGCCTGAGTTGTCCTTGTCTAAACAACTAAGTCTTTGATGTCTGTGTAAATACCACAATATGCAACTGGCCCTCCAAGGCATTTCTAGTGTAATTGAAATTTACCAAATATCCCATCTGAAAGATCTTTTCAAATTGCCGGTGAATAGAGGGCTTGTAAATTGTTGCTGTGCACAAAATAGGTAATTATGAATTAGGCACACTCTGATGCTAATTCCACTTAGTCTCTCACATTTTCCACTTATGTGAATTTTTAATGATAGCGAAACTTAAGAAAGCACTGAAAATTAACTTTTGGTGCTTCCTATTACATGGTATAGTTTTGTTGCTACATTTATAAAGTTTGGAGAAATTATTTCTATTTCATTACATGGAAAATTCAGTAGTTTTACAAACTTCCAGTTTTTTACTTAAGGAGAGAATCTTTTGGTTTTATAAAGACCTTATAATGAACTTTACAAGTACAATAACAGCATTTGTTCGTGCAGCTCTCTAGGTCCCATGCAGATTACTGCATGGAAGAAGTCCACTGCTTTACATCGGTCCCCAAGGAACACCTGGAAAAATATAAATCTCTATCAGAGAATGCACACATTAACTCCTCTCCTACCCTTTTAAATACACCACGTTTCAAGCACCTTCTTTTATGTCTTTTTAAAAGCAGGATCCTGATCATTGAGGGGCTTGGATTCTGGGATTTTCTTTAAAGTGAACACAGTCTAGAAAATGTCCATGTTTTCAACATGCTTTACACTTTAAATAATGTTAAAAAGCATCTGTAATTTATAAATTATAGTGCTTATTTTATGGATCAGCAAAAGGAAAAACTACTTGACTTCAAAAAACAGAAATGAGAAACAAAAACAAAAATCCCCCAAGACTGAGAATGTTTATACTGCCAAACAGTTGCAACAATACTGGCCAAACCTACTCAAAAACGTATAAACAAATGGCCTGTTAAAGCATGGAAATATTGGAGTGAGGAACTGTGAGCCCCATAACTCCTGTGGTTCATACAATTAATCATGGATGTTATAAACTTACTGCAAGCACTGCACTTTTTGGTGCCCCATTGTGTATTATTCAGTTGAAGAAATGGCTTTATTATATTTTACTGAAAGATTACTTGTTTTTTCATAAAGGGAAAAAAAAAGCCAAAATAAATAAGATTTAAAAATATTTGGAAAAGTTGCAAAGAAAAGGCTCTGATTTTTAGGATTTTTTTTAATTGCCATTTTACACTGGTTTACACAGCACATGCCTACTGAGACTGATGCTGCCAGTAAGATGACTCTCAAATGTCACTACAGAAAAAGCCACATTATGTTATGCCCAAGCTCTGAACCTTAAGCATTTTTATTAAATCACATTTCTGCTGGAAACAAGCCCCTTCGCAGATGAACCCGGAGATGGCATTTTTAGCGATTCCCATCCACGTCAGGGAAAAGCTCATTTCCTAAGTTGAATTTGCTTCTGAAGGCCCTGTAAAATTAAGTAGTTGTCTGTGTATCTGGCTGAAGCAAAAGAGGCAATTCCTTCCACTGACCCTGCTGTGGGGATGATAGCTTCCAGCAAGGATAGCAAGCAGCTGGCAGACAGAGGCAGCGGGAAGGAGGTACCCTCAGCCCCCAGATGGTTCTGTGCTGCCAGTGCCTGAGGCTTCTGGACACTGAGAAGTGAAGATTTACCTTACTTTTCTTGTCCACATTAGTCTGTTTGTGGGGCTCAAGCACCTAATAACTGGGAAAACATGGATTAGATGGTAATTTTCTTTATTTTCCCAACTCTGTGCTGTAGCACTCCTCAGTACTAAAGAAGGCATAGGATATCTATACATCACTCAGTTCTGGACTCTGCCAGCCTTCTAGCTCAGTCCCTGTTATTTACAAGCAGATTATCTCTTAATCTTTTTCATTATGCATGCACTGTACTATTTTAGGCAGATTTCTATAAAAGAATCTTGCTATTATTGACCATTTGCTATGATCCTTTTCTTGCTTTACCAAGTTTTTTTTCAATTGGAATTGATTTTTTTTCAGCCTAGCTGCTTCATCTCGTACCACTGAAATCAGTGGAAATTCTAAAGTTAATTTAAACATATGCTTTTTAAAAAATAGCCTGGAAAAGAGCAGGCCTATGTTTTGAGTGCCATCTGATGTCATCCTAAATGTACAAAATAATAGGTAGCAAATGTTCTCAGAACTCTGGTATAAAATTAACATTTGCATCAGCCGTTCTATCATTGTCAGCAACTCATCCACTGGAAATTTCAGATCATTCAAGTCTTCCTTAAAATTGGAATGAGCCTTCCCTAGGAAAAATATTTTCCATCTGATTTGTGTTTTCCATTTAGAATGTGTAAGCAGTATAGTGACCTTGATCAGTTCTGATTTAGATTAAAATTATGCATTGTCTTGAGTACTACCTAGTTTATATTTTTTGGAAATTTTTATCAGTCCTTGGCATTAATCCTTTGTAACCTGGATGTGTTTGCACTATTGTGTGCGTGAAAAAGGCATGCAGACAGGTTTACATTGCTCAGAGGGATGCTTTAGTAACAGATTTGCTATTAAGTTAAAATGTATGAAATTGATCAGTTTTTCTTAAAATCCTTCTCTGATTGCATATCCAATCGCAATTCAGAAAAGCCATTGAAAACACTGTACTATAGATGGCAGTGGTACAAATAATTAAAAAAGTAAAGACATTTTGAAATATACAAAGTATGAAAAGATTACACACTTTAAATGTCAAGACAGACTATGTAGGGCCTTAAGAAAACGTTTTGAAAGATATACTCTAAATTAACATAACAAAGTATGTTGCTTGATTTTTTTTATAGCAAAGTTTTCCACATTCTCCAAATATTAAAATACTAGCCCAGAAAGATTTCTGTTGCAGGCTCTCAGTTGTTACTTGCCATTTTTGTTTTAGATCTACTGCTGAATCTCACATTCTGATTATTTTAACTTATTGACATGCTGAGCTGATTACAAAACTCAAAATAATGTAGTGGAAAAGGTGGATAGCTAAAACATACAGTTCAGATTATGCTTAAGCACATAAGAAATTCAGCAAAACTACTCTGGATCTTATAGCTGCACTGTCTTCTTATTATGCACTTAACCCCCTCACAGTAATGATGAAAGTGAAGGCAAATAACCACAATACAGCAGAATGATTTTTCAGAAAGGACTACCAAAAAGCAAAGTAACTCAGGTATCAGCAAGGGATTTCCACTACTCCATCATAGATGTCTCACATTTGGCCCTTAAAGAAGACTAGAAAATGTTTTATTAAAAAGAAATCATAAAATCATAGAATAGATTGTGTTGGAAGGGACCTTTAAAGGTCATCTAGTCCAACCTGCCTCCAATGAGTGGGACCAACTATATTAGGTTGCTCAAATTCATGTCCAACCTTACCTTGAATGTTTCTAGGGATGGGGAGCATCTACTAGCTCGCTAGGCAAGCTGTTCCAGTGTTTCAATATCCTAATAATAAAAAATTTCTTCCATCTAGTCTTAATTTGCTCTCTTTTAGTTTAGAAACACTGCCCCTTGTCCTGTTGCTGTCTGTTAAAATGTCAGTCTTCATCTTTGTTTTAAGCCCCTTCAAAGTAATGAAAGGCCACAATAAAATCTGCCTAGACCCTTCTCTTCTCCAGAATGGACAGTCCCAATTCTCCCTCTGGTCTTCATGGGAAAGGTGCTCCATCCCCCAGGTCATCTTTATGGCCCTCCTGTGGAGCTGCTCCAGCAGGTTCATGTCCTTCTTGTGTTGGAGGTATCAGAGCTGGGTGCAGCCCCCCAGACCGTGCCTAACTAGATCAGAGCAAGAGGGGTCAAGTACCTCCCTTTGACCTGCTGGCCACACTGCATTTTATGGACACGATGATCGCTTTGGGTTCTGAGCACACAAATGTGTGGAAATAAAATGTAGGGCAGATAAAATATGGGGGAACAAATCCTCAAAAAGCACATAAACCCTGATCCATCCACTGATGTGTTCTGTAAGCTGCAAACAAGATTAATTTCTCTTCTCCCCAGAAAATAAAGTTTCCCTCCTCTCCACTCCTTCACTTAAATATCTTTTACTGGAAATATTTTAGTAATGTTTTCTTACATTACTGATAAACATACAGTTTATCATAACCTGATAAACAACAAATTAAATTGTTAACATTACTTCCAGGTTCTATTTGGTTGCTAAGGTTTCTCTTTCTATTTCAGAAATGGGTACTAGACATGAAACCCTGAAGACAATGTCTTATCACTGGTAGTTGATCAAGTAAAAGATTAGTGCTGAAATATGTCCTTTCAAAGAAGTTTTTACAAGCTGTTCATTTTTAATATTATTTACATTGAGAATCATGAAAATGTGGTCTTACAGGGTAAGTTTTGAAGGCTAAGACTGGGAAAACCAAAGCTGGAAAGGTCATCTGAAATATTTGCTGATCTCCCTCTGCTATTGCTTTGGTTTGTACTACTGCAGGACTTACTTCAACGTCCTTCAGATGCATCTACAAGCCCTGTCTTCAACCAGACCCCAAATATTTGCAAGTCTCATGTCTTTACAGAAAGAAGATATAGAAATAAATTTTTGCCTCACTGTAATAAACACCTTAGGTGCACTTGGGCTTTTGGCATGTATCCCATGACCTCATAACATATCAGAAATTGCCACATTTCCTGGCTACCCCTGGTCCCTGGACCAAATTTCCTCCTCCCTTGATCTTTGCAATGCCAAGAGACAGATTGAAATATGCAGCTTGAATGGACAAATTTAAATTGATAGTGTTTTGGAAAAATGGTCACCTTATGTGTTCAGCTGTTTGGTTTGCCAGTGTGTGCTGTGTGAGGAAGCATTAGCACCATCTAACGCTTTAAGTCAACCTAAGATAAAATGAAAATACAAGAACATATTTATCTGACCTGTTTTAAGAAGTGTCTCTTAGGAAGAAGTGTCTCTTAGTGTCACTTTACTGAGCTGCCTATTTCTCTCCACTGTCTGCAAAGGGAAATTCTTATGTCTAAACTAAGACAGATGATTCCACACTCAGTAGATACATTTCAAAGGGAATTACATCCATCTGCTCAAATTTATATGTATACCAACTTCTACATAAACAGATATGCTGGAACCAACACTGATGTTGGAGTAATGCACTTAGCTTTTTTCTGGTTTTTTGATTAAGAACAGCTGTAAATGTAGTCAAATATTGGCATAATTTATTGTGATTAATCCCCAAAATCCTTGGCCTGCATATTCCAGGCCCACCCTTTTCTCCAAGAGAGGAATACCTACCATCTTTCATTCAACATAAGCATTAAACAATTTCTCTCATTCCATTGCAATAAAAGCTTTTCTGTGGGATTTAAGAAATCATTTTACCAATCAAATCCTTGAAGTTGATAATCAAATATGTTCCTAAAGTAGTAGCTGCCAAATCCCTGAAGTCCAAAGAATGGTTATAAATACAATCTCTTGAACTATCATGCATAGCAAGAAAATTAATAAGCATCTTGATTGATTTATGTATAGCTTGCAGAAAGAAAGATCTTGTAATGGGATATAAAACATAGATCGTGTACTATGAATTGCTGAGGGACTGCCAGACCTTCTGCACTGACCACCTGCAAAGCATAGTCATCAACATCATATTGCAACAACCCATGGAGAAGAATTTAAATTCTAAAACAGAAGGTTGAATTAGAAAAGGCCACTGAACAATTCTGTTTTCTCATATGTTCATTGAGGAGACATCTAGAGTCAGATATTGGGAAAAGTTAATTACGTTTTTATATGTGAAGGCTCTCATCCTTTGAGTCTTACTCGATTACTCATGATCTTGTTATTCTCTTGAGACAGAGCCCAGGGCTCTCCTGAGGTAAAGTATCTAAATCAAAGAAGGTAATTCTTAAAGAACATGGCCAAAGTAATTTCTAGTTTCCCTGACCTGTGAGTCAAGGCACCAAACCTTGGTGCCTGAGTTCCTTTTCACTGTAGAGAATAAACAAGCAGCTTAGATGTTCTCCAGTCCTTAACATGTCAAACAACTCCCATCAACTTTCCATCTAAACCTAAAGAATTTTACATTTTTACAATATCCTGTTTCACATCACATTTGTCTTACACTGCAATCCTGTACTGTCATGGAATCCAGTCTATTTCCTGGTCCTGCTTCCTTAGCACCACTGGATGTAGCTTTCTGCATGGGCTTGTGTTTTTCCAGTAAACTTGCCATCCTAAGACATTATTTTCTCTGCTGTGAGTAATGCTGCACTCCCACAGCCTCTGCTATCAGGCTCAGGAACATGTGAGGTCTGAAGGTAGACCTTACCAGAGAAAAGCTCAGCAAAAACAGGCACACAAATAAAGCTACGCTGGTACAATATGATAATGTAATTAAGCATCACGGACAATATCTTCTAAGAGATTCTTCTTTGCAGTAAGTAGATTAACAAATAAAAGATTCTTATCACACATATGAGTTCTCTGCTATTGTTTCCCAGGTGATAATTTCAGATATTGCTGCTGCTTCAGTCTTATTAATGTTTACCAATATTTTTTCCAATCTTCTACTGTAAAACATTCAGGTGTGATTTGGTCCTCATGTCAGACTGACATCAGAACCATACCTCTAATTTGCTTCAGAAGATGAGAAAATGGTTTAAAACATTGCTTAACTAAAGGCAGTGGAAAGGGAAGGGTTTTACTCAAGGTCTTTATTTACAGTGAAGGTGAATGTGGTATCAAATGAGTCAAGGTAGTGATTTCTAACATAGTTGTTCATACTTGGTAGCCAGGTGAAAAGTAGCATCATTTTGGTTTATACTATCAGTGTCTGAAATGAGATCAGGCACGTGTTTTGGCCTTTGTCTCTTAACATCCCTCCTGGACAAACATAAATAGCAACAGAGTGAGTAGAGAAGGAAACCTAACTTCCTATATGAAACTTTCAGGCAAACACAGTCTCCACCCATACTTCTTCCCCCACAATTTCAGTAGAAATTGTTGCAATATTAATGCCATGGAAATCTCTGATTTCTCTTAACTCCAGTAGTTTTGACTAATACAGCCTCAACTGGAGCTAAAGAAGTGAATTATTAGTGACTCCAGGATGTCACTCACTTGTACGTTATGCCCAGTTATTAAACATTTAACTGAGACTAACTGAGCTTTGGACTTCTCTGATTCGCCAAGTTGTCATAAATATGAATGAGTTTAAGCTGTAAAAATGATTCCATAAATTTGGCTTTAAGCATTTAAAAAACATTTAAAAGAACTTTTAAGGGCTCTTTAGCAATCCCCTCTTACTTAGAAAGAGCATTTTTCTTAACTTTCTTCTGTACTGCAAGTAAGTGAACCAAACTGATAGCTTAAAAATGAGTCTCAGTTTCTAGTCAGAGTTCTCAAAATCTGTATTTCTCAGTTGACCTATTCATGTATATGCTTACACAAAACCAAAGTTGGTCAGATATTTTAGATTGATTTCTATGGACAGAAATATTTTGGGTTTATATCATATGAATAAGCAATTGTATTATGAAGCATGGTCCCTTCCATCCTATATTCCTCAGTGGATCAATGAATGCTCAGAAAATAACTGAAAACTTCTAAATCTTGTTTTATCCACAAGTGAAAATTTTTATATAAGCAACTTTATATAAACAACCTACAACTCTACCAAACAAGGATTCTTATTTGCCAGCAAATAAAAGGTTTCCATATTCAGTTATTTCTTATATACAAAACAAAAACCAGGGTTTCCTTTGGTCAGTCACCTTAGTAAGTCACTAAGTGTTGAGTAAGTTTGCTTTACTGATGAAACTCTGTCCCAAAACATTGTGTACAGAGCACATGTTTTGAATTGTCTATATAAGCATAGTAATAGAATGTTCCTTCATTCCTGATCAAAACACATACTAGTACATTTTAGGGCATTTTTCTTCTTAGCCAGCCTGAGAATTGATTTATGTTTAACTAAATGTTATTTTCTATAGAATTTCCAAATCAGTTCTGAAGCGGCAAACATCTCTGCATCTTTCTGACAGTGCATATTCAGAAATGTGTGAATTATTTAGGAATGTGTGGATTCAGGAGATTATGCGTGCCTTCCATGCCTAAATAATATAAACCAGAATTTTCTGGTTTATATTTTTTAGGCATGGAATGCCTAATAGTCATGCCTAACATGAGATCTTACTCCCTATTACCCTCCAGCTCTGAGGTAATGTAATGGTTTCCTGAATCCTGGACACTCCAGGAGAAGTTCAGTTGCTCTCATTCATCACAGGTCTGACCGGGATTTCTCCAAATTCTTGAAGATTATTCAAATCCTAGGATTCAGTATACACCTTTAGTGCCTGGCTCTCACTGGCTGCTCCCTGCAGCCAGTAGAAAGTGGTGGTCAGCAAAACCACCAAGTTTTTAGGTGGGGACTGGCTCAGACCCTGCAAAGAAACTGAATTTAAGTGGAAAAATTGAATTTAAAAAAAAGGGCTGTAAACAATAATCTCCTAAAGGAGAGAAATATTAGAGCTTAGTCTCTTACAAAGCACACTGATTTACTGTGCCATGAAGCTGATCTGCCAGCAAATTCCTTTAGCTTCTGTGTATCATTAATTAGCCTGTGCACTGGACTACATTTTGAGTAAAAGGGGGCAGATTTTTTATTAATGCAGTGGATTGGTACACAGTAAAGACGTTTCCCAAAACTGCTGCAGGCACCTCGTGATATAAATTGCATATTATTCAATTTCCCTCCTTATTCCCCAAATAAGGAACAATATTCTCAAGATGCTGCAAACCCTAGTTCTCTGTTGTTACTACATACAGATATTATGGAGGCGAACCACAGTAAGGAAACAGGCAGTGCAAATATCATTACCATGAAGAAACATCCTGCAAATGTGAATTTTGTTCATCTAACAGTAAATCAGCACTCTTTAATGTTTTCAGCAGTTGGCTGTTTGGTAGTAAAACATCAGGCCTACAACATGGGCAGATGCTTCTATAGTTATTTTTTTATGCAGCTAAAATCAGGTTTTGGCCTGTACATCCTCGCCCCGATGACTTCTAAAAAATATCTAGACATAGATTGCAGAGGATAAACAGTAGGCTGAATTGGTGGTGAATAAAATAATATGCCATATGAACCAAAGGCAGAGTTTAACTAATGTTAGTTATGGCCTATTTACAATGCTGGCTGCAAAAGTCAACCCTCCTGTACTATTCCATAAGCCAAAGGGAACAGTTTTACTTAGACTATGGAAAAGTGATACTTTTCAAAGCACTGGTCCAAACAGAGGCCTGCAAGGGATGTTGTGGGCAACAGCACGTTGTGCCCTTTTATGAGTGCTTATAATAACAGTACTTCTTGTTCTTGCCATCACTTTTGGCAGAAGATTTGCCTTTTTGAGGTTGAAAATAGCTACAACAGCAGCAGTTGAGTGACAGGAGTGTGAGCTGTGGGCACATTGTATCTCAGTGTGAGAACCTCTGTTGCCTCTGAAGATCTCATGTTAGTCACACAACTTGGAAGGCCTGCTATGAACACCAAAATTTCACAAATCTAAGTGGATTTTATCTACCATCTTGCAAAGACGCTGCAGCAACTTTGACAAACTCATCCCTTTCTATTGAGGCTCATTTTTTTGTAACATGGATGAGCAAGCCAGGCTGTGGTCTTAAGTTCCTCTTCTGTGCTCTTGCTCCCTCTTAACTGTTTTGTAAGATGGTAGTTTTACGCTTCAGTGGGCTCCATAACCTTAGACTGTTTTTCCACAGTGTTAAAAGTACTCAGGGATGGGGAGCCACAATGTTCCTGAAAGCAGTTGTAAAGGTAAAATAACTGGGGTCAGGAGGCAGGCAGGTTTTAATTCTGATTCATGGATACATTTGTGGAAAGTCTGCACATATTAGATATTTTCACCATCCTTCAGCAGCTTTGGGAGGCATCAGAGCCTGAGTTATACTGTTTCTGAAGCTGACATATAGGGTGATAGGCTTCCTGGTAAACTTACATAGAAAAGACTCTTTGCCTTCCTGAGAGAGACCAAGAGGAGATGATAGGAGGGAACATCATTAGGGTAGACTAAGCTAGAGAGAAGTGGGGTCTTTCCAGAGGACCCTGTTTGTAGAATATAAATTCACACTCAATTACTCCTAAAATGCTCTTTGAAGCATGCATAACCTCTAACTTGGGTGTTGAAAGCTGTGGAAATATTTTCAGTCTCGTTGTGATGGCATCAGAATGATCAAATCCAGAATCCAGATCAAAAATCCTTATTCCTTAGTCTGGGTGAAATGAACACAGGAGGCAAAAGAAGGCAGCCCACAGTTCAGAATAATACTGAAAGATTATATGAGAGTGTGTTCAGCCAGCATGTATTTGGCCTGCAGAAAATAAAGCAAGTTAATTCCATTAGAATCATGAAGGGACTTCTGAAGCTGTTGACAATTATTTTCAAGCACTTATAAATAAAGTGCAAATTCAGTTGTTGAGTGATGAGAAAAATGTTTTAATGGGTGCCTAGGCATCAATGTAGAGTCTCTTATAAGTAGCACGTCAGTCTACAACTAAATTTTCACAAAGCTAAGTTTTTAATTATTATGCAATTATAATGTTTCAAATAGCTGTATGTTCTCTAAGTAGCTAAATCTGGACTCAGTTTGTGTGACTAGCCAGAGCAAAAGGTCTTTGCTTTGGCCTGACAGCCTAAAACTTCAGTAATCTTCACTAAGTTGTGTATAGAATAAAAGCTTACTACTGTTCTTCCCATTGAAGCCCAGCCAGGAATAACAGAGGAAGGCATAGTGCTGATGTCATTGTCTGGAGCTGTTAAGTCCACATTTATCAAACTAGACATGCCATGGAGGCTAAATAACAGGTTGCAAGTATTGAGGCCTCTAAATCTAAAAAGCTTCATGTTGTTTTGATAGGTTTTAAAAAAAATCCACTTAAACTGGCAGTGAACCCAGAGAAAATCTTATATTCTGACTACACTTGCATTTATGTTAGTGTTTCCCAGCAGCAGAAAAAACTATGTGAATTCATGTCCTGAGAATGTATAGAGATGGGATTTCTTGCCATACCTCTAGTAGTAACAGAGGTAGTAAGTTTGTTTGAAAACAAGTATTTGTTCTAAGCATGAGACATAGAGAGCATTTGATGTTAACCTGAGGGGTTTATATGCCTCTTCAAATGCATTACTTGAAAGGTTGTTGGTACAAGTGCACTGTTCTTAAATCCCAAGTGTGACAGAGAATAACCAATGTACACAGATGAGCGTCAGTGCATGGGTGGAAAGAAAGAAGCTGGCCAATTTTTATTTGGAAGTTTTATCCATTGAAGAAATAGTTTATAGATTACGCATAAAATCTTTTCCATGTTGCACAGATTTTTATTTTCATTTTCTAAAAATCTGCCTTTGATTATCTCTCTAAAGAAGGCAGGTGCATTGTCCTTATCACTGAAAACAACACAGCAAAAACATAGGGTGATCTTCTAATTCCTTTATGGTTTCTAAATGGTGTAGAATGGTTGATGACAAAATCCTTATACTATTACACATACTATACCTATTGCAAACTGCTTGCATAGTTCCATTGGATTGTTCTGTTCTGTGTGGGATGGTCAGTCACCTGCGATAGTCATATATCTCTGAAGTAAAGTCAAACAACTTATCCTACAGATTACTCCTGGGAAAGTTAAGTAACTGCAGTGTTTAATTTATGTTGGACTAAGTACATGTATGTATCACTTTTTCTTACAAGTCACGTAAAAAACTGAAAATTTTCCCCTTAATGCTACTGGGATAACTATGCAACATATGTAGCTTTATTTAAATGGGGCTCTAAAACTTCATCTTATGCTGGGGAATTATCTCTTTTCTCTTGCCTAGAAGATGTGTGCAGATTTCATGGCTGAAATTTCAATGCAGGTAGAAGTTTTAATGAGACGTGGTTTAGAATAATAAAATAAACTCCTACATAAAGAGTGTGCAATAAGAATTATTGACACTTAACACACTCATCCAGATATTGTCCTCTTGATTCTGCATAGAGAATATCACTATCAATAACAGCATCCTGTAACTCTAATATAGGTAAAGCTTCAAGAACATTTTATTGTGGAAATGGAAGGCAGTCCCTTCTTTTTATAAAATTAACAGGTGAGACAGTGTGTAAGTCTAGTTCTTTCAGAAAGCACAAGCATTCTGTGTCCAGCAGTTATAATCTGTTAATGACATACATTTTTTTATTTGCCTTCTTTTGTCACTTTACTTTCTGAGAAGTAACTTTGAATCACATTGCAATTTGTGGTTGTAAAAGACCACAAATGTAAAAGACCTAGTATGAGGACTAAGAGTTAGATAAGTATTTCAATTACATTGCTTTCCTCTAGTGTGACATCAACATTTTTCTTCAGAGCATTTGAATTATAGTCATTATTTAAGTTTATAATACATCCTCATAATATTTTTCTCCTAAAATTGGTACAATTAATGAAGACTGAAACTCTAGCAACATAAAGAATTTCTCTAAAATGGCAACATTACACTATTATGAAACATTAAATCTTGCTTAAATGAGCATAACAAACACATTTTTAAGGCCACTTATGGAACAAGTGGTGCATAATGGACAGCCACACTCATAATTCTGTGTGAGATCATTTTTATAAGTACCATAATACTCTGAGATAAACAACTATCAGGTGATCCTTGCCAATCAGACATGCTCTGGCTATTGTGATGGAAATCTTCAACCACCCTCTGAAACATCTTAGAACTGCCTGAATAAAAAAGCAAGTGTAAAATATTGCTCCTTAAACTTAACTAGGTGTCAGATTCATGTGGGACCCTTTCAGAATCCTAATACACAATTTACAGAAAGAATAAAGTAATTTTTCAGCTTCTAACGTCACAGATTGGTATTACTGCTCTATGTCTTAAAAATAATTTGATATTTAGTGTCAATTGGTAAGAAAGAGACTGATTTTTTCAGGGTTTTTTTTTCCCCCCCAAAATAACTCTTCAGGAGTTAGGGAATGTCTTTGGAGAGCTCTCAATTTCTTTTACCTTTTTAGTGTCCTAAAAATAGCAAAAATGTTTTTAAAAATTCAGTGTACTAGAGCACCTTCCATAATACCATCATTCTGTGGCTTCTAAGCAACATCAGATATTGGGAGAGATTGATTTATTAGAACATCACAAGGAAATGCAAGAGAGGGCAGTGGCTCCACTGTGCAGACCAAAAATCAACCTCACTGGTGCTTCCAGCCTTAGCCCAAGTCAATCAGTAGGCCAAGTGCGTGGTTTTCTTTCAGAAGCGTCTCATAAGCGTTTCCAGAGAAATTCAAGCAAGCGTGAAGTTTCCAAGCCAAGCTCTATTGCTGCTCTCCAAATCTGTGATTCTGAGAAAGTATTGTACTTAAGTGGAAAAACAAAGAGATTCCCCCAGTTGTAGCCCCTTCTTCTACACACACAGATATATGGCATAGGAAGTTTTTTTAAGCTTACATGGGACTCTAATGCTAACACTTGTCCTCTCTGTCTGAAGGACTCTCCCAAGAATACTTTTGACCATTATTTGGTAAAAATCATTAAACCCAGGCAGTTTGTCTTGGCTGAGTTTGAGTCTGATTCAATCCATTTTGAGCTATTTTGTAGTGGTTTCATTATCCAAACTTGTATGCATCTTCTGGGCTCAGGAAATGTTGGCATGAATGCAGGGTTCTTAGTTTCAAAAGTATTAAAACATCTTACCCTTTCACCAGGGTTTTATTTCTCTCATTACACCATAAAAAAAGAAGCAAGAGCTCCTCATTCTGCTGCCAGATTTTAATCTCTTAATAATAACAAGAAGTAAATGAAACAAACAATACGAAATGGGCCATTTTTATTCTACCTAGCATATGTACATATGTTTGAAAAAGGATGACAAGACAACACTGACTTTCTTTTACAAAATCTGTCAAAGTGCCAAAAGTTTCTTCCTATTTCAAGGCCCTTGTAAAGAAGGGGTGAATACAGATGATGATAAACATAGCAGAAATGTAAAAGAGTGAAAATATGAGTGCCTAAAATTGTTTGGTCTGTTATTTTGTTGCAATATCATCTGTTTACAAAAGGTGGTACATCTTTGATAGGATAGGAAAAATAGTCACGGTCTTACAATGAATAATGAAAAATGTGCTTAAAATTAATGAAATTCTATGAAGCTGAGGATAAAATTCAATAAGAATAATATATACCTAGGACATTAAGACATTTACAAAAATCTTTGTCGTGTTGCAAACAATGGCAAACACTATTTACTGGGCTACAATGCTACAGATTTTTACTATAGATTTGGGGATTTTTTGATTCCTCATAGTCTATACCATTCAGATTGATCACCTGATCCATCTACCTACCTTCTGAAATTTCATTCCCACACAAGAGTACTTCATCTTCTATTGTAGTGTGAAATACTTCACAGAACCACAGAATCACAGAATATGCTGAGTTGGAAGGGACCCACAAGGATCATCCAGTCCATCTCCTGGCCCTGCACAGATCCATTCCAGAGTAGCACCAAGACATGCCAGGAGCATTGCCCAAATACTTCTTGAGCTCTGTAAGGCTGGTGCTGTGACCCCTTCCCTGGGGAGCCTGTTCCAGTGCCCAACCACCCTCCAGGAGAAGAACCTTTTTCTAATATCCAACCTAAACCTTCCCTAATACAACTTCAGGCCGTTCCCTCTCTGGGTCCGTCACTGTCACCACAGAGCAGAGATCAGTGCCTGCCCCTCCTCTTCCCCTAATGATGAAGTTGTAACTGCAGTGAGGTCTCCCATCTGTCTCCTCTTCTCCAGGCTGAACAGACCCAGTGACCTCAGCTCCTCCTCACACGGCTTCCCCTCAAGCCTTCCCCTTCTCCATCTTGGTTGCCCTCCTTTGGACACTCTCCAATAGTTTAATGTCTTTCTTATATTGTGGTGCCCAAAACTGCCCCAGAACTACCTCGAGGTGAGGCTGCCCCAGCTCAGAGTGGAGCAGGACAATCCCTTCCCTTGCCTGGCTGGTCATGCTGTGCCTGGTGCCCCCAGGATGGGGTTGGCTCTCCTGGCTGCCAGCGCACTTCTGGCTCATGTCCAACTTGTCATTGACCAGGTCCNTGCCCTCCTGTGGACACTCTCCAATAGTTTAATGTCTTTCTTACATTGTGGTGGCCAAAGCTGCCCCAGAACTACCTCGAGGTGAGGCTGCCCCAGCTCAGAGCAGAGAAGGACAATCCCCTCCCTTGCCTGGCTGGTGATGCTGTGCATGGTGCCCCCAGGACAGGGTTGGCTCTCCTGGCTGCCAGGGCACTTCTGGCTCATATTCAACTTGTTGTTCACCAAGTCCCTTTCCATGGCACTGCTTTCCAGCATCCCATTCCTCAGTCTGTCCATACACCCAGGGCACTGCATTGTTGAACTTCATGCAGTTTGTGGTTACCCAGCCCTCTAATTTGTTAAGGTCTCTCTGCAGGACCTTCCAGTCCTGCACCCTAGTCATTTATGAAGATATTGAACAGCACAGGGCTGAGAAGCCCTGTGGAACAACAGGTCACCAATCTGATGTCATCTCATTCAGTATAACCCTTTTTGCCTGACCTGTGAGCTAGCTGCTCACCCATCATATTATATGTGTATCCAGATGTGTGATGAATGTATTGTCCAGAAGAATCCAGTGAGACACAGTTGAAAGCTTTACTGAAATCCAATAAATTACATCAGTTGGCTTCCCTTGATCAGCTAGGTGGGTTATCTTGTCATAAATCAGTTTTGACAAGCAGGATTTCCATGAAGACATGCTCTCTGTCACCAGTGACTGCATTGTCTTTCAGAGATTTTTCAATATCTAGCAGAATAATCTTCTCCATAACTTTACTAGGCACTGAAGCAAGACTGACAGGCCTTTAGTCTCCTCCCTCTTACCCTCCTTGAAAACTGGGACAATGTTTGGCAGCTTTCAGTCAGCTAGGGCACCTCCAGATTCCCAAGACTCTTTAAAAATCATTGAGAGATATTTTGAGAGAAGACTAAACAGATGACTCTTGATATTCAGATGTTGGTTTGAGTTTTCAACATAAGTTTGACCTAGTGGGTGCAAAGTGCTATTTCTAACTTGGTGAACATAAGCCAATTTGTAAACAAAATGCTCATTTTAATTCCTGGTTCCAGCAGGAGCAGTAGAAAATTTATTTTTCATTAAATTTAAAAATTTGAAGGGAATAAAAATTTGGAGAGTTTTCAGAAAATATAGAGTTGACGAGTGTGGGCATTGATATCAAATATTTATCTCAGTATTTCTGAAAATGTTAATTCATAATTCAATCAGATAATTATGTCAATGTGTTTTCTTTATACATGTCTGAATATTACATCTCTAAAAGAGTGCTTAATTTATTCAAAATTCCTGTTTCAAATAGACCTGTTACCACATAACCATCTTTTCCATAAAAATGACTGTCCATCCTGACTGATACCATAATCTACAGCAATAGATATGTAGGAAAGAGTAGAAGATAATTTTACCAAAGATATATTAATTTGTAGCCATTTATGGTTATCTATAATTAATAAATTATAATTAATAATTAAATTGTCCCTTTTAAGTTTAGGTGACCTCCAGCTAGCCCTTTAGAATTTTATGCTGTATATGAATCAGTATGCTTGCATTTTGGAGCAATATAATTTTTTGACATGCAAATTGTATGGAGGAACTAAATTCCATAATTTTGATATTTGCTGTTTTCCATTTTGCACCTTTTCAGATGACAATCTGATTTGATGGCTTTTAGTTCCCATATTATGAAAAACACTAATTTCTGGTCAATGCTTTCTGTACTTTATGAGATTTGAAGGATTTCTCACATTCTTGCCCATTGTTTCTTTTCGTGGCTGGAGAGTCCTTGTGATCAATAAGGTTTATTGATCAGTCATTCCATGAGCAGCTTTCCAGGTCTTTGTCACCCTTGTATCCTTCCTCTGAATCCTTTTCAATTCTGTTTCACCATTGCTGAAGATGACAGTACCCTGTAGTCAAGATGGAGCTGCACTGTGGACTTGGTCACACAGTGAAACCATTTCTTTTTTCACTCTCTGCCTTCCACTTTAACTCCTACTGCTCTGAGTGTTTCCATGGCTGCTGCTGAATTATTCATAGAAATATGAATTACAAATCTGTGAGATTTTTTCCTGAATAGTAGCCTCTAATTCAGAGCACATCATGAATTATAATTACATACATAATTAGTATGTGTATGTGTGTGTATTTGTAGGTAACTAGTTTAGGTATTTAGGATATATTTGGTTATCTTTTCCACTCTCTACATGCATGCATCATCACTGATTTTCCTAAAGCATTGTACCCCATTATCATACACACACATTAATTTGCTCAAATGTTGAGTAAACTGAGATTTTAAAGGAACATTTTTATTTAAAATAACTTGCATTGAATTGGTTGTTTTCTTACTTTACTTAGCATTAATAGACTCGTACCATGCAGAATAAATTAATTCTTCTTTTTTTTCAGAGTGATTTTGTCTGGTGGAATTAAAAATACGCAGAATTTGACTTAACCTAACATACAATCAACTGTTACTAGGAAAAACCTTTCATGATTTACAACTGCTTTTTTAGATTTGAAAATCAAGAAAAACTCCTAGTAAAATTCAAACAATTACCTCAAAGTCTTTTGTGTTTAGTAAAATCAATGCTATCTTTCTACACTGCCTTTTCTTTCTGCCTTAAGTCATTACAAGATATGCTTGTATGTTAATTGATACAGGAGCCCTCTATGTCATAAAGGGCAGAATGAAAATATAGAGGATATTCTTTGGCATTTTTTAGCACTCTCAGAATCATTAGTTAAGTTACAAAGTTCATTTATTATTCAGTACAGTTTCTATGTACCTGAATAACAGCCCTCAAAAAGTTAATTTTCACTATGACAGTGAGAATAATATTGTTTTTATTCCATAAAGTGATGAGCATACACAGTGATCAATATATATACAGATATATAAAATGTTCAGGCAATGAAGTTAATGTTTTTGTCTTTGGTTGAAATTTGGGGTATTTTTAGTTGTTTCTGTTTCAATTACTTCTAGAAATTGTAAAAAAATTATTGAAATGTTAGTGCACATTTAAATGTTTGATCAAAGCAGCACAAAGAGCGATGCATGCAATTACATCTAGATACTTTGATGGGAATTTTGATTACTTGGCTGTGTGCTTAGAATTAAGAAGAAAAGTCATGCTAGTATACAATTTCACATATTACTAATGCCACAAAACAATTTGAAGAATTGAAAATATCTAGTGAACATCTATACTAATAAAATGGCTTTAGGAGCATCACATAGTTCATGGAAAAAAGTTAATTCACAATGGATATCAAAAGAAATTACTGTGACAAAGTGTTTATCACATGATAGCATAAATTTACAGTTTCAGCTGCAGAGTACACCATATTACAGGTTACCCAGAGAGGTGCTGTCTGTCCAATCCCCAGAAAAATTTAAGGCCAGTTTGGATAGGGCTTCAAGCATCCCGATCTAGTTGAAAATTTCCCTGCCCTTTGTAGGGGGGTTAGACTAGAAGGCCTTTAAGTGTTCCTTCCAACTCTGGCCTCTTTGTGATTCTATGATTATTTATATGCTAAAAGGTATAAATTGTTCACTGAAATGGACCAGCATGGGAGTCCACAGTCTGTGGCCCTCAGATGGGATGGGGACCCCGTATCCTGAGCTGGGCAGAGTGTAGGCTGCAGTAATTAAGGAACTGGACTCGTTTTTCTTCTGCTAATCTTTCAGATATAAGGCCACAAAACAGTTGTCCAGGTCAGCCCTGCCATGGACTGGAGAGGTATTTTCTTGTAGGGGGACAAATTTGGGATCATTTTTGTGCTCTTATGTCACATGCTTAGGTTAATAAATTTGGATGTTCCTCTGGATCAGCTAAGGTCTTCGGCAGGAGTGCTAAGGCAGCTGAAAGAAGGGCAATTTATGAAGACAAAGCTGCTACCCAGAGACACAAGTAGAATTATTCCAAGGTGCTGCTCTCCAGTAAAGTGTGGGTGTTTTGTAGGTAGTTTGGAAAGCAGGTCTGGCAAATTTTATTAATATCAGCAGTTTTGTAGATGTCATTACTGGAACCACGACCTTTATGAAAGTGGTGCTTTTTAACCATTCCTAATTTGGTCTTTAATATTCACTTAAATGTTATCTATTTGATCTCAAACATTTTACCTTACTATAAGCTTTCAGACAGGTTTCATTAGAAGTGTAGCTAGGAAATTGTTTTGTAGGTAAGATGTGGAAAAAAATGGATCACAGCAGCTGTAATGTTTCCTTTTAAAATCAGCATTTTAAAAGTAACTTCGATCTGTTTTTCAAAAAAAAAAAATGACTGTTTCCTCTTGGTCATGTTCCAGAAGAGTGTATTTTTAAGTGGTAGAGAAAGCCCAAAAGTTAGTTTGGCATGGAAACCTTGGGACATAATCCTCAAAAGGGATGTTGCTACTTTTGCTGCTGATTGGAACCCTAGTGCACATTTTGTTATAATATAAAATGAGGGGAATGAGTAAAGATGCAGAGGAAAGATTTAAAGAGCATTTAAATATAAACTCTGGACAAAAATGTTGCAATTTAGGTGAAGGAGTTAAAACAGAAAAAAAAACTAACAAAAAACTGAAAAAAAAACCCAAGAAGATTTAAGAATTTTTTATGGCCAAGATAGAGTTGATGCAATAAAAGAAAGTGAAAAAACAGTCTGGCAAGAATCACAGGTGAAGCAAATAGTGCAATTGCAAGTATTATTGGATTATTATCCTTCACAAGTTATATCTTTTTGACATAAAGTGAAAAACAGAACATACTGAAAAAAGAGCTTTCTCTTCAGCATTTTACATAGAATGTTTTGTGTTGGTACATATTAAAATCTAGGGATTTGTCAATCAAATGAGATATTTGACAACCTAGGTAGCAAAAATGAATCAGCAGAAGAATCTTCAGTGTGTAAGAGATATAACACACATTATGCATCTTAATTCCCAAATGCTGGAAATAATATTTTCCATGGAATTAGAAAAAAAAAAAAACCAAAAACAAAAGAACAACAAAATATCTCCAGGCCATTTCTTTTTTTATGCTCTCCTTGTTTTAAATTGAAGTTTCACACAAGTTGCCATCTTGGATAGCTTCAAAACTCCATGACAGCAGACTCAGCAGCTGAAAGAGGACCATTGCCATCACTTGGTCTGACCACATGACTAACACAAGTGGTGGATATTGCCTGATTTATTTATTCAGAGCTACTACTCAGTGCTTTTCTGTGGGAGGGGGGGAAAAGAAAGGTGCAATATTACTTAATTGAACTAGTTAGGCATGTTGAACTACGATGGGAATATTATAATCACAAAGTTTCCTTTGATGCTGCTCTCTCCTTTTTAAGGCTATAGTCAGTGAAGATTATCTGAAGAAACTATTTTAAATAAATTCTTTTAATGTTCTGTAAGCTACAGGAAATATAGACTAGGTACATGTCTGACAGAGCTTTACGGCAGACCCTCCACACTTTATTTTCATAATGACCAAGGCACCCAGATGACATTAAAGCCCTACAGCCCTTCAAATCAACTTGAAACACAGAAACCTCATCTCCTTTGGGCAAGCAATAAGGTGAGAAAATCAATCTCCCCTCTGAGGGTTGTACACCAGCATTCTGGACTGGTCCTTCACCCCAAACTTGCAGCACCTTCCTGAGCTGTGTCAGTATTCATGTTGAATGTCAGTGTTCACCTGAGCCATGGGGTGATTTTTTCCAAGCATTTCCACAGCCTGGTTGTTGGGCTGCATCCTATCTGTGACCCAGGAGCTTCCCAGCCCTGACTCACATTGCCACCTCCCTCCCTGCTGAGCCTATGACCTCTCTGCATGCGGACACTGGGCTGATGCCCAGCAAGGTGCAGATGTTTCTCCCCTCCTGCCACATGTTTCTACCTGACTCAGAACAGGGCATAGGGATAAGGCCAGCCTCTACCTTGCACAAAAACATGTCTTCAGTACACCAGAACATATGGTGTGCATACAGCCAACCCAGTACAGATGAAACCTTTACGTCGTCCGTCACAATGTGTGAGCACACAAAAATTCCGACATGAGCTAGAACAGCTCTTTTAGTAAGAATACTGGCCTGCTCATGGGATTGGCTTTGGCAATAATGATTCAATACAAATTCATTTTTTTTTTTTGCTTCTAAAAGAGTGTGGCAGTATCTGGAGCCAATATTTGGGTTCAGACTGTACCTGGGGGTAGGATGGTTAGAGAGAATAAGTCTCTCATTGTTCAGTAGAGCACCTGGCAGTTCTGTCAATAAGAAATGAATATAAAAAATATCTGCGACTACAAAGGATTATTCAATTACTGATTAACTCTTATTCAATCTAAATTTGAACCAGGTGCTTGTAGTTGACAATTCCACAACACGGACCAAGCTATTTCCAAGTCTATGCCTTCATTAGAAAGTAAGAAATCAAGTACAAAAGTTTTAAAACAAGATTTTTAATTGTCATTATGTCTGATATTTGCCAGTCATTTTGCATGAATAGAACTTTGAGAAAAATGTAATTAAATAGAGAAAAAATTACATGGTAAGACTATGTGAAAGCAAATTAACTGTCCTATAAATCCTTTCAACTTCCATAAAATTTTATTTTCTCTAGTAAGAGTGGAACCTGGTCCATAGATATGTGATCAAATCTGCTCCAGTTCCTATGGTTTGAGAGGTTACCTTGTGCTAGTTGACTGCAAGGACATTTCAGGACTGCCTTGTTTGCATATCTTAGTGTGAGGTGAAATTTATGAGGCTATCTCATCTCCACTGTCATTTAAACTACTGCATTTTCCCTCACAGCTGGTACACTCCAACACCACGTTCTGGCAAGAGGATAACTCGCTAAGGTGAAATAATTTAATTGCATGTGATGAAACATCTGTACTCCAAGATTATTTTTTTGCTACAAAGAAGGAGTAACAAGGTGCTGACAGCTGGTGCACTTCAGCTGGTCCACTTCTCTGCCATGTGGGAGAGCTAAGATCCAGTCTTGACATCAGGGCTTACTTAAAATCATGTTTGGAAACTGAAACCACTCCAAAAGACAGAAACAAGGCAGCTGGTTTATAAAAAGCCAATCATTAGAGCAGGCAAGTTTAAACTACAAGATGTCTGACTCTCAGTTTCTCAGCTGAAAAAAATACAACATGGATATCGTCTCTCAGATGCCAGGAGACTGCTAACCAATTTGTGTATAGCATCTTACTTTCTTCATAAATTCTTAGCAAATGAGAGCACAGAGCACAGGTATTGCCATGAACTTGCAATTTGCAAATGGCTTGTGCGGCCTGATGAAACATAACCTGAGTTCAAGATTCAGAACATCATGTCAAAATAAGAGGAGACCCTGCACAAGATTGGAGATGTTTTTTTGGAAAGAAAAAATTGCTCAGAAGGCAGAAAGAAGCCTTTCCTAATCAACATCAAAATATCAGACTTTATCAAGAACTCTAATCCAGATTCTCTACAAAATTATTCCAGTATTAAATACTTTAGAAAAATCTAATTATGACATCAGAGAAAATCAAAGTAAAAAAATGTATGTAGATATTTTTAAGAGAAAATGACAAACCACTGAGATGAACTCTCAGGGAGGACCATGGAAAAACCCTCCTGGGGTTCTTGAGCTCAAAACTAAATGTAATTCTGAATACACATCAGTCAAACACAGGGTAAGCAACAACAAAAGCAAGAAGAAAAAGCAAGGAATTTTACATGTAAGTTTTTGAGTGAAATATAAAATCTCTTTGAAAACAAGAGGATGAGCTGGATTTTCCAGTGATCCCTTTTCACCTAATTGTTATGAAAGAAAAACAAAACAAAAACAAAGTATGAATCAGATCACTTCTTCGTAATGGTCCTTTGAATGGAATGTTCCCTTAATCTGAGTATTTCTGTAATGCTGTCAAATCAGCCAGTCATATTTTCCTGGTACAATTTGTCCTTTATTTATTTTTTACCCTTCTGGAAGTTTTCAATATTAAATTGTACTTCCATTTGCATTAATGGAAATATTTTCATGAGGAAAGAACTGTGATCAATTGGACACTATTTGTCATGCTTGTTATCTTGTTTTGCAGTTTGATTTACTTCTCTTCAGACAACGGGGCTGTTCCAAGAATTTTTGTTATGATCAGTTATTTGAAAAGGTTATTACTTCACTGTGTAACTACTTCATTTACATACAATTTGAACAGACTGGCTGTGATATACCTAAGTGTCTGGGGTTTTTTTGACAAATGCCTAACCTCTTAAAAGGGTTTTTCCAGGGAAGCAAGAATAGAAAGAAGGTAAATCTCTGACAACTGCAAACAAGTGCTGCAAAATATTGCGGAGAAATTTGTATACCCTTTTTGTGCCTCTTGCCTCCATGGTCTGCAGTTTATGTAACACAGTGTCAGATGGACCACGGTCTGTAAAGGCGATTGCACAGCATGAGGCATGCCAAGGAAGAGTTCTTATTTCTTAAAAAAAAAATAAAACTCACAATAACAGAATAATTTTTTTAAAAAGGTTTTAAGAAAAGTTTTCCGGAGACACTCAAGTTTTATGACATCTTGCCACAACAACCCCATGCAGTGCTACAGGTTGGGAACAGAGTGGCTGGAAAGCATCCAGGCAAAAGGGACCTGAGGGGGCTGATTGACAGACAGCTGAACATGAGCCAGCGTGTGCCCAGGTGGCCAAGAAGGCCAATGGCATCCTGGCCTGTGTCAGCAACAGTGTGGCCAGCAGGAGCAGGGCAGGGATTGTCCCTCTGCACTCAGCACTGGTGAGGCTGCACCTTGAGTGCTGTGCCCAGCTCTGGGCCCTCAGTTTAGGAAGGATGTTGAGAGGCTGGGATGTGTACAGAGAAGGGTAACAGAGCTGCTGAAGGGCCTGGAGCAAAAATGCTTTGAGGAGCTGCTGAGGGAGCTGGGGTTGTTCAGCCTGGAGAAAAGCAGACTCAGGGGAGACCTTATCCCTCACTACAACCCCCTGAAAGGAGGCTGCAGCCAGATGGGGTCAGCCTCTTCTCCCAGGCCACCAGTGACAGGACAAGAGGACACAGTCCTAAAGCGTGCCAGGGGAGGTTTAGGTTGGACATTAGGAAGAAATTCTTTGCAGAAAGGGTGACTGGGCCTTGAAACAGACCAGGGAGGTGATGGAGGCAACATCCTGGAGGTGTTTAATCAGGTATTTAAGACTGAATGTGTCACTCAGTACCATGGGCTAGTTGACAAGGCGGTGCCCAGTCATAGGTTGGATTTGATGACGTCAAAGTTCTTTTCCAACCTAGCTGATTCTGTGATTCTGTGATCTAGAATTTTAGATGAAAAGCCGAATAATTCCACTTCATTTACACCGTACTATTGTTGGTAAAAAAAAAATTGGACTTTTCACATTCAGTTTAAGCCTTTTCAACAGTATAAACAAAATCAAATTTTGTCAGTTCAAGATGGCAGGGCAAATATTCATCACAAAAAAATTCTATCACTCCATTAAATAGGCCTGTGATATAGGAGCCACATAGGACTTGAGTCTACAGAATTTTGAATATTCCACAATGAATTTGAATTTTACCCCCCATTTAAATGTAAAAAGGCCTCATGAAAATGATACAACACATTTCCTTGTGATTGCCTAATCAACGGTCGAACCTAAATTGTGCCCTGATCTGCAAATGACTGTGTATTTTAATCATGAATGGCTAATTAATACTTCGTACTACAAAAAGTCTTCCTGGTTCTTCACCATCAAAGGCCAGTGGAGCCCAATAGCAGTCTAATTTATATGGACTGAAAGGCTCCTCCCAGGCTGATCTGAGTTCCCAGCTGTGACAAGCAACTACAAGCTATGTAAACACAGGGTATCGTGATAAAGAAGATATCCAACTCTGAATTTAGAAATTGTCAAAACAATACATTTACTCAGGCCAATAGTAGATAAAAGTAATACAGATGAAGGATTTATGGAAAACTGGGTAAAGACCCATTGCTGGGGTTTGATAATAAGTAAAAGATATTGTCATATATTTGCCAAATTTCCATGGATTTTTTAAAGATTCATATTTACTTCCTCCTTGTATTGAATATTTTGCCTTCTGCATAGCTGTAAGATCATAGTCTTACGTTACAAATGTTAAATTTGCAATGCTTTTGGCATGTCTGCTTGATGCAGGATTAACAAACTAACAATATGAACTGAATCTGTATTTACATAGCTGGCAAATGTACCATATCATTTCAAAGGAAATCATAAGTTATACCATGTTCCGTTCCTCTGCTACTTAATCATGTTTTTTCCTTATTTGTCTGTTTAGATCATTGTTCAGAAAGCTGAGAGACATTTATATGTATTGAAAAGGCCTGAAGCTGAGATTCCTGTTATCAAGAAGCAGCATCCACCCTTTCATTTCAGCCCCAGTGGGAAAAGAAGCTCCATCTCTTTAGCTTTGACCAAGTCGTCTGTTCTTGACATCTGTTCTAGGGCAGGAAGCTGTAAGGTCTTTTTCACAGTTGAGCAAAGCAAGTAGTGCAGACAATACATAAAACTGAAATCTCGTTTCAAAGGAACATTGAAGATTTGTTTCTGTTTAACTGCTTGGACATAGGTTCACAACACAAACCACATGCAAAGATTCACAACACCAGGGCCTTTCTCAGGGGTGCATCCCACAGAGGCAGACAGAAAAATGGTATTTTGGACAGACAGCTGATGAAGTGCTGGCTCCTTTCCCTGCTGTGTCATCCCTGCTACTGCTCTGCTTTTCAACTGCAGCTGAACCACATTAGAGGATTGGTCCTACAGGCTGATGACAAAAAGGATCAAGTTATTTCAATCTTTCCCCTGTTTTAGATTCCGTAGATATCTCATTACTATGTCCCAGAAAGAGTTACTTCAAATATTTCATTTCCATGTTCACATGTCCTCTGACTTCTTGTGAAGTTATTCATATCCCTGCAGAAAGTTTTGGTTGAATACACCAATTTCAAGAAGACAGTCAGCATCTTATACAGTGAAAATTGTAACCTATGGAAAATGGAAAAACCTAAATATTTTTAATTTTATCACAAATTATTTATTCAACGGAGAGCTAAGGCAGCTATTTCTGGCTTAAATGAATAAAATAACTCATAATTCTTGAAACTTCCAAAGATAGCCACAGCATGATGCGTTAAGGGCCCAATCTCAGCACTGCATGTGTATAGGTATTACTTTGTCCTGCTTCAGAATTCATCATTTGAATTTCTATCTCTTCAGAATATTCTGTTTCTCGTGTGGTTTGACATTTGTGGATTACATTAAAGCTTCTTTTTATCAAATTGTTTGGAACATCAAAGTAAAACTTCCCTTTGGATTAGGACTGGGTGACAAGGAGCACTAATACAGTAGGAGAATTCTTTTCCATTTAACATACAAAGGAAGTTTAGTTTATTTATCATAAGTATAGTGACTCTGGGGTGGAAATCAATGTACTTGCATTAATTTTACAGCAATAATGTTAAGTATGGTGTTAATTACTAGCATATTAGTACTAGTCTTAAGGGTTTTAATTCAAGTGTCAATATCTGAGTGCATTAAGGTCACACTCTATTCTCTATCTTGTGTCTCTGCCTTTCTTCTCTGACTTTCTTAAGGATCCAGAATACTTCTGGCCCAGGAGCCCCATATCCATTCCCTATCATATCTCTATCTCTATTGACTCTATTGACTATTGACTCTATTGACCCAAGCTTGAAGTATTCATTTCTACATAAAGCCATACCTTGTACATGGGTATATTCTTATAGAGAATAAAATTTGTCACCCACTCATACTCTTACTTAAATATAAACTGTTAATAAAATTTTGAAAAGAGCATATAATAAAATTATTTGGCACAGTGCTTTGGAATAATGTCAAGAAATACCAGAGAGTCAAGAGGACAGACTTACAAGGACAGACCATTATACAGAAGTCATGCCATTTCCTTCTTGTTTATAACAAGCTAAAATCAGGCTACTTAATCCTGCACCTAAGAAATAAAATTAAATAAAATTTTAAAAAATAGCTCTGAAAAGAACAGTGAGTCTATTTTCTAGCTGTTTCAGATCAGCCTTCTCAGATGACAGGAAAATGACTGTTTTAAAGAAAAGCCATCATTTAAATATAATAACATAGTTTTTGACAGAAGTAACAAATACATCCTGATTGCATTTCTGGTTGGATTGGCAACATGTTGTTGGCAGACATGAACTTTAACCTGTGGTTGCTAGTGTCTTTTGGCAAAAGCAGCTTAAGCTGGAGTTCATTCCCTGGATTTAGCTGATTGACCAAACACTGTGTGATTTACCTTATTAGGAAAGATGTCTGACAGCAGCAGCCCCATCAGCATTCCAGATGAGAGCCGTTCACCGCTGACCACCTCATGGAAATTACAGTACAGAATTTAAAAAGATGAGCATTCCCTTTCCAGTGTAAATGTCATTGCTTTACTTTAGTGCATCTTGGAAGAACAGCTTTACAGGGACAGTACAGAGGCCTTTTTCATCCTATATTTAACTTATATATGTACAGATTCCTTCATACTCACAGTAAAAGACTAAGATATAAGTACAACAGGTTTAAAATTATTTAGGCTGATTCAAATTTTATGGGACCAGTTGTCAGTTCTTTGCTTGGGATATACATGTCTAAAGTCTGATTGCAAAGAGCATGAGCAAAGACTGCTTCTCTCAAATTAAAAATCCAGTTGTCACAATGTTAAATTATACAAAGAACTTGAATAAGAATATATTCACAGTCAATAACCACTTTATGTAAACAGCCAGCACAAAAAAGTGAGGCAAATTTTGAGTAAGGTATTTCAGTAGTAGAATTTCATCACAGAAACATAAATATAAATGTCACAAGGTTAAATATTACCAGATTTTCTAGACAGATGGGGAAAAATTCTTTCTTTAAGCACTCACTTTTTTTTTTTTTATTTGAACTAGGGATAAAGCCCAGCTTAAGCTATTGGATTCATGGCACCCAAGACNATTTGAACTGGGGATAAAGCCCAGCTTAAGCTATTGGTGGCACCCAAGATTCCTTCACAAGGGGTAGCAGAGGGGATCACATCGATCTCTGCTCTGTGGTGACCAGTGACAGGACCCAAGGGAATGGCCTGAAGTTGTGTAAGGGGAGGTTTAGGTTGAATATCAGGAAAAGTATCTTCACCCAGAGGGTGGCTGGGCACTGGAACAGCTTTCCAGGGAAGGGGTCACAACACCAAGCCTTACAGAGTTCAAGAAGCATATGGATGGTGCTGTCAGGCACGTGGTGTGACTCTTGGGGTTGTCCAGTGCAGGGATCTGGACTGGATGAGCTCTGTGGCTCCCTTCCAACTCAGGGTTTGATTCCATTATTCTATGGTTTCTGTGGGATTTTGAGAAGATTGTGAACTGAGTTTTACCACTGTGAAACCCTGTCAAATCCAGGTTTTCTACTCAGCCCTTGGTTTAACATAGAAACAAGATTTTGAGGCCTATTGCAGAGATAGCTTTAATCATCTTTCTGGGGAAATCAGAAAATATTATTTTCCTGTGTCACTGAGATAACTCCACAATATGAGGTTTTTCTGCTCCTCATAACACCAAGGACAACACAGGAGAGACAAAGAGCTACCTGTCCAGCTGCTGACATGAAGTGGGTTTCAGGGATATTATACATGTTCAGCTTTCAGAAAGGGCTCAACCTCCTCGTAAAATGAGGATGAAAGGAAATCAAGAGGGATACATCCTTAGAACAAGCTGGATGTCCCATTGTGCCTGTGAGAGGAAAGGTGTTAGGAGGCCCTATTGGAATGTGGGAAACGCAGCTATTTATCAAGCAGAAACAGCTCTGTAAAGAAATACAATCCCAAATTTGAGGGTTACTGCAGTAAATTCCCAGCCAAGTTCAGCTAATAAATGTGGGACCTAAATAAGCCATATCCCTCCATCTTATATTTTTCTTTCAGGTCCCGGACAATGGGGTCTATATGGTGGGCACAGCACAAATTTCACTCTGTTTTTCATACAATACTTAAAAATACACAACCTTTTTGCTCTAAAGGACAAATCATGCGCTGACTATTTTGGAAGGCAATAATACTGTCAAATTTAATAACCAGAATTTAGAACTGGTCTAGCTGTTTCTACTCAGAAAAAAATAGAATATAGAACAATAAGGTTTTTTTGCATGCATTGATAATAAAGCAGGATTTTAAGGCCATAAACCTCAAATATGGGAAAGGGCCTGTTTCTTTTCTGTGATGCCCCTCAGATAGGTAATGATTGAGTTGGTGCAGTATTACCTTTTCAGCATGAATCTTACAAGGCTTTTAAGAAAAGATGGGAAAGGAACAGCAGAGGACATAAATCTTATGATCATCAAACTGCCTGACCTGCTCTTTTGGGGGACACGAGCCTTAAGGATGTACTCCTCTCCATCTGCTGTACCAGGCATCAACAGTTTCACTGAGGGTTTGCAATTCCTCCTTGTTACCCCATAAACCACATCAGGTGTTTTCTGTCTTCTGCCCAAAGTTTCCTGTTCAGCTGCTATCATGGAACTGAAGATTGCCTTGGGTCCTCCTGTAAGTCTTCAGCAGACTCAGCATTCCACCACCGTTTGCCTCAGTGGTACCCCGGCTATCACGGCCCCATTGTGGGCGATTCAGTACCTCCCATGACACAACTTTAGCTCAAAATGCTGAACCTGTAGAAGTCTCCTTGTCCACACGGGCTGTGTCTTGTGTGACAGAGGCCTGCAATCATCAGCAACTTCAGCAGCTTTCTGCTCAGCTGCTCTGAGCCACAGGGCAGCCCACAGCATCATTCCTGCATTCCCACTAGCACAAGGAGTTATAACGACCTCTCCTCCAGGATTTCAGCAACTCTCAGCTCCTTTTTAAAGAACTATAAAATATATATGTTTAGTTATTGTATCTTTTGGTGAAAAGGTAGGATGTATTTTTATCTTATATTTCACTACTAAATTTTAGGCTTACAGAACTAAGCACACTTCCCTGTCCTGCCCTGGTTTGGATTTTTTTTCTTTCATCCTCTCTCTCTTCTCTCTCTCTCTCTCTCTTTTTTTTTTTTTTTTTTTTTTTTTTTTTTGCTGTTTTTATCCTTGATTTTTCAGCNTTTTTTTTTTTTTTTTTGGCAGCGATTGTGCTGAACTCAAAGGATGAAAACCACAAGAATGCAAGAAAACCATGACAATCTTTGCTAAAATCACAACTGTATGTTGCCAAAAAAATATTTGCTCCTGGTATTTATTCCCAATTGTCAAAATCATTACAAATAGCAGTCCATCTGAAACACATGGACTTAGTCACTGGCAGAAAGCGAAGCAAGAGCCCTGCAAGCTGTTTGAGGCACATGACATTGACACTGGAGATTATCCCCTTGCATTGCCTCAAAAATTATTTCTATCCATTACTTCTTCAAAGAAATAAGATGCTGATAAACTGGACAATTAGCTGATCTGCTATGCAAACAAAATGAGTGACTCATTTAAACTAACATTTGAGATTGGCTGTAATGGCTGGGTTTATTGTTAGTACTCATCAAGAGATGAAACTGAAGTGAAATTGATTGAAGACAAATATTGATCACTCTATCTTATACCACCATTTGTCCTGGAATGTCACAGTCATATAGGACATGAAATACCTGCTTGTTCTTCTTTTTGTTTCCTCTGAATCAGAAACTGAGGTAATTCTGAAGCAAAATATTGTAGTTAAGGACTGTGACATTTTTTGACATTGAGAAGGAACTCACATCTGTGGTTTATTGCAAAACATTCCTAGACAACTCAAACAATAATGCCAGTTGAGTGAAATTTCCAAACCAGCCCCCATGTAGGTGTGTTTGTCTCTGTTTTCTGAGTAGACCCTTTTGATTAGCGCAGAGAGAACAAGGCTCATCTTTATTTTTTATTCTGGGCAAGGCTGGAAGGGATTCCAGGCTGTGGCATGACTTGTGTCCCTGCTGAACCTGGTGGCAGGGACATGTCCCGAGAATGTGTCTTTACACGGGGAGCC
The DNA here is from genome assembly GCA_013397295.1 of Polioptila caerulea. Taxonomy (NCBI): domain Eukaryota; kingdom Metazoa; phylum Chordata; class Aves; order Passeriformes; family Certhiidae; genus Polioptila; species Polioptila caerulea. Next base: position 589,213 of record VYXF01013021.1, on the reverse strand, counting down.
TGTCAGTTCAAAGCAATTGAGTTTTAATTCTTGAACTGAATAACTCAATATTCAGTAACAGGAAAACACTTGAAAAAGGTATTTATATATAAGCACATATATGGGCCTCATGGCCTTGAACTAACTTATTTGTGTAGGTGCAGTTAAGTATTTGCCTAAAAGCTTGCTCCAAAGATAAGGATTTAGAAACATTGACTGTATAGGCATTGTAATAACAGAGTCCCTGAATCCTATCTGATTGCCTCCAGAGCTTTAATATTTTGCATGCCAGCCTTTAGCGTTTGAATAATTCCAGCACGTGGTTTATATAAGTGACTCAGAGAGGCTTTACTGCATGGCATAGCAACTCTTTTTTTCCACACAAGGCAAACAGCTGAAAAGGATGACCGCCCACTTACTTTTGCATGAACTTTTGATATGAGCCTGGATCTCCAAGACAACAGAGAACTCTAAATATAATGACAAAAAATGTTTTCTGCATTTCCTTTTACCCTTTCTGTACTGTTCTGAAAAGTGTATTCTTTCAATAAATAAACTATGATCTTCCAGTGTGAAAATACTGCCACAGGACCATAAGAAATAATTGATTTCTCCCTTCAGCTGTCGGTTTTTGCTCAATTAAGGTTTGAAATATGCAGTCACAAAATTGTTTGGGGAAATTTTTACTGTGTGTTTATCTTGCAAACATTCTTATATCAGTGCTAAAAAACATTCTAAAGAAGAAAAATTTAAAGAGCCTAGAAGTGCTAATCTCAACTCCCTTCTCAATAGCAAAAACGCAATACATAAAAGCATAAAATACAATATTATTAATTATAACTACATCAGGCAAAAAGAAATCAGCTGTGGTTTTTTTTTTTTTCAGCAAATCCTTTCATACTGGTAATCACATGTCATATTTTGAGTGCTTAATTTAAAATAATGCTTGTTGTAAATTCATTTCAGCTTTCAGGTTTCTTGACTCAAAATCAATATAGTTGCATGTGATTGATTTCTAATCAATCATATACTACTTCTGCTTTTTGAGATAATAGGTAAGAACACTTTAAAAAAAAAAAGGAAATTGTAAAAATTATTTCTGAGAAAAAAATTCAGGCAACCTATAATTATGTGTGAAAAAATCATATTCTTATTAATAACTTCATAATTATGTGAACACTCATTATCAATTTATGGACTATTGCAAATATGACGCAACTCTTTCATGTACAGTGACATAAATATTCCCCTTTCATCATCAGTGCTATTAAAATAGCTTGATCTCCTGGGTATCTCTATTGAGGTAAATCAGTATTGCTTGAATGTCTAAAAATGCCATCAAGTTATATTCAACATGAAAAATTCAGTAAGAAAAAAATTAAAGACCTACACAAGCAACCACTTACGCTTCTTTATTTTGCTGCCACTTAAATTTGAAGTGACAATGTTTTGTTCATAACATTTTAGATTATGTATGATCATCAAGAGGTATTTGTGTTTTCTCAGCTGAGCACACTGTAATGTATGTGGTCTGTAAATACATGGTAAAAACCAAACACTTCATTCATGCTTTGCCCAAAGCAGAATCCAAAAACAAGAGTCAGGTTTTGTTGCAAGGAGACCTTTTAAGTCTCCATTTTGAGCTAGAACACGGCCTAAAAGTCAGACACATAAGCAAAATTTAGGCAAAACTGCTGTGACAGCTAGAAAATTCCTATTTTGTCTCTTCAGAGGGCTTCTATTTCTTTTTAATTCTTCCAGAAATAAATATGCAGCTAGGGTAGCACAGGAAGATGGAATGCCAATGTCAGAGATAGAATAGTCAGAAACCCGAAATTCTGGGAGACTCACTACCGTCATTCTCAAGAATGCCAAAACATAAAAGTAGTTGGTGACCTCCCCCTGCTGGCAGTGGAGAGACCCATCTGCCTCCCAGCTCTGACGACAGCTGCCCAAAATGTTATCGACAGCCAGAGGGGATACATCTGGGCCCCTGGTAAACATTCTCCTTCATGCACAGCCCAGACTGAACCTAAGCAGACCACAAGTGACTACAGTGCTCTAGCAGTGGCAAGCATTGCTCTCACCCACCCTCCCAGGCAAAAAAAAAAAAAAAAAACCCAAAAAAAAAAAAANCATTCTAAAAATATCATTTGCTGTCACATACCACTGCATGCACTAAAAAAAAAAAAAAACAAACAAAAAAACCCAAAAAAAACCCACCAAACCAGGGTTCACACAGGGACAAGAAAAGCCTGAGGGTAAATATGGCCATGTCAGTAATGTCAGCAGCAGGCTTTGCTTTCTTTCATCACCAGATGATATTCTGTAGCTGCTGAGGGAGGAGGGCTCTCCTGGGAAAAAGATAACAGAGAGTATCTTTGCACAGTTATGAATGCAAAGAATAATGTTGGAAATTAGGATTGAGGGGATAGGGAAAAATTCCTGCAGGTAAGGATAAACAGGAGAGAAGCTTAAAAGGTGGTGGGACAACGTTTTGTATAAAAGGATCAAAAGGAAAATAGATGGTGCATCAGCAGCAGATCAGCAAATGCCTTTATTCCAATGCAAAAGACACAGGGACTAAATTTCAGAAGTAGAAAGTCCTAACATATAACCCAAACCAGGATTTAATTGGAAGAGAAAGTTTAATGGTTTGGCTTTTTATGTCAGGAATACTAATGTGAAATAAACAACCTAATTTCTTTAAACATACTTGTTGGTTACTAACAGTTTAAGTAATGGTCTTCAGCAGTAACAGGAAAAATGGACTTAAAAGTATAGAAAAAACCTGTGTGTGCTGTGGGCTCTTCAGCATCAGGAATATTTAGGAACATTTCCAGCACCTGACAGACCACAAAACTAACTCTGTCAGAGGCAGTAAGTAGATGAGGTGAATTATCAACCAAGTTATGTGATTTTTCTGATCTCCATAATCTCCCAATGTGTGATTCGATTCTTCATGGAAGCACCAGAAGTATTCAGAAAATAAGAATTACATTTGGTGAAAAAATTCCATGTCTGTTTTTTTTTTCTCTTTTCCTGTCTGAAGGAAACTGAATTTACAAGATGGACGGAGTCACATCATTCATGACCTGATTACACTGAGGGTGGGGCTCTGCTTGAAGCTGCACACAGCTCATGACAAGGGTCTGCTTTGTCCGCTTTGGGGCAAGGTTTTTGTTTGAGTTTTTTGTTGTGTTTTTTTTCACAATCATATCATTCTACTGTATTAAATGACCAACGAATCTGTACCTAGCCCTTCAGTCTCCCATGCCGTGTCTTTTTTCAGATGGATCTTTTGACCAGCTGTTCTGTCTGGAGACAAGTATTGCAGCTGCAGCTGATTTTGCCATCTAAAAAGATGCAGCACAGCAAAAGCTCTGGTTTCTCTCAATTTGTGTTTTCTGAAATGTAAAGTTTCATTTGAGAATTTCTGTTCAACTCCAGAATGGCACAAAATGCTCTTTCAAGTCTCTTTCTACGACTTACTTCTATGACAATGTAATACTATAGTGTATAGACTAAAGAGCAACACTATGCTGTCATCATTTGCTCAACAGTGGAAAGATTTCTTTGCAGCTAGGATTAGTTTAGTGGTAAGGAGTGCCAAACTTTGCCCCAAAATCTTCAAAAGAAAATACAGTTTCTAAAGAGACTGAGTAATTGACTTTAACAGTTTGCCTTCTGCAGAAGGCATTAACTTCTACGGAAATGTGATAATCAGCCTCTGAAGCTTGCATATAATGATTACCAAATTGTGTGCTTGTAACATAAGTGAAAAGAAATGTTTCATGTGTCTGTGAGCTGCTATAAAAGCACACAAGATCAATCAGTCTTCTCAATTCATCTATTTTTAATAATTGGTTTCATACTGCACTATTTAGACTAGCTGATCTTTTGATTTTTGAAACCATAAATGATTCTCTGCCTTTTTTCAATCATGCTTAAATTCCTTCTCTACTCAGTATGAAAATAAAAAAAATATTTGAATCCATATTCTCTCACACTAGTCTAGAAATATGTCCTCAAGATGATGTTGGCATATACTCTTATGTTGCTATTTCTCTGGCCCCAGAACACTTTTGAAGTACTGGATGTTGTGGAGATAAACTTAATCAGGGTAGAGCAGGGGTGTTGTGCATGCTGAAGACATAGATAGTAGTTGCCTTTTGATTATTTCACTGGCACTGGAATTCAGCTCTGCATGAAAGAGAGTGCAGCAAGTTTGCTGTTGGAAACAGAAAAGGAACAACCTGTGCAGCCATAAGAAAAACATCCTTCTGTATAAACATATGTATCAGCAACCATAACAACAAATCAGGGTTTAGCTGTCAGAAAAATGCTTGTTGAATCTGAATTTTAAAATGTCATTTTTTAATTGGAAATAATATGTTATAAAGACTCAGTGATTAATAATTGAATATAGGTCTCCTTACAGAGGTTAAGATAACCAGTTAAGAACTTCAGATCTTCTTTCTATTTGGTCATACAAGTGTGATAAAAGTTACTTTATGAAATATCATATTCTTGAACCACAAAACCAAGAAGACATAAACTTCATATTCTTTAAAATACTGTATAAATATTTCAAAAAATAAATACTGATAATTTGTTAGCATAGTCAGCATCCCAATGGCTTAGTAAAGATGAATGCTAAATATTTGAGATGTGTTCTTTTGAAAATAATTTGTTCTCTAACTAGAGTCTCAGAAATATTTATCTCCAAACTGTCTAACATATATATACTTTCATGGTATGCCTTAGCTTCTAATGTTTTTATTCAAATTGTGAAAGCTAACTCTGTCCAGCCCTATTTCCATGCCTACTCTAAATTAATAAAAAACTAAGATCACTTGCTAACACTAAAAATAAAAAGTCTCCATTCTTATGTCTATGCTACTGCATCATCTCCCTGCTCTTTCCCTATTTTCTGCAATGTGAAAAAGTTAGCTTCCTAGTTTAGAATATTGCCTTGGTGCCTTGTTATGTTAAGAAGGCAACTGTTCCATGTAAAAGATTTAACTCAAACATTAATAATTTGGAAACTCATTTCCAATGTACTGCTGAAACTAACGTGATAAATGGAAGCCCTCACAGCTGATAGCTCCTTCATAAGACATAATGTTTCAAAATAACATGTGCATTGACAGTCATGTCTCTCTCTCTCTCTCTCTCTCTCTTGGGCTGGACAGGAAAATACATACAAAGGTTTAAGTTATGCCCACAGTAAGAAAGGGAGTGTGTGTGTAAATATACATGCTTCTACAAGTTCCATGGCATTATAAATACTGTGTACCCACAGTCTAGGTCTGAATTTGGCTTGGTAACAGTATGGAAAAGACACCTAAGACTAAATTTTCATATTAAATTGTCTTGGTTTTACTTTACCATTCAAAACTAAAATCTCAGGACTGTCTTCTAGGGCTAGTGTCTTTGTTGTATACAGTATGCTGGGAGACAATAGAGAAGGAGTTGATTCAGAAGCTCAATCTGTGGAGCCACATCCTGGGCAGGCTTCCCCCCCAACACCCAATCCCACACCTCACTTCCATTTACAGGGACTTCAGCCAGAAAATTGACTGATCACTTCCCTCAGAGGATTTAAGAGACTGTTCGATCTACAAATGTTGGCAACAGTTCCATAGACTCAGATTGCCCAGGACTGGGTCTCTAGTGAAGAATGGTACTTATGTTTATGTATTTCACCTATTTTACTTCAAAGGTTTTAATTTTTGAATGAGGCATTCATACAAACGCCACCCAGCCAGCAAGTGAACTGTTAGCCCAGATTAACTGAAGTCCATGAAGATAAATTGATCTAAACCAAAAGTTCTTTGTTAATTTAACCCAGCAGGAGGCATGAATCACCTGTACTTTAAGATATTTATATGTGACGAGTAGAAACAATGAGTTTATGAGTCAAATGAGTTTAACTTATTTTAAAAGTTCTTTCTGTCTTTCTTTGGGAGATCTATATTTAATGTAATATTCTTCCATCATAAATTTTATTCAAAACAACATCAAGTGCCTCCTGTTCCAGCCTCAATTGTGGTCTTCAAGTATTTTCAAAACATGTCAAACTGAGATTCTTTCTAATGGAGACAAATGTCCATTTGGGACTGTGATGAGATCATTGAGTCAATTTCTGCTGGTGACCTAAGCAGAAAAACACATTAACTTCTTACTTTTATTACTGGAAGTTGCACTTCTATAAGAAACTTTTATGTGGTCTCAGTGAGAAAGCAGCAGATGATCAGAACAGGGGTTAGAATACCCAGTGTGGTATGGACAAGCTTTTCACACTGTCCTCACTGTGCCATGTGGAAGCATACATCAAGTCAGTGTGGGTGTCCGTCATACTTTGGAAAACATGGAGTGGTACCAGAGTATGACTTAAGAACTTTCATGATGGAGGGAGTCCAGAGAGGGGCATGAAGATTCTCTGAGGTCTGGAGCAGTTCTGCTAAGGAGACAGACTGAGAGAGTTTGGGTTGTATAGCCTGGAAAAGAGAAGGCTCCAGGGAGACTGTAGAGCCTTTTCCAGTGCCTAGGTAACCAGTGCCTGGAGTGACAGACAGGGGGGAATGGTATTGACAGAGGGCAGGGTTAGACTGGACACTAGGGAAGGAAGAAATTCCTCCCTATGAGAGGGAGGCCCTGAAACAGATTGTCCTGAGAAGCTGGGCTGCCTTATTCCTGGAAGTGTTCAAGGTCAGGTTGGACAGGGCTTGAAGCAACTTCATCTAGTGGAAGGTGTTCCTGCCCATGGCAGAGGGTTAGAACTAAATGGTGCCTAAGGTTCCTTCTAACCCATTCCAGTCTGTATTGAAATTTAGATCAAGTTAGGACCACAGCAATCCAATATAAGTGATTTTCCACATCCTCTCAGTTGAAAACCTATATTTCTGGAACAAAGTAGAAAAATATCTGAGAGCATCAATGTGTACTCAGTAGAGCTGTCACAGATTTCATGATGGTATATATGTCATATGACTGTTTTGCATGCTTGTTGTTCCTCCACTCCTATGGGGGAATGAGTATCCCTTCTGTCTGAAATGTAACAAGAACAGTCAGAGACATTCAAGACAAAGTGTCATCAGTCACCAGAAACCAAACACTGCTCATTCGTGAATCAAATTAATTATAGCTATATTGGGTCCACCTCCCAAATCTGCTAATCCTGCACACATCTGCCCGAATCCACATCTATGAATTCATGATCACCATGATCCAAGCAAGAGCCCCCAAAGCTGTCTTGCTCCCACAGTCTGAGCAGCACTCACATCTAAAATCAACTCACGATTGATAGTCTTCATATCTCAAGAAATCCTGGCTAAAGGTATCATTGGCTAAAACTTTCAGTCAAAGACCTAGGAAATTAAATCATCTAGATGCTCAGTGAGGCAGATGGACTTAAGAGTTCATTTGGTCTACAGAGGGCAAAAAGAAATGAAAAACATAAAGTAACAATTCACTAGTGGAAAATTACCACAAACCTCAAAAGAGATATTTGGTAGTTGTTTAAAGGTAAGTTACTCGCTGAAAACTCAGTGACTGAGAAGCTGCTTGATCGTTTTCTGCCTCCCAGAACACTCACTGGCCGTCCCAAGGAAGCAAAGAGGCAAAGTTTTGGGGGACATCAGCAGCCTGCCCCATTCGTGGCATCAGGGAAGAGAAAGCCTCACTATATGGCTGATAAACTATTTTCTATTCCTGCTCAGAATTGCTGCAGGTGGTTGGACCCCTTCACCAGTCCCTACCAATCGTCTCTATCTGAGTTTCCTGGTATTCCTGCAATCCATCTTTGCTTCTAATCATGCTCACTGGCCATGGCTTTTTACAGTCATTTAAATTAGCCAGATTCAACACATTGCTTTAACATCCACTCTGTTGGCTGGACTCCTGCTTTGCTGCTACCCTGGCTTGCTGAGCCACTCCTGAGCCATTCCTGAGCCACAGAATCCTCTGGCAGTATTTCAGCTCTCGAGAAAGCAGGAATTAATAGGCACAATCCATTCAGCCTCCACACCAATGTTGACCTCTTCAGTATGTAGTGTTTTCTCTTTTTCTAAAAAAGGAAAAATTATTCTTAAAATTCTGTGTGCATTTTTCCTTCAGACCAGGCTGAAGCCGTATACCATACTGCAAACCCTCACCCCAGGCTCTCTGCAAATCATTTGCCTATGTCTTTACAACCTGATTATTAATGTCATCATATCACTCCCTCAACTTCAAACAGAAATGTTTTTAATTGAAGTGTCATACGTCATTGCCAAGCTGTGTGAAATTTGGTCTTGTTTCTGCCTGTGTATTCCCACACTTTACCCACCATCTGCACTCTGGTTTTCACCATTTCCCTCAACACCTGTGGGAAGATCATCTTCAAGCCTCGGGGGAGCAACAGCCTTTCTTGCTCAAGCTTCAGCCCACAAGCCCACATGGCTGCACAATACAATATGAGCAACTCCACTGCTGTTGCTACAATTAATCTAAGCTGCCATCAGTGTACTAGTAAAACCCATTAAAAATTGTATAAAAGGAGTTGTGGATGCTGTGTTTATGATTCACCAGCCTAATACAGAGCTATGGTACAAAAAAATTAAGGCTCATTTTGTAATAACCCAGTGCTGGAGTAGGAAAAAACCGGTCTAAGTTCTACTGCTGCTCTAAGTCCCACAGAAGATTTCACTGACGCAAGGATAATGAATACAATGGATTGCAGAATTAGTTCTTAATGTCTAGTGTAGGCAATATGTAGATCTTCTCTCCCTGTGAGGCAAAATAGTTGGGGAACTTCAGTGCTTACAGACTCAGTCCATAAACCCCACGGTTTACATTGTCCTTTCGGTTAAATTTATTGGGTAATTTTTCATTATTTTTAAGTTGCAAAAGTGCAGACCATGCAGGAGGGGAAAAAAGTCTATGCCCTCTGCCTCTACTATTCTTCTACCTTACATTTGCAGACATTTGTTCTGTAATTCCTTGTAGAGTTAAATACACACCAAATGAGTTCCCAAACATGGTACATGGAGCTCTTCAAACCTGTAGATAAAAATCCAATGATTTATGGTTTTACACTGTAACAGATGTATCTGAAAATGGTTTCTATTAAAAGAAAATTTGTATTAACAAAAATAAATGTCTTCTGAAATGAGAGAAGAAAAAGAGTTGATGTTGAAGGGAAAGCAACAAACAACAAAAGGAAATGAAAATCTGGCAAAATAAATTAAACTAAAAATTTAGGTTCAAGATTCCAAAACTGAAGTCTGGATTATTTCTACCATTGTTCTTGAATTTCAGTTTCAAGAAATATTTGACTGGTTAAGCAGTGTCTGCATTTCCCCTCATTAACTTGATTTTTAGAAACTTCATGAAAACATCTTTCGTTGTGATTTGTCTTAATTAGTTTTGCACCATTTGTGCTAACTACACTTTGATGGTCAAATATCAGCGCCAAATTGATGGTCCCAGGAAAATACTCACTGTTTCAAACTATATTTCTACCTCTGTTAATTATGTAGTTAACAGTAAGAGAACCAGAAACTTGCTGGAATTCAAAGGCAGGGGAAAATAACTGCTTTGAGTAGATAAGCAAACAGCCATATTATATATCTGGACAGTTATCCTGTGTATTTGCATCATTGTAAAAAGGTAGAAATACCCAAACCTTGTAAAGTTATTCTAACCTCTCTACTGTCACTATATTGAACTTCCATGACCTATTTCCGCCAGTTGCCATTAAA
>VYXF01013021.1:530582-573963 GCA_013397295.1 Polioptila caerulea | reverse complement strand
TAGCCAAGATTTTACTTTTTTCAATTTTCAGCTGAACTACTTTGCTATTTAAAGAAAATTGACTTCAACTTTGTACTCTATATGGTGGACATTTATGTCAAAATAAGACAAGAATTTGGTTTCAAGACAATCACTTCCAGGATCTAGAATGATTTCTTCTTGTACCTTTTAAGAGAAAAAAAAAAAGATAGCATACAGAGCAAAACATTGTCGTGAATAGCAGTTTGTTTCTAACTGAAATGACTTGGATCTAATTCCACTGAATTTTTGTTTTCACTGGTAACTTTCACCAAGTGAATGTTTTCCCAGCCTATCATCCCCAGTGCTGACATCTCTCACATCTGTGAGCAGGCTTTTTTGACCCATCTTCACTTCACCTCACACATTAAATGCATTTTTTCTCAAAAACTAATCTGTGTCTCAATCAGTGTTTTTTCAATGTAGTCTGCTTTCATACTCGTAGATTCCATTATTTTATTATTTTGAACCACATTTGCTACTCCGTGAAAGGACAAATAAATGTAACTGCATGCCTTTCCTCACCTAAACATCCCACAGCCCCCTGGGCGCTCTTCCCCTGAATGGGGTGATGTGTACCACACCAAAGTGACTGCTCTGCCCAGAAGGTGCTCTGCTGCTAACCCCTGGTGGCTAACCCACGTCCCACTTGCACACTGGGGCTGAGATTATCCTGAAACAATACTGGAGGGTGTCTCCAGGCAGGGTGTCCTCTCCTCTGAGTTCTAATTTTGGTTTCTAATTTCCTTTCTCTCTACCTGCTGGCTCCTGTTATAAGTCTGGAAGCAGCACACCAAGGTAATATTTGGGCTACTGTTCCTGCCACGGCCCTTCTGTGCTCCTTGGTGGGTGTGCAGAAAGCTTTTATCACATAATAGATCTACTAGTCTTTAGTTATATAGAGACTCATAATCCTTAAAAAGGTCTCCAGTTTGGAAGTTGACTTTTGGACTTCTCCTTGTTGCAAAAGAACAAAATGAACTTTTGATAGTTGATGTTGAAGAATGATGAGAAATTGAACAGGAAATTGGAGTGCGAGTGATGTGAACCCATTTTAATGTAAATTTTGGTTGTTCACATGGCTTTGATTCCAGCTTGCAGTAACCAAAACATTTCAGTATTTCTGGAACAGTGACTATGTTAATTACACTGACAAACCCACCAAAAATCCTTTACCTTCTCCATTCCTCAGTGTTTGCTCTAATTGTGTTTATGAAAAGTAACATGTTTCTCCATCTTTATTTTGACCTGTTTAAAAAACCCAAATTATTTTTCTCCACTTGGTCTGTACTTTGTATTTATTAAATTATCTAAGAGTCCATTCTAAAAATATTCAGTTTCTAAGCTGAACATGTTTGCTTAGTGTATGAGGTCATAATTATTATTATTATTTTTTTATATATATAAATTATTTTTTTATCCTTACATGACAAATTTTGATACTCAAAACAATTCAATTCCTTCTGCATTTATGATGTTTACTTTCTTACTGATAATATCTACAGGCAGATATACATACTCAACTTCTTTTTTTCCCTAAGGTCATGACTGACAATGTTAAATTAAAATCCATTCATAACCTTCTTCCAGGATAGCACACCTTATTATTAAATCAAATATTGTCTCCCAGTTTCTTTTCCATATTAAATAAAATCATTATTTGGTTGTTTGAGAGTATTGTATCTTTTTTTATATTGACTTCTAAACTAACATGAGCATTTCTGCTGTATATTGCATCATAGAGGATGAAGTATGTACAAGTTTGGGCTTGCTTGTAAAATATTTTAAAAATATATTTGGTCTTTATAGTTGTTTCAGGGTTAACACAGGTTTGTTGTTTCCTCAGGAGAGAGATCTCAGTGTGCAAATACGGAATGAGAAATCTTAACAGAAAGTGATCGAATTAATTCGAAGGGTGATTGAAAAAGAAGTTGTTTAAAGGGGCAGCATGAGACACAAAATAGGAGTGCTACGGGAAGAGAAAGAATAAGCAGAAATATAAAAGGTAATTTACTAGAGTAAAGCAGAAATTTCACAAAGAATACATAAAAAGAGGGCCTGCAAACCATATACAAAGAATTCTTTCATGCCTTTCTCACTCTGTCAGTTCCTCTGACAGTTGGTTGCCCCATGAGTGTCAGTTAGATTTCCCAGTCCTTGAATATACCTACCTACCATGTTTATATCAATTATGTTTATGAACACAAATAACAATCTTGGGGAAAAACCCATACTGCTTGTCTGAAAAATAGGCTAGGCACAAACTGCCAGAGAAGTTCTCTTATTCCATAGAACTATTTATTTCTGTCTGTAGTGCAACTTGGCCATGTGTGACTTGTAAAAATTAGGATTTTGAATCACATTGGTGAACAGTTAATAACTGTGTTTTTACTGACTGCATTCAAGTGAATATCTGAGAACATTGTTATTTATTAGGTTTGCTCTAGGGCACTAAATAACGATTTGAAATTAGTTACAAGGAAAAAAATCCCACATCCTATGGTATGTAATGCTTTTTCTTTTAGAACATTGGACAATGGAAAATGAAAGCTGATTATGCAATTGTTGTTAGCTGCCAAACACACCATTACTAGTAACTGGCTTTCCAAACTATTTTGATAATTAATATGGGGTTGAGAAATGTCTGATCTAAAATGGACATGGTGCATTTAACCCAAGTAGCCAATGACTCATACAATGTGTCTTGGCTGAAGGAATATGAACTTAGAGTACTCAGAGTAGGCTGTGTTTCTGATTTTACTAAAGATATCCTAATTGACAAAAGCGTAAGAGTGAAGTTATAATCTCAGGATTTTACAACCTAAATGAAAATCTTTATATATTTGCACAGTTCAATATTGCTTCAAGTTAATATTAAAAGGATCCCATTAGTAATAGTTTATACTTACATCAAAATTAAAGTAGCACCTGAACTTAATTAGAGACTCACCTTTATCTGGCTTTCATTAGCATAAAATCATTTTCAGCTAGTATCACTTACCCCAAACATTATTGCTTTCTTTAGTTGTTTTTTTCAGAATAAACACATTGAAAGGGAGAAATCATTCTTCACCATGCACATACTTAGAAAATCACACAATATAATGTTCCATATAATGGGCTGATGTATGAACACATAAAGTGATGTATTTTTCACAGGTGAAAAGGACCAAGAAGAAAACAGTAAAAACCAGTATCTGGTGGAATAGTGGAACTGAGTGAAGTGCGTAATGCCAGTAATACTATGAGTGATGTCGAGTATAGTAAACATCCAAAATGTACCATGAATTTTCAGTCAAAGTCAGAAGAATGAATGTGAAAGAGTAAACAGGAAGTTTCTACAAAGATGACCTTATTTCCAAGAGTTCTTTTTTTAGGAATGCTTTTTTGCTAGTCAGTTTTTAATTATTTGGTTTGACTGCTTTATTTTATGTCAGAAAGAATGATAAAGAAAGAGAGAAAGAGAGGAGAAGAGAAGAGAAGAGAAGAGAAGAGAAGAGAAGAGAAGAGAANAAAATAATGCAATGAAAAGCAAAGCAAAGCAAAGCAATGAAAAGCAAAGAAAAGCAAAGAGAAAAGAGAAAAGAAAAGAGAAGGAAAACACTAATTTGCCAGTTCTATTTTCTCACATTCTTTGGGGCTAGTATAATTATAGTAATATATAATAATATATAATATTTAATAATTATAGCAATAATGGATAGCAGTTATATTCTTAGTTTTATTTGCACAACCATGGTGTGCCTTTGCCATGTAAAACACATTGGAAATGCTATATTTTACCCTATTAATCCCACTGCTCATGTGAAGTAATATTTAGAAGGTCTGCCATAAAAATACATCTCTCAGACAGTCCATGGCTCTCATCAAACCCATTTCCTCTAATTTTGAGGCAAACCCACAGTCTCTCATGCCAGTTCTGGATGGTACACACCCTATTGACAAGAGGCATGGTCCTCGCTCTTCCTTCTGGCTGAACTCACCATCCCTCCTATGGCTGAGAGCCCTTGCTCCCAGGGCACCAAGCTGACCATGTTCTGAGCAATGCAAGCCAATATCCAGCTAAACACTGCTGAAAGGGCAAGATTATTTAGTACCTCAAAATCCAGAAGGACTCACTATAAACTTAATAGAAACCATTTCTTGATATTCTGTAGCCTTCGCATGTACAGCCCATCACGTTACACTCAGGCAAATACACTGGATTTCAGGGAGCTGCTTATATCATACATACCATGCCTGAATTTGGCTTATGCTCTCTTCCACAAGTTACAGAGAGAGGATAAAGAGTGCCAAAATCAATATTTTTTTGGCACTAATAGACAAGTATGAATGAAAAAATTAATTTCAAAATAGGACAGAGCCACTTCTACTTAAGCATTAAAAATAAATAAATATTACCTTTTATAAATGAATTTTCTTTAAAACTATGCTTCATCCTTTTCTTAGCTTACTAGTGCAGGAACCATTCTTGAAGTGATACAGAATGGGTGACAATTTTTCCAGCAAACATGAACATTTTCTCTGTTTGAAAATTCATATGCAATTTTGGCAAGGCAAATCATAATGTTCTTTTTAAGGATATTTGGATAAAGATTAATCTACCATAGCCACTATGGAAAGAAAAAATATTAGGTGAAGATTTGGAAATCCAAATGTGTAACATGGAGCACCTGCAAAACCTATCTCTTCATAAATTGTATTAACAGAAAATCTTCATCTCAGTGTCCCTTTTCCGTGGAAATTGTACTTGATACAATCATTTGTCTTCCTAGATGGCCTTGGTAAGAACACAATTATTATTAGCAATGGAATAAAGAATATAAAAATTACTGGGTGTGTACTGGGATGATGATGTTTGCCTTCTATAAGGCCTGATACGCTTAAATTTTATGTCTGTAGGAAAAGATGTGATGACTAAGTTGCTGTAGATTCTACTCCTAATTTTTTAGAGAATTTAAACTAGAAAGAGGTTTTAAAAAAACCAAATTTACTAGCAGAGTTCATGGAAGAAGTTCCAAGGGTTTTTTCCAAGCAAAGCTCTCCTTCTTAAGCCACTGGTTGTTTTGGCCAAACTCATAACAGAGCAGCCCTACTGAGAGTATTTTAGAGAGTAGCAGAAGCTGCCTAGAATGCACTAAGGAAGTATCAACTTGCTTGCGGCCCTTGAGACACGAAGCAGGATTCTCAAGGGTGAAGAGGTGGGTAGAGCCTCCCTTCCTCCCTGTAAGAATTCTTAACTGGGCCCAACAACATCGTGCTGGTGCTCAGCTGAGTTCATTTAGGGAGATTTCATCATTTCACAGGAAAGACAATATAATTGCAAAATTATTTGTAGTCTTGAGAGGAAATGTTTCTGAAAATAATCTGAAGGCAGAGTTGAACAATTTAAAACTGGATTTGCCTGAATCCAAACTTTTGTTTAGGGCTTTTGATTTTTCCTTCATGATAGAATTAATTTAATAATATTCTCTTTTTACCTTGCTGCTAATTTTTGGTAAGACATTAGTGTAATATTTCAAAGAAATAAGAGCTGTGTAAAGAGCTTCTCTTTTCGGTGTTTCTGTACTGCTTCAGAGTATTTTCTGACTCCTGTGAGAATGGAATTGGCTATTCAGCCATTTAAAACCATTAAAAATAAATTTAAATGTACCAATAAACAGTTTCAGGTGCTCATATCTAGAAGAGAACTATGTCTGTACCTGATTTTTGCACAGTCCTCACCCTTTATGACTGATCTATAATATTGATAATGAACTATGGAAGGGAGGAAGACCTTATAGCTGACACCAGTAAAATTGAAAGATTTGGAAAACACTCATTTTGTATAAATATATATATTTCTGAACATTTATAGTCGGTATTGCAGTCTCTAACATGAAAGGGTAGTAAGTTTTGATCTTTATTCTACAACATAACAAAGCCTATTCTTCAAGTAATTCAGAGGCCAGATGCAGGGGAAAATGTAGGTTCTGATGCTGTCCCAGGCTTCATTACTATTGTCCTGGTTTCAGCTGGGTAAGTTAATTTCTTCTCACATTGCTGTCTTTTGAGAAGAAGAGCCAGCATATGCAAGGTAAAATGTCATCACCTATTCACTGAAGCAGACTCCCTAGAATTAGGATTTTCCATAGTTCTGCAAGGTCACATTTACTTAGATGAATTTCTTATTTCTTATTTTTCATGGAGATTTATATCTGGGATTTTTTTTATTTCCAAGTGTCTTAGGTTGCAACGCAAGATGTAACCAGAGGTATATATTCTATTACCGTGTCTTGAAACCAGTTGGAGCAGTGTTCTTTATCTCTTCCACGACCCATCCTCCATCCAGAGAGAGATCTTCTGTCAATGGGCCATTGAGTCTCACTGCATGACTGATAAAATTGCATCATCCCATCGTGAGATGCCCCACCCAGGGGGAAGAGCCAAGCGTTTCTACCTAGATAAAATCTGAGATTTGGAACACTGCAGTCAGCCTTTCCACTGGATTCTCAAGGGAAGACCAGGCTCATCTACACCTACACTAGACCTTCACAGGAAAATTACACCTTTCTACAGAATTGTTGCTTTAACAGGACCACATCTGCCACTCCAGAACGACTGCAGCCACCATTTGATTGGACTGCTACCAGCACCCTGACCAGCAGGGAGTCAAGTTGTATTCTAACTCTGACAGTGGGGTTTTGTACTATGGCATTTTTTATCCTAATTTTCCTTATAAAGGACTGTTATTCCTATTCCCATATCTTTGCCTGAGAGCCCCTTCATTTCAAAATTCTAATAATTTGGAGAGAGGAGGTTTACATTTTCCATTTCAAGGGAGGCTCTTGACTTCCTTAACAGACATCTGTCTTTCAAATCAAGATACCAAAATAATACAGGAGGAAATTCTGATGCAAAAATCAAACCAGTGTAAAATATGTCAGGTGAAAATATCAGGAAAATAATTATATATCTCAAAGACAATTAGCTAGAATAATGTTCAGTCCATTACACAACTTTATTAGTAATGTTTATATATTGTAAACGCTAATTCAGCTAACTGCTGAACTTGGCCTCTTCAAAAACAAGCATAATGATCAGGTTCTTCCCTGGATATTGACACAGGAAAAAGCAATGTGAAAAAGATTCAGTACCACTGGTTCACTTTTGATTGTAAATATTACTAAAAAGTGCTCTTCTGGGAACATCACACAGGCATTTCTCTTTTCCTGCAAGCTGGAGGAATGCAGTGTGCTCCTTTTTTGCCTTGCCCAAAGCACCTTCTGGAATAGCAGTGAAGGATCACTGGCATAAAGATGACTTTCCTCTAGCTTAGAATTCCTTTACACTTGGAAAAAACTCAATCTCTTCCCTCCTTTAGAGGTGGCTGAACACTTTTTAACAACACTGAAATAAAGAGACAAGAGTAGTGCAGCTGACCTGGGAAATCAACACCTCATCTTTCTTGCTTAATGATGCAAAAATGAACTGGCTTCTCATCACTGAGAATTTACAGACAGAGGATCCCAAGTGTCTTTTTACATCTCTCATCCTAGTTAAAGACATGAAACTTGGTTAAGGAAAATTATTTCACTCAAATTAAAACACTACTTAATATAACCACCATTATTAAAAGTGGAACAAAATTAATCATGAATATATTTCAAATGAATCAGTGAATTTCTACTGTAGCATCATAGGGCCTGGTACTAAACCCAAGGCCCTAGAGCATTTCATAAAACAAATTATATACAGCATTTCCACAATTACAGATAATTATCATATTAAATAATTGCTAATAAGCTTTGGTAATAACATTATGACCAGTGGAAAGGAAAATAGAGCAAGTGACACATCAGGCATAGATGACAATTTAAAAATAATATTAGGAAATAGTCAGACACAGTTCGGGGGAAAAAAACGAAAAAAGGCAAGGGGGACACATAAATAGCAAGTCATTCTCAGAAAAGGCCAGTAAAGAAACAAAGGAAAAAAATAAATACTCCAGAGATACAGGAAGTTTTGAGGCAATAAATTATGATCATGTAAAAAATTGTAATAATAGACATAGGTGGACTTGTCAAACAAAGTTTTTAAAGACTAAGAACAACTTAAAGAATTAAATAAATTAACTGGCTAAGCTAACTCAAAACTCAGTGATGTTTATCTGTGCTAAGAGTTAGATTGCCCAAGCTCTTAGAAACATGGCAGTGAATAAGAGGCCACGTATGTCTCAGGCTGCAGGAGGCTGAGGAAAGGAAGTTGGGCAAGTCTGTGCTTATCTATACAGTCCTTGCCATCTGAGAGAGGACATATGGTGTGCTCTGGTACCACACAGGTATGGGAAAACAGAAAATCTCTGTTGGAAAGCACTGGATATGGAGGACATGGATTTATTTCTACCACAGTTTCTGTCATCATGGAGCACATAATACACCTTTATGCAATAAAAGTTGCATACAGTAGGACTAGCACTAGGATTAGGACTACTGAAGAAGGAAAAAAAGGTGAAAACATGGAGGAACACTGGGGATAGATAGCAAAAAAGAAAGATAATTACTTCCAAAACAATGGTTTTATGATTTCTTATGACCCTTTTGATTACTTCACTGACACATTCTTTGGTCCTTTTTCCTATTTGCATGAACTACAAGACTTATACTAGCATTCAGGCAAAAAAAGCACTAGTTATCTTTAGAAGAAAGCTGATTTCAGGACTCTCAACAGTCTCCTACCTGTTTCATGGCTCATGTACCATGTTTCAGCCATCCAGTGTGGCCATCACCAGCATGTGGATGGCCTCCTTGTTATGCTACAAGCCCATGTGTCTCCAGTCTGATGCATTAGGACTTGGAAATACACTTCTAAACTCATTACCTCAGACCATTACCCTGGGAAAAAAGGCTGTTTTACAAAAGAATAACAGAAAAAATAGCAAGAAATTCTTCTACTTACACCATGCTGTTTACATTTTAGCTCTGTTTTATTAATTGCCAGGACTCTGGGACCATTTTCCTTACTCCCAGTTGCTTTCTACTGAATTCTCCAAACTTTAGAACAATTTCATCACATCAATTAACACAGGAAAAGAAAATCTTGAGCACTTGATTGCTGTCACATTTGTGGATGCTCAGCTATGTAAAGAATCCTGGATCCAAACCTCTGGTATAAACTTACTTGTCTTTGTTGTTTTCGCAGCATTTTTACTAAATAATTTCACTCAGAAAACAAGTGTCTATTTAAACAAATGCTGCAGCTGTGGGATGTTTCAGACTTGTGGAAAATCCTCCAGCTAACATGTTCCTGGATTCATTTTCACATCAGTGGTGTCAGAGCAGACTCTTTTCCATGCTCCTAACTCTTCCTCCACAGCCAAAAGCCAATACTGTTTGTTCTAGGTTTTTATCACTGACCTTCTCCCCCATGCACTATGTGCAGACATGTAAATGGGTTGTGTATGTTTATCAATGTTCAGCTGCATGCATGAAAATGCATTTCCCAAACAGCTTCCAAAGACCTTTCCTACAAAAGCCATATAGCTGCTCCATTTATGTTTTTTTTTTTTTGGCCCCGCTCTCATGTTCCTGAATTCACACAGATTTGTTAATTGTCCAAAAGGCTCTACATATATACAGGTCAAGAGACTAAAAGCTCTGGAACAGGCTGCTACACATTCTAGGTTTTACAGCTCAGTATCTGGCCTTCTGACCTGTTATTTACTGCCATGATCCTGAATTATTATAGACTCTTTTTTTTTTTTTTTTTTTTTTTTAAAATTACGTTAAAAATAGGAAAAAGACACAAGTTAGATGAATATTTGGTGCTTGTATGCCACTCTTTTTACTCTTCTAGAAATTACTGTTGAGTGGCAGAGCCACACATAATTGCTATTAATTGCACATATAAGCACGGGGAAGCTTCTTTTTCAGCACAGTTGGAATTTGGTCTTTTGTGAATCCCAGAGAGACTTTGACATAGTAAGTTTGTAGAAATCTGGGGCTAAAAATGAAAATATTCCTATTCAAAAAAGCTATATAGCAACACAAAACCAGTTATCATTTTAAAAGTCATTCTTAGTAAAAATATATTTTATATTTCTTACACTGGACTTTTTACCTTCAGTGAAGTCAATTCCTAATTAAGATGACTGTATGAAAAGTGAGTCTCCCTCCAAATAGTTGCTATGTGGACTAAACTAAAATCTTTAGCTCAGTGTTTAGGAATTCCTAGCAACCCAGAAGCTTGCCACCACTTATTTTCTAAACTTTCTTTTGTAAATAATAGATGTGCCCTCAGAAGGAAAATATTTGTATGTTGTCCATCATAAGCCTAGCATCTGCTAGCTGTTTTCTTGTTTGGCTCTTTCTTCCAGTTTTCCTGTGTTTGCAAAATACATGAATCCCAAAATCTTTTTTTTTTTAGTATTTCAGGCAGTAATTATGGATATGACAGAATTTTGGATCTCTAGTTTCTCAAGGTGCCATAGGGAACTCTAAACAAATTCTAATTAGAGAATATTTGTACTTTTTCTTCACAGAGATTTTGAAAAAAATAAAAAACAAACATAATCAAACATAACATAATCAAAGACATTTTTCAAGATGACCTTGTCTGTTGTGCACAAAAGAGGAAAGGGTGAAGTTTTCCTGTTGTTACAAAAGCTAGTAGAGGACCCAAAGCTAAAATTATTCTGTTTCCTCTTGCAAATATGGTAGGAGTAGATGGTCTGTGAGGAAAAATAAGACTTTGATCTGACAAGCATCCTGCAGTTAGACAGGCTGAGAGAGCTAGAGTTGTTCAGCATGGAGAAGAGAAGCTTTCAGAGAGACCTCATTTTGGCCTTCCTGTACCTAAGGGAGTTTATAACAAGGAGGAAGATATATTTTTTAATATGGGCAGATAGCGGCAGGACAAGGGGCAGTGGTTTTAAACTGCAAGAGAACAGGTTTAGATTAGATGTTAGGAAGAAATTTTTTACTCAGAGGGTAACAAGGCACTGGAACACGATGTCCAGAGAGGTTCGGGATGCCCTATCCATGTAAGAGTTGGATGGGGCTCTGAGGNTGGAACACGATGTCCAGAGAGGTTTGGGATGCCCAAAGATGGGGCACTGAGAAACGTGGTCTAGAGAATTACATCCCTGCCCATGGCAGGGGAATTGGACCTAGATGATCTTTATGCTTCCTTCCAACCCAAATTATTCTATGATTCTAAACTGGGTGCATCAAGGATGGTGCCCAAAGGAAAGTGGGTGAAGGGAACATAGAGAACACTCAAAGGACAAGGCCATCTCTCTCCCTCCACTACAGGTGATGGTATAGCTAGAGCCTGTCTCAAGTGTTTGCACTCAAATACATGCACATGAAAAATAAGTAGGAGGAATTTAAGGTCCATGCAATGTCAGATGTCTATGACATCACTGGAAATGATGAGATGTGGTAGCACTGCTGAGTCTGTAGGAATACAGGGTCAGTCACAAGGTAACAGTTAAGGAAGTCTTAAGCTATCTGGAGGTGAAGCAGTCTACAGGATTAGAGAAGATGCATCCCTGTGGGTTCCTGCATGTATAATCAGAAAACCACTGTAAGTAATTTTTGAAAGGTGATAGCAACCACAGAAGATTCCATAAAGAAGGCAATGAGGGTGAAAATTAAGATACCCAGCCTAATCCCAGGAAGACCACAGACAGCATCCTATGGAAAGACATTTTTAAACACATATTTTCCAAACAGTGATTTTGAAGATGAATATGAATTTACCTAGGATAAATCGAGCCTGACTAGCTAGTTATTTATGATGAGATGACTCATGGTTTAATAGACAGTTTCACAGTGTTTTAACTTACACAGAGGCAAGGGAGTAAGAATTTTTCCGTCACAAGACTTGATACTCCATTTTCTGCTAGATAGATGTTTATAAGAGGGCTTTCTGTATTGATGAAAACCTACTGAATTGAATCCGAAATCAAAATACTAAAATCCCAAGACTGATGCAACAGAAGATAGATCTTGCTCTGGAACCTCATTTGAATCTTCTCTGAATTTGACTCCCAGTCAGGTGCCTCTTCAGATGTAAAAGTTGGAAATGCTGATGTCCATAGTTTAAATATCAATTCTCTCTTGTATTCTGGCTCATACAAGTATTTCTGAATTTACATGTTTCTTCATTTCTTAAGAGCTGCAGAACCTCAGACACCCATCAAATACCTGTCGAAGCTCTCAAAACCAGTCTTAACCTGTCTTGAGCTTGTCAGCCACACACTGAGTTTTACAGAAAAAATATGCAAATTTTCTTCAAGAACTTTAAGGTGTTTGAGAAAATCTATAAATGCAGGGGAAGGAGTCATAGTTCAAAGTCACAAACAGTTCACTCTTAGACTATTAAATAATCCAGGAACAGCCCTTAAGTATCTGTAATTACCTTACTATCAATGATGTCTGAAAATATAACAATACTGTTTCAGGGACCCCTGGGTTATGTCTTCCTGAATTAGCCCACAAGTAGAGTCTTATTCTTTTAACTATTTTTTTCTGGATTTCTGCCAGAACACTGTTCTCTTAGGATATCATAGAAACATTTTATTACATTTTCTATTGTTTTTCAATAGGAGTTACACATATTAATTCACACATTACCAAGAACAGATATATTACTGCCAAAAGCAGAACCACAGAGAAAAGACATCTTCAAGACTCATTCATACATAATGGAAGACTTTGAAAATGTTTATTTTCTGAAATTACTCACTTTCTTATTTTCTTTAATTTTTACATCACTGGTTACATTTTCTTGAAGGAAGACACAGACAGTTCTTGGTGGTCATTTTTTTTTGTTGTTTTTCACACTCATATTAAAGAACAATTAGACAAAATTTGCTGAAGCATATCTTTTATGTGTCTGCTAAGCCATCTTCCTCAAAGACAAATTAAGTTCTGTTCAATTTTTCTTCCTCAAAGAATTTGTACACAGCTTTGCTTTTTCATTTCTCTGTCCAAAGCTGCTATGTTCACATAGTAGGCAAAGTTAAATTTAAAAGCTAATTCATTGCCATTTTGAATTGTTTTGCAAATCACAACAATTTATTTAAATTTTTCCTTAGAAAAATAAGATATTGAAACTTAGACTCTAAACTCAGACCCTTGAAATTGGAAATCTGTATAGCAATTTTCTAATGAACTGAAAAATATCTAATTGAATTAAGCAAAAACTCTTGCCTACAAATATTGTATAAAAGCTCATTGTTTTGCATTCAGGTTCTGAATACCCCTGTAATGTTTACATATATTTTTTCATTCAATAAAGTGTGCCAAACATTTTATCTTTCCACACAAGTAAACAAATAGTGTTCAGTCTTTGGGGTCCAAAGGAAATACATAGGACCTTCCTTTCATCCTCATTTTTAAACTTATCAAGCTTTTTTCTTTCAGACTGAAACAATTTCTGTGTTGAAACTATTGAACTATTGGAAAGCAAGCATATTAACTACACAGCATAAGAAGTCATGAGTGTCTTGTCTTTGGACACTTTCACCACTTTCTCTTCAGCTGAGCCTTTGCGAAATATAAAATGTACTTCAGAACTTGTTCACTGGGCCCAGTGTTCTTTGGGTTGAAAATCATTCCTTGTTGCTGCCAAAGGGGGATATTTCAAATGTTACTTGCAGTATAAAAGAAATTATTTTAACACATGCAAACTATAAAGTTGATTTGCAGTTAAGAAGTTAACATACTGTATTTGGCAATTCATCCTGGCTGCTTGTAATGTAGCCATAAATTTTGAAGGTTTTTATGATGCAATGCTATCTACTTATTGACAGTTTATTTTCTTGAAAGTATTATTGAGAAGAAGGAGCCTGACATTGCTATTAATACAATATTTTTTTCCCCTTTTTGATGTGCCACTTGTTCTGGAATCCTCTGCTGATGACCTTAACCAGGTGTTTTTCCATATGAGTGTCTCATCCTTGATTCATTAATATATTTGAGTGCTGACTGGCAGATTGATAACTGATCATGATTTTGAACCACTGGCCAACTGTACTAATCCGCAACATCAAAATTCCACTGGACTCACTATTTTCCTGGAGGTAATTTCTTGAAGTCGCCACAATGAAGGGCAAGAATCCAGGACAGGTGTTTGAACACACATGGGACTTTGGTTTGAAGGTAAGTCTGACTTGGAACTCAGAATAGGGGGAGAATATTTTGTAGTACTACACACACTTTAACTTTGAGCCTTCTTCAACAGGAAAGTAATAACACTTCAGCTGGGACCAGATCAGAATAACAGAAATTGGAAATAATTTTTTTTAAAAATACATGCTATTTATTACCAGGTGAAGTTTCCAGAAGAAGTGAATATAATGAAACTAGATCCAATCAATTTTTTCTTTTCCTTGTTGAGGCCAAGCACTTGTTAATTTTTTTTAAAAATACGCCTATGAGGTAAATTAACTTTATGAATAAAAAATTAACTTTATGAGTAAAAAATGCAATTTAAATACTTTTTTTTCTTCTTCCACAAGACCACGTGATTTTATGTGCAGAAAATGGAAGTACTACAGTCAGACTGGTATGATCCGGAGGGAAGTTGTTGATAGCGAACCAAATAATAAGTAAAGTACTTTCAAAGGTTAGGTCCTGTGTGAGGAACACGTTGCCAGAAGGTCTTAGATTGTTTTTTCTGTACTTAGATAGAAGCATAGGAACTCTCAGTTAATGTCTTCCCCAGCCATTGGCACAAAGCAGGTGTGTTCACTACCAGTCCTGCAAACCTTGCCTCCACCCTCCTGCAATACTCTAAATTGGCCGCACTTACTGGTATTAACTTCATGTATTTTGGGAGCAACTCTTTAAACAACCTGTACATGTCTTTGGGGTGGGAAATTTTTTTTCAAATACCATCAAACACAAGCCAAGAGACCTCTTTTTTTTTTGTTGAAACCTTCTCTGAGAAGAATACTGTTTTTCCTGAGGGCCTGTTCAAGGATTTATCAAGCAAATAGAGAAGACAAGCCAAAGCAACCAATGAGGTGATGAAGGATTTGTCTGAATCATGGTGAAATTACTATCAGTATTTGCTTCTCTTGTCCTATTCCCCATCAGTGTACAAGTTATTAACTACAGTAAACGTAAAAAGGGGAGACAATGCGTCCCGGCTTTAATTTGACTATAACAAGCAAAGAAAAAGAAGCAGCAACAGAAAAATAATTGGAACAACAAGAAATATTTATGAACAGGAACAAATTATTTTGCTACTTCAAAGAAAAGCATGCCATACATTTTATTGGGGCAATCCTTCACATTTGATATGGTGCTTTTTTCTGTATCTGTACCTGTTTTTCACTGACTATTAAAGAAAACGTAAACCTTCTGACGTTTTTTGATGGGCTGTCTTTTTTAAAAGCCACATGAATACTTCCTGTAAATTTTGATTCTCTATACCGCATTCTTTAACATGTTTCACCCAATTTAAGAGTCTAATTTCTGTGGATTTTAGATTCATGCATTATCTCAACAAACTCAAACTGTATCTCCCAATAAATATCTATTTCATGACAAACAAAAGGACACCTTCTGTTATGTATCTTATGTTGTATCCTCTTATAAATGAAGGGGATTTTTTATGTGACTCATTATATTCTATGAAGCCACAACAACAGGAAAAAAATTTTGGAAAACCCCTCCTCCTTTTTTTCTTCTTTCCAGGTTTGATGTTCTGATGCAGATTTCACAATCAGCAGTGATTGTGCACTGTGCTACTGAGACAAACGTGCTCATGAAGGAGTATGGTATAAAGATCTGTCAGAAGAGTGTATGATATACGTCTTTAAGCATAAATTATTTCATACAAATTAAGTACAAAGAATAAGCAGCATTTTAAACATAAAAGCATAAGACTAGAAAAATCTTTCTGTTTTTCATATTTCTAGATCTTTACCCTTTTTTTTAATAAACAATGAAGATTATGAGCTATATTTGAGCTTCCTTGTCTAAATAAGCATAAAAACGACAATTCAATGAATGTATTTTGCAGATGAGAAGACAAAATTGGAGAGAGAAGATACATTTCTTCTCTTCAGGGACAAGTTATTGAGGCTGTCTTGGTTGAGCACTGGCAGTCTCACAAGAAACTGAAGAGCAGTACGTTCCCCCTTGAGCTGCAGGCTGTATTTCATACACTCTCCTGGGCAAAAGAGAGCTTCAATTACAGTGGGGGAAGAGTTATTAAGGCTGACAAAGTAATGGAAGGTAAAAAGTTCCAAGCTACTTTTTAGCTTCTAGGGGATACAATTCTTTCCATTCAGTAAATTATAAGCTTCCTTTCTTAAATGTGATTATTTTTGATTTGAGTAAAGTTTTGGGTGAAAAAAGAATTACCGTATGTAACAGAAGAAATCTAAGCTGAGTTTACAGACAAAAATATTGTGTATTCTTATACATTAAAAGGTTTTTTGATAGTCTTATAAATCTTCCTTAGTACAGAGGAAGAGTAACCATAAGGAAATTGCAATGATGAAAGGATGGATGCTGTCATATTTTTTGTCATTATATTTTTGTAAATTCTAGTCTTTTTCTGTTTATTTGTTTGTTTTTATTTCCTATGTCTTCATTCATTCATTCATTCATTCATTCATTCATATATATATATGAATCAACTTTTATATTCTCTTAGATCATAGAGATGGTCTTCAGCACCAAGCAATGTGTAAATGACTATTTTTTCCAAGGCTCTCACCACACAGAAGCTCCCCTTGTCTAACTCTTAATGGAAATTTCTGACCCAAAGGGCTACTAGTTCTACAAAACATGAGCAGAGGTAGACAAAAGGAATAGAAGTAAGCAAGGTAATAGGTGAATATGAAGGGGCCCTGTCCAAATAAAAGCTTGAAGCAATATCACACTTCATTCTGCTCTCTCATTTTCTGTTCAGATTTCTTGTATTCTGGCTCCAAGGGTAGAAATATGCTGATTTCCGTGCCTGGGAAGCAGCTATCATGTATGAATCCTATATTGTTGCCCATTTCTTTTCTATGGATTACCATCTAACATGATAAGTATATTTTTCAGTCATGGAGCATCTGTGCACTCCATAGCTGCCTACATTTTAAGGTATCATTTACTATGTGTGTGCAATAGAAATACCATTCAACCATCAACTTCTTAAGTACAGTTATTAAAAAAAAGAATTATGTTGGATTAAGTGCTTTTTTTTATAGTCTATCTACTTTTCTCCATAATTATACCGTCAGTTTTAGGCTAAATTGTCAGCAACTGGGACTTGTAAATGGAAATAGAGGAGCTCTGGGGACAGGAGCACCATGCAAACAGAGAAGGTCAGGTTGCTTTCTTGATTAATGGAACATTTCTTCCAAGTACTGATGTCATAGCTATACTTCAGTGTTTGTTATGCTGTAAATAAACATTCCAGCTGCAGAATTAATTACTTTTTAATAACCCAGCAGATTTGCGTACTCAAAGGCATTGAAAGCAAATCATCTACAAATTTTACATAAAATTGTATATGTATGCGACATATATGGAAGCCACATGTATCATTTTATCTAAGCAAAAGACAAATAGCCTGGTGTCAAAGGAACAGGACTGAAAATTAACAGAAAGCTGATTTGCTTTTTCTTC
Organism: Polioptila caerulea; assembly: GCA_013397295.1. Classification (NCBI taxonomy): domain Eukaryota; kingdom Metazoa; phylum Chordata; class Aves; order Passeriformes; family Certhiidae; genus Polioptila; species Polioptila caerulea. Next base: position 556,324 of record VYXF01013021.1, on the reverse strand, counting down.
TTCACCTGAGAGCTGAAAAGCAGATTAGGAAAAAAAAACACAAAAAAAGAAGAGAAAACTGTACAGCCAAAGTAGTTCTTGAATCCATCCTTTGGCCATAGGGCATGAGTTGGCCACATCTACATGGTCAAACACTTAGATTCCAAAACACCAGTTTGCCTGCCCAAAACTGCCAGTTGGGAGCAGCCACAGACTGTGCTAAATTCCAAAGTAGGGAACTGGTTGTGAGAGAGATGCCTGCCATGCAGGGTCCTATCCCCGAGGTACAAGGAGTTAAACCTGAGAGAACAGGCTTGCCCTTTGCTTCTGTCTGGCTCATGACAGTGGCAGCCACAGTCAGCTTGGAGGGGGAGGTTGGGGTCCAGGCCCTATGTTAGCTGAAGTCCTGCCCTACCGTATCAAATTTATAATTTGATATAAAAGAGACTCTGTTATTCCTTTTTGACTGTCTTGCTCCCTGCCTGAGACACTGGCACTGGCCATAGAGACTGTATTGTGAGGGTTCAGCTCACTATGCAGATGAAGATACCAACACACAGTATTTTTTAGGCAGTTCTGAGCCCAGCTGCATGGACAATTTATTGGGCTGTGGCATGTTTCAATTTTCAGACTAACAAGAGAGGAAAAGGTAATTTGGATAGGATTTAAAATATGCCAGTTAAAACCAAATGGTATTGCAGGTAGGACAATGATAAATAGAGGAAACTGCAGAGTGGGTAAATAAAATATGCTGTTCATGGAGAAATGCAGGTTCCTGTTGGCATGGAAACAAACAGTGAACAGTGGAGAATGAGACTTTCAAAGTGAAGCACTGTGTAGATAATAACCATATTGCCTGGGGTTTAAACTATTCCTTTGCCTAGTTGTTTAAGCAGTACAGAGGACAGTGTCACAAAGAGACCAACTTCTGTTTTCAAGTAGAAATGGCACATTTAATGGCTGTTAACAGTTGGTAAGAAAGGACAAAACAACTTAATTAGAACTACGGAAATCAACAAAAGCCCAGAGCAATAATTCTGAAAGAGATTCTGTACTGAAAATGATAGCACAGGATGAGGAACATATTTTTGCTAGTGGTATAGCATGACTAAAGGGGTTTTTAAATTAGGGCAAAGACAAGAACACAAATTGTTTCCAAGCAACAGTTTTTATGTGTTGGTAAACTATACATTAAATAAGATTGCTGAGGGGCAACTGAAGCAATATATTATCAGGAAAATCCTGTAGGAGTGTCTGGTATTTATTTTTAAGATAGTAATATGTAGGAATGCCAGCTATCCTTAGACATAAAAATGAAGTTTTACATACCTGCAGAGACTTTTCTGTCTTCTGCAGCCTGACAGACAGACAGAGAATAAAGGCACATGGAAAATAATGGTAAGATGTTTTTGGAGAATGAAAGCACAACTGAAGTTCTCAAACACCTATTTTCCAGAAGTGGAAATAAGTGAATTTGAAATAGACAAAAATTTAGGCTGAAATTTCAATAGGAACTCACCATAGAGTAAGAGAATATTTTAAAGGGTAGGTAAAGAGGAGAGTGACTTCTCTTTTGACAGTCCACTAAAGCCCAGCATTTTATCCAAACACACATCAGGCAGAAGCAGAGCTCAGCAGTCTTTTAGATCTGAAAGGAACTTCTAAGTATCCAGCTGATGGCAGAATGTGGTTATAGGTTCTGAATCTCAGTCAGTTCAGTCCACAGTGTCCTGCAGTAAGAGTACACCAATCTGCTGTTCTACAAGGTCACTTTGACATATGGCCAGTCATTTGCATGAGGAGCCACTGTAGACTGGTAATTCTGAAGCTCCAGTCAGGCCATTGCTGTCAAGCAGAGTGTATTAACCTGGGTTTGGACTGAGCTGGTGTTCTTACATGATGCCTGGCTGCTGTTCTCCTGAACCAACTCATATCTGCCTAGAACTCACCACAAACACATACCTGTGGTTTCATTTGTGGCCTTAACTTTTCCGTGGTATTTTCTTGTGAGAAAGAATTGAGGCTGCCTCTCGTATTGCATTATCAATATGTGCTTTCCTGCAAATATTTCTATTTTCTCTTTATTGTCCCCCTATTGGGGTGATAAAGTCCCCACGAATTCAATGTTGAACCACAATACAGAAGCCTGTTGAGCAAACAAAGCTGAGTGTCAGGGGCACAGCACCTTCCTCCCATTTAATCTCAGTATAAATCAAAGAATTTTTGTTTCTGAAAGTCTTCCTGAATTGTTTATCAGGTCTTTCCAAAGACAAATTACTGTTTGGTTGCTTTAGAAATGTGTTAAAAATAAACTAATGGACTTTCCTTAATTAAATAGGGAAAAATATAAAATCCATTTTGGCTTTTTTAAAATATAATTTTCTCCTTAAAGAGTTAATGCAAACCTTCTATTTCCTTCCCTTTTCATTGGTAACATTTAACATAAGCTGAAAGAATGAAAATGTGTCTTGGAAGTAAAGCCACATGTCCTTGACAAACCATGTGTACAGTAAAGAAAAAGCACATGGGACTCAGAAGCTAAGAGTTTCCACCAGCTGCTGGATCAAAATAACCCCTATCTCACAAAGTTGAGTGACTGCCTCTCCTCCCTTCCCTCTGCCTCATTTTTCTCCTCCTCACCCCCTGCAACGTAACAACTAGAAGATCTTCTTAGTGTTTCACATAGAAGAGTTGGGAAATGGAAAATAATGTGAAAGAAGAGTAATAAGCATCTCTTAGGTCAAGCTGAGCTAAGGGGAATTCTTTTAAGTAGAATTTAAATTACTTCTGATGAAGAATTGTGTACTTTGAAAATATAATAGAAGTGGGAAAATTAGATATGTTTCTCTTGTTACACAGCACTACCCGTGATAAACTCTATTAGACAAAACTACATCTCCTTCTTTCTACAGAAAGAGAAAGTCTGGGTGTTTTTACCCTTTATAAAACCATAGGCATTGTTCCAGCAGAATGCTGTTCCAGCAGAGTCTGCAGGAGAAAGAGGCTCCATAAAGGTTTGAAGAGCATTAATAAAATGCCAGCACAACAGTACGTTTACAAAGCATAAAGAAAATGTCATAGTACTCTACAGGCCACCACAAGTACAGCCCCTCCTGGCCCTTTTTAAGAGGACAGAGACACACAGAGCAGTCTAGTGTCACAGATCTCTATTCAGGCATATTTGAATTTATTGTAAAACTTCAGCCTGTGTAAGGACCTCCAAAACTGTTTCTTAGGGAAACTTACGTAATGCAAGACACTAGAAACACCTCCATCATATTAGAATATAACACCATCCTCATCTCCTCTCTGCTTTACCTCCTCTCAGACTAGGAAGAAGTCTTGGACAGAACAGGAGAGTGCTGGGGAAAGACTGGGCTCTGCACATGCTTTTGAACAGGCCTTCACCTATGGATTAGTTCTTGTCTTTTCCTGGCATTTGGTTATGATGTGCTCCTGCTGATAGTTGCCACTTTATCTCAAGAGTCACTCTTCTTCCTGCCAACAGCAAACAAAATCATTCATGTCCCCAAGAATTTTATTTCAGTTTCAGCAGGGTCAAACAAAAAGCAAACCATGAAGTTATGTGTGTCATGACAAATTGCTTGCATAACTCAGAAACTCATAAAATTTGGGAACAGCTGTATCTCATTTCCCAAGGCCAGCTGAAACACCATGTCTTCCCAACCTGTTCACCCTTCTTGTACACATCAGCAGGGACTCTGAGAAACAAAGTCCTTTGAAAAGCATTATACAATATTAGCAATATTCAGAATGGTATGGACAAAAAGCACGGCGCTTGGTACTGCAAAAAACTCTGATATTCTTGATTCAAGTGAGATGGTATCACAGTACATTAGAATGAGGGAGAATATGCTCATATGAGGAACTAGTAAGAGCTATATATAATATGTAGCATTAACATTTATCAGAATAAATTGAATCATAAACTTGATCTCTGTCTCTAATCAAGTGCTGAGATTTTGTTAGCTCAATGCATATGGTTTCTCATAAAATCTCTTGTTTAGCCTAAAGTAGAGCTGACTCAACAATTATTGAAGCACAAAGGAATTTTAAATGTGGAAAAACTGAGAAATTCTGTTGGGAATACTGGTTTGCTGAGAACTATAAATTTTATATAAGTCTTCAACAGAATCTGTTCATAGTTATTTGGAATAATACGGTGGTAACTGAAACATACTGTCTGAGAAGCTAAGGACAATGTAAGGCTTCAGTAAAATCCAAGAATGTGTTGCCCCACAAAGCCCTCTATAAAACCTAGTTTTACACTTTTTTCAGCGAAATTTCATAGTCCATTAATTCCAAAGAAATTAAAAGAACATACTCAGCTCTAGCTATTTGCCTTGGTGCTTGACACATTCTGCTAATAACTTTAAATTTGTTAAAGTGTCTGTTGTTTGTATGACCCAATTGCAATAATAAACATGAATTACCAAGTGTCAGTAGGTGTATTTTATAAAGCTTAAAAGGGAATTATAATCCATTAGAAGCAGTATGAAGAGTTGTATGCAGTAGGAAGCAATCTGCAGTGATTGAGGAATTTGGCCCTCAATGGTCACTGTTGTCTATGGCCCTGGCTCCCCACTTACACACTTTCTTGTGGGGAACAGTTAAGCCACACTGCTAATATCAAAGTTACTGTCCCCCTCCCATCCTTTCCACCTAGTTTTTTTCCAACTAGTCCACAGGTCTGACAAGGTCTGACAACTTGTTTCTTTGGTTTTGGTCAAAACAAGCAGCTGCATCAAAGCCAGCAGGATGTCTTTTAGAGAAATATTGATTTTGACAGCATTTACAGTGGGAAATGTCAAGTGTCCAGGATAGATTCTTTGATTGTTTCCAGTGGTAAAAGACATGAACTCAAAAGCTGACCTTTCTGATCAGAAAACAGATGTTTCATCACAATTTCCTTTCCTGAAAATATTTGAAAGGTTTTGGTTTTGTTCTAAGAAGAAAAACAAGATTTAAGACCTTAACAGTTGTTGCAAACAGAATTTTTTATTTCTGTCCAGCTCTTCATTTGCAAAGGTATTCTTGAAATGTGAACTTTCTGCTTGAGATGGAATGCTATCACAGCAGCCCTTCTTTCTGGGTATGTTTCTGTTCATCTATGGGTCAGAGGCTTTGATAGATAATGATTAGGGACAAATTACTCTCTAAGGATATTTAAGTCTAAAATATATTTCTATATATTTTCATAACATTTCAATCCTTTACCCTTCTGTCATCTTTAGTGATATAAAGGGGAAAAATAGAAGTAATTATTTGTATTTTTATGAGTATTGATTTATGGGATCAGTCTGTCCCTTTAAAATAATGGATCTAACCTGATATATTTTGATTTTGCCTCTCCTCATAACATGAACTACAAAGAATGTTGCAGGAGACCCTGTAAGGAGAGTAACCTGACTGGAAATCATATTTTATGAAAGATGAAAGAAAATACTTATCATAACTTAGAAATTTAGGGATTATCTAAAGGTCTTTATTGCTCTTCCTTATTAAAAAAACTATAACCCCCCAAAAAATAAGTTTGAGGAATACAGCTTGTATCTAGTATTACTCCAAAACAAATAAGGAGGTTCTAAATACATAAGCTGGAAAGATGGCATCAAATTATTTTCATAGTTTATGCTACTTGTTGACATAATATGACTCTGTGATGACATAATATTGACTCTGTACTAATAATGACTTTGACAGTAGATACAAATAAACACTAGCTGTGTTTCACATCAATTTTCTGGGAACAGATTTCAAGCAATCATTTATTAAAAATATAGGTTTTAACAGAAGTACTACATAATATTTCTATCCTATTTCTTTACTCTTCTGATGCTGAAAATACATATTTTGTCACATCTTTTCTGCACACATAAAAATATTTTAAACCAGTCTTCTTGTTCTACCACTTGAATATAAGATCCTGCCCTAAGCACTATACCAGGTGAAAGACTTCTGATTTCAGCCTGAGCTGAAGTAACCCTCCACAGCGAACAGTACCATGACCCATTACCTGGCCTTGATATTATATGGCACAGTATGGCCATAAACATTCTAAAAAATTCTTCAATTCATAAATGAGGTGGTTGCTACTGTAATGCTGTATTGGAAATGTGTTTGGAAAGTGTATCATAGGAGCTGGAGAGACCCAAGTCACAAATGGGCTGAACCCAGGAATGCCAATGGCAGCTGACATATGGACCATATGCTGCAGAATAAACAATGCAATTGTCTTGAACAGTGCAAATACATTTCCTTCCTGGAAGAGGGTAGAAGCATTAAATTGAATGTACAATTCCTTTTACGACAAAGTAATCTGCCTAGCAGATGAAGGGAAGCCAGTTGATGTAAATTTTTTTGGACTTGAGTAAATCTTGCCATACTGTGTCTCACAGCATCCTTCAGGATAAAATATCCAACACACAGTTGGGTGAGCAACTGGCTCATATATTGGGCCCAAAGGGTTACAGTGAATGGGATAACATCAGACTGGTGATCTGTCACTAGAAGGGCCCCACAGGGCTCCAACCTCGGCCCTGTGCTATTCAACCTTTTCAAAATGACTTGGAGGCAGGATTGAAAGGGACACTAACCAAATTCACAGATGATACAAAGCTGGGAGGAGTTTTGACACCCTTGAAGGCAGGAAGGCTCTGCAGAGAGACTTCAATAAATCAGAGGGCTGGGCAACCACCAATCACAAGAAGTTCAACAAGGGATAGTGCTGGATTCTGAACCTGGAATGGGCAACTCTGGATATATGGAAAGACTGGGAATGAGATGCTGGAAAGCAGCACCTGGGGGTCCTGGCTGATGGCAAGTTGGGCATGAGCCAGCAGTGCCCTGGCAGCCAGGAGAGCCAACCCTCTCTTGGGGGGCACCAGGCACAGCATCACAGCCAGGCAAGGGAGGGGATTGTCCTGCTCTGCTCTGAGCTGGGGCAGCCTCACCTCAAGTGCTGGGGGCAGCTTTGGCCACCACAATATAAGAAAGACATTAAACTGTAAATTTTCCTCGGGACCATTATCTCAGCCAGGCTCCTGGCCCCGTTACAGATCTCGGTACAACTCCTCTGCTGCTTGGCAGATTCAGCTGATCCAGTGGGTCTCAGTGTGGCACTCGGTGGCAGATTTATCATGACGACAAAGACAGAGAAAGGAGTGTCTCTGGCTGAGGTGGCAAGAGATGACTTTATTGAAGGCACCCCATGGCACCTTTGCCTAGACAGAGCTTCCCCCAGACAGAGCAGGGAACAAAGCCATACATCACCTTTTAAGGAGGGGTGGGGAATAGAGGACAGGTCCCGGGTCAGCCAACCAGTGCACCTCAGGGGGTACCCTGACTGCTGAATTATAGTTTTCACAACCAATCTCCCCGGGATGGAGGAGGATTCCCTGTCTCTGGGCCTATCACCTTGGGCCCCTCAGAGAATATTCTCAAACTTGGGAAGGGTTTCAGAGGACAGTCCTGCCCTCGGAGGGGAGGGGTAGAAAGGGGTACAACCAAGTACAAAACTTGCGAGGGTACATGGAACAGACCATTAACACAAAGCTGATTACAAAGCACACCACTACATTAAACTATTGGAGAGTGTCCAAAGGAGGGCAAGATGGTGAAGGGCCTTGAGGGGAAGCTGTGTGAGGAGCAGCTGAGGGCACTGGGTCTGTTCAGCCTGGAAGAGACCAAGGGGAGACCTCACTGCAGTTACACCTTCCTTGTGAGGGGAGAAGGAGGGGCAGGAACTGATCTCTGTGGTGACAGAGATGGGACCCGAGCGAATGGCCCGAAGTTGTGTCAGGGGAGTTTTAGGTTGGATATCAGGAAAAGTCTCTTTGCCCAGAGGGTGATTGGGCACTGGAACAGCTCCCCAGGGCAGTGGTCACAGCACCAGCCTGGCAGAGCTCAAGAAATGTTTGGATAATGCTCTCAGGCCTATGGTGAGACACTTGGGGTGTGCTGTGAAGGGCCAGGAGCTGGTCTTTGATGATCTTTGTGGGTCCCTTCCAACTCAGCATATTCTGTGATTCTGTGATATTCATTAGCTTTCATTGAGACCGTCAGACTCTTTTAAGTAAGGAAGTTAAAACTTTTTCAGTTTTGATTAGACATAGATATTTTTAGTGCAGTTTATAGTAAAACATTTATTTTGAACAATTTAGATAAGATTCATGGAGAACTCTGTATTTTGTGTTGAATTTTATTCCTCCTATTTCCTAGAAAACAAATTTTGTTTAAAATATATTTGGACTTTTATTACTCTAGATGGAAAACTTCTAAACCAGAGCGCAAGGAACATTTCCTACAAGCATCTCCATTAAATGTGCAGAAAAGATTCAAATGGAATATAACATTAGTTATATGTCTGTTTTTCTCATCCAGAGGGCTTGGGCTCCATGTGAGGAGGATGCTGGAGGGCTTCCCCTGGGACTTCAGAGGGGTCTGTCCCAAAGCTCCAGCCAGGAGCAGGGCAGCCAGGCCCACCAGGGCAGCCCCAGCCCTGGGAAGTTCCCTGGGGATGGGGACAAGCAAAGGCTTGATCGGGACATCACCTACAGGTGGGGGTCAGGATCAGTGAGGTGAACCAGATTCAGAAACTGGAGATTGCAGGGAAAAAAAGGAGCACAGTGTGTGACACTTTACTGGTATAAAGTCTGGCACTGCTCTTTACCTGAAAGATGAGAGCAGCGTGGTGTGCTCCTAAATCAAAGCAACCAAAGGCACACAGTCCACATTTAGTACCTCTATAACTAAAGTATGATCTTCTGGACACCACTTGCAAATGATCTGAAGTGGGCAAATTATAATTCTGTGTAATAGGAAAAATTGAACCAATGTAACCCAAGACATAAAAACTGAATTTAAAATTACAAAATTATTTTCTACATCACAGGACTCAACCCACATTAAATTGTGTCTTAAAGGAACTATAATGTTTTGGTGCACATCTGGTGATATTGTTACAGAAATTTGGATCATTTTCAGCATTCCACTTTATCCTAAATTTTTTTTGGTGAAGTGTTTGTAATTCCTAAGTATCCTAAGTTTAATGCAATAAGTCACATTTTCAACATTCTTATCTCTTTGTTAAACCTTGCCAAGTTTTGGAAAGATTAGCTACATAAAATGAAAAAACAAAAAAATGTTTCTAAGCTAAGAAATTATGTGATCAGATCTAATACCTTGTAGTTACAGTCTATAACCTTTCATAAAACTTGCTGCCTACAAATTATCTTCCACAGATTTCCACTAGCCAGCATTAATAGGACTTTCTAGTCAGAGCTGGTGAACAATATCTATTGTTCTAATAGTGCTATCACGTGCTCTCTTCTCTACATATACAGGCTACAAACTATGCAGAAGACATATTTCTCTGGTACTAAAGCATCCTTTTATACTGCTTTTTTCCAAAGTCTTCACCTACCATTCCCAGTAGAAGTTCCAGATGGTACTTCTAGCTCAATGACCAGTTTTTCCTAATGGGCTGCCAGACTGAATGAACTCTGTCAGGCAAAATCATAGGGCTTACCTTGAGGTCTTTTCCCACAGGTTTGTAAAGAATTTTACTCATTTTCAAGTACAGAGCTGTAGTTACAACCAATGCAGCAGGAAATAAATGATTAAAAAAGGTATTGACTGGGGCAGCCATTAGGGACTTCTGAGTAAATCAGCGAACACAGACTTCTGACACAAGTGGAGAAAATATACATAAATGTCTCATCTTTATATAAAATTCATTTAAAAATATTCACTTAAATAAGCATAGCAAGAAAAGGGTGGTCTTATATAAACCACCTCTCTATATGATCCCATTTTAGGGCACCTTCTCATGGTATTTGTCACGAACACATGAACTTGCCTCTATCAAAAAGCATTATGCAAATCCAATATCACATCTTTCAGGTGTCCATGAAGTACAAATAACCAGCAGCCCTTTTAAAGCTCTTTTATTTCTGTTTATCAGATGGCCAAGCCCCTTTTCAAGTGACATGGCAAGAGACATCCATATATGGAGGTACTTTTCGTAACTTAGTGAAGAATTAGTAGCTCTTTGTATGCTATTCTATATGCAGGGACTTGGAATAAGAAAACTCCAGTGTCAAATATTTTAAAATATATTCATAATGTCCAAGGTACATAACTTTTTCCTTCCTGTCTACTTTTTGTTGGATTTTTGATTTTTCACTATTTGAAATTGTAAGTGAAACGTTCTATTTGTTAGGTAACATTATGAGTGTTACTTAATCTTTCTTACTTTTAGAAGTACCTATTCCTCATGCTAATGCCAGGGTAAAAATCTTACTTATCTCTTTCAAGAACCACCAGGACACAGTTTTGGGGTTAACACAGCCAATAAATAGGCAGAGGGGAGGGATGAATCTGGACAAAGTAATTAATGTGTTAAATAGTTGATCTGTATTATTTGTCTATTTTAAAGGATTACTATGAGAAACCAAAGATGTGTCACAATCTGTGGCATAACCGAGTAGTTGTACAATTAATATTTTTCCTTCTTCACATTCTTCAAGGTCTTACAAAGCCAAGTGGAAAAGTTTCCACAGTGGACATCACATTGTTTGGGAAGGGAGGAGTCAGCTAACACCCTAATTCAATTGAATTCCTAAGCAAGAATGTAAAACAGATGAGAAATTAATGTTCCAAACAGCTTCTTGCATATCATAGGAAGTCAACTAATCAAACTAAAAAGTTTCATGTTCCTTCTCATAATATGAATTAACAACCAAAGTTACTTTGTGATTCATTTCCCTAAATCATAATGTAAGGGGAAACACAGATCCCAGGGTACAATGAAACTTCATGTGTGCTCAGGAGTAATGAGAGAGTAATAAACTATCAGACATAGGAAAGAGACAGATTTTCAGAGTTAGAGCATTTGGTGCAGATGAATATATCTCTAGAACAGAGTGATTTCTGCTCTATGCTGACTAATTCACACCTAGGAAAAACCCTAAGTGAGAGACAGGTGAAGTGTTGTATGTTCTAACACATAATGTTAACGAGCCTATTTCTGTTTTTTTCTGCAACATTTTCCCCTGTTCTGTAATAGAAAACGAAACCTTTGCTTGTTAACTCTCCATTATTTTTGTCTATTAAAGCAAACTGACAAGTTTTACAAGGAGAGGGTACTCTGTATCTCCAGAAATAGCATGTTTAAAGAAGTTATTGTATATACACAAGTCCTTTAAGTGTCTGAAATGTGAAACAACTTGTCACTTCACAGAAGGTCATGTGTCTTTCCCACCAATATTCTAGGCTCAGTCTGAGCACTGGTAGCTGACAGGCTTCAAGGAAAAATTATTCCCATATGGGTAAACCCTATTGCTCTTCTGGCAAGCAAGAATTAGCCATGAGACAAGTTACCATAATCCCTTGTTGTCACAAAAAGCCTCCAAGTTATTCATACACCACTAACACATACCAGTCTTTTGGGAATGCACTTCTGATGTTCTTCAGGCAGAGACAGCACCGTGTCTGACAGAAAGATCCACAGAAGGCACAAACAGATGTTCCGAAAACAACCAAGTGTTTGCCTGAATTATTTTTTTACCTAAAAACAAACTCAGATCCTAACCCAAACTTTGAACAAAATTTCAGCCTTACAGAGGTCTAAAACTAGCAGGATGCAAGGGCACATATGGGGAAAACATGATGTGTTTGGGAGGATAGCCTTTCAGTAATATATGTTTCCACCAACTGCAAGCAGAAAGGTTGAACACATATTTATACAGCAGCAGTAAAAAGCTGAATGATTTAGCAGCAAATGAAAATTAAATACAAGAGACTGGCCAAGAAAATATGAGGAACAGTAGTTAGAAATTCTACACTGAATGCCACAGAAAGGAAAATGTTAATGAAAGAGGAAATGCCTCAGCTCTAGTCAAGCATTTCTGGCTCTAAAGTGAACTTTTCAATGGAATTGGCTTTTGTGAACTTGGGGCATTTCTGATGCTTCATTTAAGTTAAATCATTTGTTAAATACATTCTATTGGCTGAGAATTTCCTGAAGTCCTAAGTAGACAGAAGTATATGTGACTATTTGGGTCTACAAAAAATTAAATAGGAAATACCTTTTTTTCCAGTTTAGTTACAGAAGTGAGTTAGTAAAAGGGTAGCATAGGAAATGTGCTAGTTTGAAACATTAACTGATTTTTTAAATTGGTTTTAATTTTCTCATCTATCATCTGAGGAATCTTGCCTTCTGTGCAATTGACCATATGTATTTCACAATGTCTGATATTTAAAAAAATAAATCCATCTGGATGAAATCAGATTGTCTTCAGATATTGAAACCCAATCTTTTTTCAGCTTAGCTACTTACACAGAATTTCAATGTCCTCGCAAAAACTGGGTTTTTTAAATAAAAAATAAACCATGCTGCTTTGCATTTGTGCAGAACTATTGCCTCTCCTTCATTTATTTGTAATCGTTTCATTGACATTGTCACAGGAGCATGTATCTGGGTACATGTTTAAGTTGGTTGAAATAATATTCTGACTTAAAACCTGCAAGTGGCGAAGCCTACTTTAATTTATAAGCTTTGTACTCTACAAACAGCTTCTGGATTATTAATTAACAAAATGGCATGTTTAATGCTCTTGTTTCTCTATGTAATTACATCTGCAAATTATTTTAGGAATGAATGGATTGTTGGTGTGCATGTTCATAAGGGTCTTTTTTGGGGTTTTTTTGAGGGTGAATTTTAAGTTAATTTAAGGTTAAGTCACTCTAGATTCAGAATTTAGAGTAGCATTTCTGGTGTTTCTAATGCCTTTACAAATCCTGCTCTTTAGATTTCCACCTTTCCTACTATTAATGAAATTCATCTAGCTTAGATACTTTTTGGCTAAGACAGATGACCTTAGTTGATACTCATTATATTTTCCTTTAGAACAATAATATTAGGGTTATTTGCTATTCTCTTTATTTGCTTTTTATTTGAGGTTTAAAACCTAGTTACAATTAGCTGGTATGATCTACATCTCACTTATCAAAGTCTATCTTAAAATGTTTAGATATGATATGAAATTTTATGATATGACATGGTTATATGACCTGATGGAGATGCACATTTGTTTATGCAGCACTCACACTCACCTGAAGGATATTGCACTGTGGTTTTGGAACTTCTTTTAATTAATTTTATTTCTTCTGCCATTTTAAATGTTATTATAAAGGAAAAGCTGTTATGAGAATTGTATTTCTCAGAAACTGCTTCTCATCAGTGGAGCCGATTAAGTATTTTTCCATAGGAAATACTTGCCTTTTAAAAATATAATGCTAGGAAAGTAGCATCTCACTTAGGAAAAAAAGAAAAAACATCTTGGTAAAAATATTGCTCTACCATCCTTCTGGAATGTTATATTTCTCATATATAAGTTTAATGTTGTGTAAAATAAATATTGAGGTATTTAGGTTTATTTGAGGCTTTTTTTAAAATCAGATCTAATTAATTGTGGAATTCCCTGCTGGATAGAAATTATGAATTCTGAGCAGTTGCTTTTATGAGCCATCTTCAGGGCAGACATGAGGTGATAACCCCTTGGAGAGACCGCAGGTGTGCACTCCAATCTAACCAGAGGAAAGTAAGTGTTCAAGAGCAGAGATAGATCTGGCAGATTGCTAGCAGTGGATTTATCAGTACCCAGACAAGTGGCTACATTCATTCTCTTTTTGTGTAAGTCCAAAGAGTGTATGAAATCCATTTATTTTCTCTTAAAAAACATTTCTTACATTTCATTTCCTGATCTAATACCATTCTCATTCATCAGAGCAGAGATTTTTGAGTGTTATCTTTGGCAAATGACTCTCAGAAAAATTAAAATCTTGTCCCTGACTTCACAGCCACCATTAGTCTTTTTGTATGTGTGTAACTGCTGAGAATTCAAGGCAAAAAATATGAAACATGAATAATTCTCTTTGGTTCCATTAATACTGGAAGGGAGGCACATGAGCCAAAAGTAAAGCATATCTAAGAGAAGGACAAAACTTTATTACAGCATTGGTCAAATTTGGAATTTCTCTTCTGCAATAAAATAAAAAGAAACCTTCAAAAACAAATATTGTTTTGAATCAGAGTGCAAGCCATGTATTTTTCAGAAATCCCAGGAAACAAAAAGACATGAAATAAAAACATTTTAATCATAACTATCTATATTTATGGATTTAAGTGTAAATATAAATGTAATGCAAAACTCACTGCAGGAAACTTTATTAGCAATATTCCTCAACTTTGAAAGACACTCAAGTGTTTATTCAGATGGACTTATTAATGAATCTTTTATATACATGTTGTCATCTCCACTCAGAGATGACAGAGCAGAGTTTCCTCTACTATAATCCATCATTATTCCTACACACTATTCCAGAGATTTGCCACTCTATCCCAAAATAACTGAAAAGACTTCCGGAACTTTACCACATCACAGAATCTGAATTTGAAAATGTTACATATTGTTCATGGGAACACAGATTTTCAAACATTCCATTATAATTCCAAAATTTCTTCTTTTTTACTTTTTTTTTTCTGAAGATTCAAATTTAGGTATCTACTACAAACACAATCACTGAACATAAAGGTACATGAAATGAATACCAATATAGTTAATATAAGTGAGCCTTCATTGCTGTCCTCTTGTATAAATTTCTCAATACAGTTTCAATATTCTATATACTCAATAAAATCTTTCAGCAATAACAGAATGGAAAATTAATAATCTTGCAGAATAATCCTTATCAAAATGAAATTTATAACATTCAATATAAATGGTATTTTCAAACATTCCACAATTAATGTTTACCTGCCTCAATTTGATTTTTTTCCATTTAAATATTATTTAAAATATTTTTCTTTTGAAAAAGATTACATCCATTTCAGACAATTTTTTTCTTAGCGCTCATGTTTATCCCACAAGGCTGAATCTGGGACATACCAATCATTCTGTGGCAAAACACTAATACCATCATAAATCTGGGTTTACAGCCTCATGACTGAAAGAAACAAAAGGAGAAAAGGGGTTGTGAAAGCTCTCACAAGATCAAAGAAACGCAGTGGTGAAATAAACTTCCCTGTTACACCATATATACTACATTAATCTCTCCAAAGATTACATGTGGCTCCTGACATTTTGAAAGTCTGCATTTGCAGTCCAGTTGATAAACAGCTGCTGTTTTCAAATCAAAACAACTCCTCAACAACGTGTTTTATCAGAGAGCAGAGAAAGAGGTTGCCTGTAATATTCTGATCACTCTCATCACCGATAGACTTTTGGATCCAAGCTTTGCTCTGTTTTTAATGCTTGAAACTATTCCAAAAAAACATTTGCATCCTTTGTTACTAATCTGGAGACCTTGTTTAACTTGCAATAAAATAAAGCAAAGCCCTCCTTTGCCTGCATGGGTCACTTAGACTCATCTTGAGTACAATTTATGGATCATAGACTAGTTTTTACCAGGAATTGAAACTGTTGATAGCCTTAGCACTTAGGCCACTATCTGTATCTTCTGTTGAAAGGATTTTTTCCCCTTCTAAATTCCATTTTTAAGTTCTTGGTTTTATTTTAGCTAACTCTTAAAGCAATTATAACAACTTTGTACATGATATCTATTTCCGCTGACAGTTTCCCAGTGAGTAATGGGAAAAGGAAACTAGGTTTGTTCTTGTGGAAAGAGGACCTCTGGGCTGTGTCTATGCTAATAAGCTAAGAGAGGACAAGGCATGGGTGCATGTATGAAATTGTCCATTTTATGTGATACTTTATAGGTATGGACTTTTCCTTTGCTATATCCCCCGTTACTACAAATAATGTGTGAGTATATCTCAGAGGTTAATGTGGGGCAGGGAATGCTGCCTTACCCTGTGGTGCAACAGGAGTGGGAAGGCTTAACTCTGTGCTGTAACTGGTGCTGTGCAACTTGCACTGGGAGCCAGAAAGAAAGACATTTACTCATAAACATAGGCCTGGATGAAGGGGCGCTGCATGAAAGAACCAGACAGTCAACAAGGATTATACAGAAGAGGAAGTCTTGTAACACGCAGACATATTGAAAACAAGAAAGCTGAGTCTGTTCACCTGGAGAAGAGAAAGTTGTCTGGAGACCTCATAGCAACCTTCCAATATCTGAAGGCGACCTACACAGAAGATGAAGAGAGGCTCTGTCAGGAACTGCAGTAATGGGTATAAATTGAAAGCGGAAATTTAGGTTAGATATTCAGAAGAAAGTTTTACTGAGAAGATGATGGGACACTGGAACAGGTTGCCCAGAGAAATTGTGAGCACCCCAACCTTGGCAGTGTTCAAAGCAAGTCTGGATAAAGCCTTGAGCAACCTTGTCTAGTGGGAAGTGTCTCTGCCTTTGGCAATGGAGGTTGGGACTAGATGATCTTTAAAGTCTTTAACATTTTATGATTCTATGGTATTTCTTTAGCATTTATTTATTAATTATTTTAAAGGAACTCTCCAGCATGTCTCCCACATGTCTCTGGGTATCTATCCCTTTGCATGGGCACCAGAGGGAACAAAAACTGCAGAGGAAGGAAAGAAGGAAATAAAGTGAGCCCTGCAGTGCGGTGAGGAAAGCACTGTTTTTTCTAGAATAATAATAAGAACTTCAAGAACTGAAGCATTTATTAGGAAATCTAGGGGATGTGTAGAACAAAAGGAGGCAAGTCTTGCATAAATTTACCGATCTTATCTTTAACAAATTATACAGGTAAAGATCAAATTGTAAATATACATATCTTTTGAACTGAACTCTCTTCAAAGAGACATGGTTAGCTAACCTCCCTATAAGATCGCACAAGTGAAGTTACTTAGGTGCAGGATACAAAGAAAACTGTTTGACAAAACACATCTTTATTTACATCCTACACATAGAAAAGTACCAGTAGCAAACAACTACCTTTTAATAACTTAGGGAATTAATCTCTGCAGGTGAGAGAGAGTAAAAAATGCATGGACTATCCTGTGTCATGAGATAGGAGAGTCACCAGGTCTCCATTTGGCTTTTATGCCTAAATTTAAACAAAACCACATCTAACTACAACAAATAATCTCTTGGTAATGATAGATAACAATCTCGGAAGGTCCTATCATAAGCAGTATGGCTTTTCATGATTTATGCTGTCCACCTTAACCCTAATAATTCTAGCCCATGCCTATTACTTCCAGCTATTAGGTCCACACCATCTGAGCAGCAATTTCAGTCCTTAGGTTATCCTGTCTAAACCTAGCTTTACCCAGGCTGTCAGTCACTGAAAACAAGTGAACAAAACATTTAGATCCCAAACAAATAAGTCACTTTCTGATCCCTAATTTACCAAATCCTTTAGTAATAAAATGAGATATGCAGCATTTAGATTTTCAAACTACTATGGCCTCAAACTGAAAATTCAAGCCAGACCATGAACATTCAACTCGAGCTACCCTTTCCTGAATCTAACTGTTGTTGGCCAGGAATAAAAACGAACAAGAAAAGATAACTGAAAAAAATATTTTAAAAAGACAAGTACAAGGCATTACAACTCCTTTGCATAATGCTGAAGAGTGTACAGCTTCAAGAATTCAAAGGAGCTTTTCGCTTTCCAACTCTCATACCATGAGTCCAGCCCTAACTCTAAACCTAGCAGTGGTCAGGGATTGCAGCTCCCCAGCAAATAGGACAGACAAAAAGCAACAGTCGTCCTTAGCATCATTCCTCTTAAATCTTGAGATATGTAGCCTTCTTCAATCTGTACATTCCCAAACATTAGCCCAAACATAAGTGCTGAACTTAACCAAGGTCATGGAACAAATTAGAAGAAAAAAAGACCACAAAATATTGTCCTAAAACAACTCCTTTTCCTTATTCTGAGGGCAAGGCACCAGATGTTGAAATGGGTTCTTCAGTTATTGCATTCTCCCAAGTAACCTTAACCTCAAAAATAATGCTAGCCAAGGGAACCACCCATTCAATGAGGGAGCATAAGCTGTTGACCACAATTGACTCCAGACTTCTCTTCAGTCTTCTCTCTGAAGGCTGCTCAGTCTCAAAGAAAAACTAGATTTAATTTTTTGATTTGCAATCCCCAACATAAGAGTGATTATAATAGGAACTATACACACAGTAAAAAAAGAAATATTGACGACAGCTCTATTCCAAACTCATGCAGGCAGAAAAGAATTAACTGGTTTCTTCAAACTTTTATATTACCAACATTTAATCCAAACCAAATCCTAACTCTGATTGCAGAGGACAGGACCCATTCTTCCAGAAAGAAAACATAAATTCCTGATCACAGTCAATACCAGCCCAAGTTTAGGATGAGGCGTATTTTTTGGAAATAAATGATAATGACTTACATTGGAGAGAAAGGTCAAATGGGCATACTTGAGTTAAACTTCTGAATTAGATTAGGACTTAAAATGGCATTTCCTGAAGGTTCTCTTCCCAAAGATTCCTTAAAATATTTTGAAGTACACCTTAAACTACAAATATATTTTACAGAATCAGTGGGAGGCACCATAATTCCTACAGTAAGAAGGCCCTGAATGCTACTTGGAGCACTACGTTTATATGAAAAGAGCGAAGAAATAATTGACCTGACCATGAAATAAGCTATGCAGCAGCAGAGGAACCTGGACTCTGCTAGAGTGACAAGATGTATTGAAATGTCACTTAATCATAGGTTTGTTAATTTGTAGATTACTTAGATATTTTCAATAGCTACT
Organism: Polioptila caerulea; assembly: GCA_013397295.1. Taxonomy (NCBI): domain Eukaryota; kingdom Metazoa; phylum Chordata; class Aves; order Passeriformes; family Certhiidae; genus Polioptila; species Polioptila caerulea. The sequence continues at coordinate 537,596 of VYXF01013021.1, read as the reverse complement.
GACCTATATGGCACACTGTGCTGTTGTCTGAGTGTCATGATATGTTTGAATAGTTATTAAATCTCACTCCAAGGACCTAATTTCCACCTCCCCGGGGAATCAAAGAGTAAGTTGGCTGAAAATATTTGTTCAATTGGCTGACCTAGGAGGCAAGTGGCAGTGGTCCTGAACTGCTGTGCAGCTGCACCAGTTTCACAGCATATCACTGTAGCCACAGAGAGAGCTGGGCTCAGTGGTGGCCATTCCTTGTCAGGCAGAGAGCAGAGTTAGGATTAGCACTAGGATGATTTTGGAAAGCAATAACTGAAAATGTCAGGCATATGCAGTGTACGCCAAGCCTCGGTGAGGGGCATGAAGGATAAGGATTAGTGGTTCAGGAATCCATGTTCACAGCCAAGGACAACAGCAGTTCACCCTTAAGTAGTAACTCTCACTGGCTGGAAATCTGTCTACTCTGACTGTGGTGATTAACTTCTGCTCCTGGTGCTGGTTTCTAATCTCTTTTCCAACAGTATGATATTCTGGTAAACTCAGCATGGATGTTGAGAAGAAGGTGTGGGTAGTGGTCCTTATGGAAAACATACTGGAACGTCACACGTGCATGGGATGCCTCTGAGTAAGGCAAGGTAATGATATTAAAGGAATGGTGTGAGAAAATGAGAATGGATGCCACATGTGTCACAGCAAACTATGACCTTATGTAGGGGGTTACATTTGGTGACCTCACATGAGAACCCATGGTTTATGGTAGATGTTGCCTGAGATTATTATAGAGGCCTTCATGTGTTTTCCCAAGGAAGTTTAAGGAGTAGTCTTTAGCCTAACGTACATTTGTATAAATATATCAGTGAGATGCCATATCATTAACAAAAAGACTTAAAAGAAAGAATGAACAAAACCCTTTAATAAACCCTTAATAACTAGAATTATGTGTTAATGGCTTATGCACAAATAACTTGAAAGTACCACTTAAAAGAATTAACACAACATCTCACCAGAGTAAATAACTGTTCATTCAGGGGGAAATTTGATGGAATGTGGCCTGAAATTAAGGTGTGAATTGATCTCAATGGGAAATTATGTATTGAAAAACACAGGACTGTATATTCCTGGGTATGTGTAAAAATACCGTCATTAAAAGCTCATCATTCACTTTTCTTCTTATTCAGCCTTATCACAATCAGCATCTCCAAAACCAAGTTGTTGTCCCACAAAACTCAGTTTGGTAACAGGAAAACGAGCTCCCATCATTGATGGACACGTTTTCCACTAGACTGAATTGAAACTAGCCTGAAGTAAAACTTCCTGAAAACTTCCACCTACAAACCCACACTTAGTATCTGAACTAATGCAAGTGTTGCCTGTAAATGTTATGTCTGTCCAGAAGGATGCAGGTACTTAAATAACAAGTGCAAACTGTAACAGGACGTAGCTGCAGTAGTCAGAGTTTAAGTTTATTTAAGACAGGGCAGACATAATAAAAGATCATTTATAGTGACCCCCTTCTGGAATATTGAAGGACTACATATAAAATTCCTAAAGACTGTAAATAATTCTAACTCATTTATCCCAATACAGGATATGAACTATATCTAATATTTTTCTAAAAGTTTATTACTCCTTCAAATTAAAATTTCCCCTTCTAGAAAAGAAATAACATACTAAATCTATCAGAAACATGCCTGTAGTGTTGTTTAAATGGGCTAGATATATTTACTTTTCCTTTAAAATTCATGTGTTAAAATTAATCTTCATTTTCCACTTGCATGCATTTTGCATTCCTGACAGCATAAGAAATTACTCTGGAACTGATTGAGCCCTTGATTTTCTTTAACATCCATCCACATCAATTTAACAGCTGCTTCCAATATTATAGGATTTTTTTTTAATTTGTGGTTTTAGTTTATTTATAAATGTGGAATATCATGGATTATTCTCTACTCATGTAATACTGAAATTAATTTTCTTCTGTGGCAAAAATATCATCAACATTTCTATAAAATGCAATGATAAAACTGTGTGATCTTAAAAAAATCCAGTCAAAAAAAACCAGCTAAATATGGTAAATTCTTTAGAGCATAGTTATGTTTTTTAAATGGTAGACTTTGTATCCTGCAAAAAGTTCTCATTATCTAGTACACATACGACACTTTCTACTTTGTCTTTATAAAATCAACTTTAAAAAAAATAGCAATGCAAAAGGTACACGTGCCCAAGGACTAGTCCTCATGCAAGCTTTGTTTAGATATTACACATAAAATAATAACTGATACCTTTTATATTGTATTTACTATTTTTCAATGTTATGGAAATTACACCAGTTTATTCTTCTATACACATAATTCGTTTGTTTAACTCCTTCAGTGTGCATACCAAAAAGAAGTAGAAGATTCCATGCTCCACTTGATGGATAAATATAACTGCATGTGAGAATGAGGTGACATTTACTCATATTAAAGAGCATTCACTGTATTATCATACTGTTCTACAGCTAGGAATGAAAACCAAAACAAACCAAATAAAACCATGCATAGAACTAAATTTCTTTAAAACTCTTATTTATGTATTGCAAAGAATATATCCTCAGACCTTTAATTTTTAAAAAAGCCCTCTTCTTCACTTTGCTATAGGTTTTAAAAAATAAGAAAATCATAAGAAAGTAATACTGTCAAAATATATTTTGTCTGGATCCGTTGGGAGTCTTCATGAGGTTAAATATACACACCTACAAGGAATTATCACAGCTAAGGATACAGAAACAAAATTTTACCCCCTTTATCCTCTGTTTATTAAGGACCTAATCATCATATCAGTTAGAACCCCTTAACAGCACTCTGACCATGTGCAAACAAGTCAGTCTTCACTTTTAGCTTCTTTACAATACCAGAGAAATTTGAGAGCACCTTCCTGATAGGCAAAAGCCTGATGCAGGGGGTGGAATCTCGGCTCAATAAAAGTCAGTGGCAAACTCCTATTGAATTTACTGGACCCACAATTTTTCCATAGTTGTAAAAGAAGACCCTATGAACAAAGGATGTGTTCCTAAATATAATTTATAAACAATAACTGTGTAGTTAGGCACCTTTTTCTGGTTAGCTATGGAGCGAAGCACAGAATATTATTTCTTAGAAAGTCTGGGAAAATCTGCTGCTGGTGACAATTTCCTGACATAAACACATCCTGACACAAACACTTCAGTGGTAGCTATAGCGTTTAATAGGGAACCTCCAAGAGAATTGTGCTTTCCAGCAATTTTTTCTTTTTTACATTACTATTCCTAGTGTGAGCATAAAAGCAAATTTTGTCCATAGAGTACATAAATTTACAATGGATTATTTTTTTGGCTATGTGATATACCAGCTTTCTTTAAGATCTGCAGGTTTATGAGGAAAAACCAGCAATTAGAACTAAACTAACTAATAAAAGCTGAGAGCAATTATGAGAGTTACTACAACACTACTGAGACCAAGAAATTATTTTTTCTCATTTTTGGCTTTCCCTTGGCTAATGTTGACAACAATGGCTAAGCTTTTTCTGGATAGAAAGTGTTCTGAAGGAAATGAACAGTACAGCTGAACAAAGGAGGGGCAAAAAAAGGTGAAATAAAGTTTTGCCATGTGACACAGTTGTGTAACATGCATTTGGGTCATAAACTTACCTTAGAAAAAAGCAGATGCAGAAAAAACAGCTTCAAGGGCATCCACACTGGAAATTCAGCCTTCTTATTGATTAATCTGCACAATTTTTACTTTACCTTTTAAAAAAAGACCAAGCTACAAAATTAGTTAATAGCTAAAACAGGCAACTCTTCCATTAATTCTCTCTGCCTCTCCCAGTGGTTTGGGGATTTATGTGCTATTTCCTCCACATAGATTTGTAAACTTTATAAAATTCTGAACAAAAAGGTGAAACAATTGTAAAAACAGAATTTTGATACTCCTAGAAAATCACTGGAGATCTAGTCTAAGCCTCTCCAAAGCCAATTAAAATACTGGTACACAATAAGGATGTGGTGGAGGATAGTATTGGAAATACAATGTTTTTGCATGAATTTATATTACCAGCATTCTGACTTTGCTTTGATCAGAAAAGATGTAAAAAATTTAGAAGACTTTTTACTGGTGTGTATTAAAGAAAATCAATTAGTTGCTTAATAAATTATTCTTTTAGGTCCTAAGGAAAATATATGGATTATTAATAAATAAAGGTAAGCAGCTTTTGTGTGGAAAAGATCTTCATCTCTTGGTATTATGGAACAACTAGAATAATATAAAATTAACAGCAATGAGAGTGGAATGAATTTTATTAGTTTTCTAGTATCAACTGCATGAAAGCAACCACCTTCTTTCCTAAACAGCCACAGAGTACATGTTAGAATACAATGCTTAATGATATGGGAGAAATCTATTAAGTCCTTTTCGATGAAGCAATCATCACCTTTTTAACTAATCATCTATTTCGCATACTAATAAACACAGGAATCATCTGCAATGATACTTAAAGTTGCATATGGAGTGTGCTTCTCCATTCCTGTGGCTGGGTTAACACCACACCCTTGGAAAATGTTATTGTGTTCTAATGATGCCAGAATTTGGTTTTATTCTGATGGGACCACGCAGGCCACGTTAAACTGACCAACTTTGATTTACAACTAGTTTGTCTTCTGCCCAGAAAATGTACAATTGAGCTATTTAAAACGGTAGCTGTTTTCCTCATTCATCTGTTTTGGATCACACTAATCCTAGGTTTGGATGAATGATAACATGAAGTTAATGTTTATGGTGTTCCCAAGTATGTAGTAAGTATTACACAACTGCAGCGCCACAATCATGGAATCATCATAGAATGTTAATGTTGGAGAGGACCTTAAAGACCATCTAGTCTCAATCCACTCTGCCACGGGCAAGGACGCCTCCCACCAAGGAACATGATCACAATGCAATTCAATTGAATATGGACACGCTCCATGTCTATGTCCTAGACATGATCCAGGCCAATCAGCTTTAAATGCCCCTGCTTCAGCAAGATGACCTCCAGAGATCCCCTCAAACTACAATAATTCTGTCATTCTTGCCGTGCCTGTGTAGAATGATTGTCAGTAGTAAGACTTGCAAAAACTTTAGTTTAGTTTGCTACATTCATGAAAATGAATATATTATTCATGTTATGCTGTATGTATGATAGACGTAGAACACACTTACTTTTCTACGTTACTTGATCTCCCTATGCTTTTTTGATGGTTTGGGGATTGTGGTGGGGGTTGGTTGGGGTTTCTTATTCCTACTTAAAATTCTAGAATCAAGTTTGTCGCTTTTATTCATGGGTTTTGTTTCTTTGGGCTATTCTCAGAGAAACAGAGCTCATTAAGTCTGCAGAGCTGCGAAGGTCATGGAAATGGTAACGTTCCAGCAAGTATGGAATATCACATAGCATTGCAGAATGAATGACAAGTCACAACCACAGAGCAGCTTTCCCCTGCAAGATCTCCTCCCCCACTTCTTGCTTGATACTTGATAATAGTTACAAGGTAAGCGTTTCGTGAACTGCACCCAGCAGCCAATACGTCTATAGAGATTATTACTTCAGGATCAACTGTATGTCTGTGTATACAACTGTGGTTATGAACGATCATTTTCTAGGTACAATTTAAGTTCAGAAAATAAGTACAGTTAAAGTAGTTAACACTAGCACTGACAGCGGGGACACCTAAATCCCTTGCGCATGAGAAGGAAAAGAGGAGCTGGTTACAAAACATTTTTTGTGCTTGGCCCTCTGAACATTGCTCACATGTGGAAAGCTTTGTTTTGTAGTAAAATATTCCTTTCTTGTTTCAGTATAATGATCCATATAGCAACTCCCATCACAGGTACTACTGCTTTAAAAGTACTGATCTTTGACATGAGATCATCACTGAGCTTGCACTCTCAGGTAACTTGATCCTTAGATAAACTATGCAACAGTAAAGAAAGAAGCAGAAGGGATCACAGGCAGAGGGAGTTAATTGGATTGAGAGATGAATTTCATATAGACTCAAATAAAGCTATAATCAAAAATGCTGCAAAAGCAGTGGTGTTTCAATAAATATCCCACTGATCGGTATAAAATGGTTTTTCCATTAGATATGTAATTAATTAGATGGTTCATTATATAGTAGACTTAGGCATGCAAAACTATGTTCTGTTTATGTTTTCCTGTAAAAATTAGAACCAATCATTCTTTTGCCTAAGTCTCATGGCACAAAATACAATTGAACTTGAAAGAATAGTTTTTGAGTGACCAACATTAAGTGCCTATTGCATCTAGTACTTATACAATGTTTTATTTAAAGGTATTTCTAAAAAGCACTTATATATATAGATATACATATATATATGCATTTCAAAAGTTTTCTTTAAACATTGATAGTATATCACAAATTTATGTACAGGAAGCTATTCTATTACTCAGATAGAAAAGACAGCGTCTTCGTGATTTTGCACACAATCAACAGTGGACCATAACAATCTTCTTTTCTCGAAATTAAACAATGTTGAAAGACTTTCATTTCCTTGCACATTCTCAGTAATGTGTATTGGTTATTATTACTTTTAACTTATTTTCTTTCCCTATGAGTCAAGACTATAACCCAAACTAAAAGTTACAGAGAAAAGGAGGATTTCTGTATCTGGGGAAACAAACCAAGACTGAAGTTGCAATTGAAAGAAAAGGAAAGGAAAATGGGAGACTAGAAAGAGGAAAAATTGAAGTGCCAAACCAGTATGAGGGTCCTGGGTAACTAAGAGTGAACAGTATCCAGAATTCTTGAAGTGCTTGATAGATGTAACCCTGTGGTTATGGAATAGGAATTATATGCCCAAACATCTTTCTGAATCTCGGCCTCACTGTAGAAAAATTTTCTGATATGCTATTCACAAGTGAAAAAATGTATCTAATATTTTTGTATGTTCTTGATATTAAATGCAAATCACAATAGTCTTGTTTATTCAAACATCTTTGAGACAATGTAAAACAACT
>VYXF01013021.1:511627-523755 GCA_013397295.1 Polioptila caerulea | reverse complement strand
TTTTTTATTTTTTTTTTTAATATTTTTAATCTTTTTTTAAATTTGATTTTTTTTTTCAGCAAGCACTGAAGGGTCGTGAGTACACAGTGTCAGCTAACCACGGAACAGGCGGAGTCCGATTGTTCTAGTGGGCTGCCGTGTGAGACAAGGACACTGCAGGATGTGCCCCTGCAACCGGGAATTTCACCATACAAGTCTTCATCAGTCATCACTTTTTAGCATTGCAGTGCCAAGGGCGGCGGCTAAAACTCACATACCACTGTGCTAGGAACTTTGAAAAGATGTGAAATATCTCTCCTTTTTCTCTCTTTGTTTTCCCCAAGTAGCTCCAAATTAATTGTTCCTGTGTTGGAATGATTTTCTTCTGAGCACATTTCTCTCTAGACTTTTGAGAGAGACCATGCAAAATTTAGTGAAGAAACACATTTTATTGAGAGAAGGGATAGACCTAAAAAAATGTGTCCTAGTTAAATGTATCAATTTGTAAATGCTCATGTATGCCTTTTATTTTTTTTTTTTTTTTTTTTGTTCTTTTCTAAAAAAAAACAGGAAACTCTTCACCTTTTTCCATCCATTGTTCTGTAATCACGGAAGGTGTNTAGTTAAATGTATCAATTTGTAAATGCTCATGTATGCCTTTTATTTTTTTTTTTTGTTCTTTCCTTATAATAAACAGGAAAACTCTCAACTCTTTCCAGTCATTGCTCTGTTATCACAGAATGGTGTTAGCTGTTAAGTTACAAAGTATTGAAATCCAACAGAAAGGTCAACCAAGTGTAAGAGGATTATATGTAAAAATGAAGAACTGTATGCTGTATATTGAATCCCATATTTATGATGTGGCCTTTTTGTTACTTACTGTGAAATGAAACATGTAAAATGACAGAACATCATTTTCTAGAGTTAGGCCCCAAAATTTGCTTGGCTTTCAAGTCTGCTAAATATCTAGGATTTTTATAATAGTAAGAAAAATAAATAGTGATATAAATTGATGTTGAACCATTCTCAAGATGTCTACTAACTCAGAACATGAGATATTGTTCTTAAAAAAATTAAATTAAACAAAAGGATTTTACTTTTTGTGTGTTGATATGATTGTTTAAGGGAATATTATAAGTAGTTGCCAATGACATTTACATCCCTTTCTCATTTAATCACCTGCTTCTCATTAAAATGCCTGACCACTCTGAATTATTTGGTGTATTGAGCAAGGCACAATACACAAAAAAATCTTACACTGTGTTTGAGAATGTTCAGCATCTTTTAGTAATATTTTAAAAACATGTGGAACTGTTAAAGTTTGTTTCCCCCAATATATTTTAATATTTTGCATCTGTTATACTGACTTATTTCTGCAAATAAAGAAAATTCTCTCAAATAAAGCAGAAATTTGTTTTTATTAAAAAGTAAGGTAAGACATATCTGAATGATTATTATTTTTTCCTATTCATTCAGCATTCAGTCTTAAGCCCACACTATTTGAGCAACAAATTGTCCCTCCAAGGCAGTTGTGGCTGGCTAGGTTACCTTTGCTTTCTGTCACAAATTTCCATGTGGATCTGGGTGTTCTTGGTTCTGGTTCTCCATGATAGGAATTCCCACCCTGAGGCAGATGCACTAGACTCAGTCATTGAAGTGAAATACCTTCTTTCAAAGAATAAGGAGCCTTTCCTCCCACCACCACCTCTTCTTCAATACAGTTTCATACTTATATTTTTTCTCAAAAGTAGAGTGTTTAGCTTATGAAGCACTGCTTCTTTCTTTCTTTCTTTCTTTCTTTCTTTCTTTTCTTTCTTTCTTTCTTTCTTTCTTTCTTTCTTTCTTTCTTTCTTTCTTTCTTTCTTTCTTTCTTAGAAAAATCCTCTCTCTGAAAGGTTTGATCGTTCCCCTGCACACATTTGTGGCTTAGCTCAATCAATTTATTTATCTCAAAGTAGGAAACCTTTATGAAAATATAAAGATGTTACTTTTGCACTAAATTCTGCAAGAACATCTGTGTACAGAATTCCACAGCTCCATTACTTAGTGGTTCCACCTTAATGTTACATTTTCTTTTGCAAGCTTCCTCACATCATTTGGTCTGTTCAGGAAAAAGGCAGAGACAGGCACAAGCAGGTACACATTCAGCAGACTAAGGGAATGTTTAAAACAGAAATACATGGCAAAGACTTTCACTCCACCAGGTGTCAATTAATCCCTTCTCCAGCCCTGCTGATGCTGTTCTCTTGTGGATCTTCTCAGTACACATTTCTTTCATCCCCATAATTGGCTCCTCCCTGGAATGCTCTTCTTCCCCCACACACTCTTAATTCAGGCACAACATGGATCCTAAAGCAGAAAGGAATGACACTCCTGTCCATTTCTTTAATAAGCAGCTGCCAAAATTCTGTACAAACAGCTATGCCGTTAGCATGTAAGTATTTACATGGCCATCAGTTTTATATGATGCTTTTCATCTCCAGCTTGTGATTTTTATACTTTAGGATTCAGCCTCATCCATCACCATATTGCTGACAAATAGTACTGACATTTTTTCTACAAAAGGAGTACAAAGCGTACAGAACACAATTGTTATCATCTAACTTGACCTAAATACTTCATAGGTTTTCCACAAAAGAAATATTCATTTCTACATATAAGGGAAGGAAAATTTTAACTAAATAGCAGCCATCTGCTGAAGTGATGTTTCTTCTTGTTTTCTTCATCTGGCAGCTTTCTTCTTCATTTTTTTAAATTTTCATCCTTTATTGTAGTGTGCTAAATAATTTAAATAAGTAAGAGACAGAGAAAATGTACAGTCCTGAGGTTTGTTTATTCTTATATTTTGTTATCAATGTTGGTACAGAATTCAAATCACAGTCTTATTCAGTATCTTTTTTCTCTCTGACATAAGAAGTTCTCTACATCAGGGTTTAATATTTTGTAAATGTTAGCTCCTTAAAGCCTATGCAATTTTTTTCTTGTCTTTTCTGTTTGGCTACGGCTTGCTTTCTAAGGCTGGGGTTGTGGTGTGCAAGATTGTGTACGTGGTATGCAGAAAGCATTTAGCATTGTTTCCTTGGCAGTCCATGCCTGACATCAACATTGCACCCAACATCAGGACTTGGAAAGGATTCAAAAATCCTCCAATACAAAGCATAACGTTTGAAATTCCAGAAAGAGATTCACAGTGCTTTGTGCACGTTCTTGAACTGAGGGGCATCTCCCAATTGAACAACCAGAAATTTTGGCTGTCATTAGTGAACAGATCTGAGGGAAGAATTTTATAGAATTTTCTGCTTAGACTTGAGCATCCAGGCTTTTAAATCTGTATAATGTCAAGTTCCTAGGAGAAAACTGCGCAAATCCCACTCTGTGTTGCATTCTGGACCCAAAGTTGAGGCAGATGCAAACCAGGCTAGTGTGAGGTTTTGGAAGTGATAGTCAAGCAAGAGATGCACATGGCTACCATGCAGTGAGCATGTGTCTTTCAGTAAATGTCTAATTCTGCAATGTTTGGTAAGAAATTATTACCATCTGCTGAAGGAGAAATCTTCTCAAACTGACAGGCCAGCTACAATCCAAACCAGATTTTGTTCTAACAAGTTTGTGCTCTACAGTTGTGCCCAGCAGCAAAAGCTGCAGCTTCAGAAAACCGCAGGTCACTTCTTGGGAAGCTCTGTCAAATAGTTGCTGTTGCAGCCAGAGGACTTACTGTACCAACACCAGGAATTGCAGGGCCCCTGGGAAGCCACAAGGCTGGTTTGAGGTTCTCAAAACAACCCAAACTATTTCTTGCCATTTCATCCATATTGCCTCTGAGGAGCTTGCACTGGAGACCCAGGCATCCAGGCAGTGAGGCACCACTTGGTCCTGGCATGTATGGCCCTGTCTCCAACAGGCCCTGTCTCTCTTTCACTGTAAGCTCCTAGAAACTGTAGCAGCACAAAGAACAGCTATTACTACCTTAGACATTTGGTAGAACACTTTATGTCTGAATGTCTCCAAAGGACATGGAAAGAGTGAGTAGATGTATTGCACTGCAGAATTGGGGTATCAATCAGTACTTTGGCAATCATTAGGAAGTTCCTCAACAACACAAACAGAACTTTCAACTCAGGTTATGATTTCCAGCACATAAGATGTGGGCTAATGGAGGCTTTGCAGCTTATCTTGTATCTAACTGTCGTTCATTGTCCATTTTTTTCCTCTCTAAACAAGGGCTGGAGGTCTCAAAGGGAGAAAGCTGAGCCTTAAACAACCATGAGGAAAGCAGAGAGGGATTGCACTTCCACACTAATCAGTTAAGAAGACACACCATAAAAAGCTGGTAAATGAACCAATAATGAGGTATTTCAGAAGATCATGGGACAAGTGCATAGCCCTTCTATTGGTTCTTTGTGGAACTGACAGACAGATCACTTCCCCTGCAAAGTGCTCAAAGTCTTGCCTGTAAGGACAGATGCTGTGATTGCTAACAAGCTGGTAATATGGATCTTCCTCCACATGAACTGTCTTATTCCAGTCCACTTAGAACAAGGGACTGTGCTCCACAAAGACCTGATGCACACCAAAAGAAAAACTGCATATTCTCTGATCAAAATATATTCAACTTGTCACATATTTGGATATATCTAAGTAGAATAATGATTGTAGAAGTAGTAAGTGGTAGCACAATATCAGTAAGGAGAGGATTTATTTTAAAAAGGATCAAAGCAATGGTATACCTTAAAAACAGCTGAGAATTCCTTGACTTTCAGTATTGACAGTGATTTTGGCTTTAACACTAACAGTAAATTTTCTTTATGAGTATGTATGTGCTTATACATGCCTATTGTATATTTCTTTCTACATCAAAATCACAGACCTCAGTTCAAAGACAATTCAAAAGTTAAATACTGTAGATGNCATGCCTATTGTATATTTCTTTCTGCATCAATGCCAAATCACAGCTTGGCATAGTTCACAGCCCTCAGTTCAAAGACAATTTAAAAGTTAAATACTGTAGATAACCATAAAGAAAAATAGTAAAATACTAAAAGTATATTTTTATTTAGGTAATTTTTGTATGTAAGTTTTTTATTTAGTGAATACAGAAATATCTTGCTTTGTAAAATTTCTTTTGATCCAAAGTGTTCTCTTAGTACCAAGTATTTTGGAAGAGGGATCTCAAGCTTTAAAAAAACATATTTGACATTATGAATTTGAACACAAAGAATTCCTGAGAAAGATTTGCATTTAGACGATCTTCAGATATTAGGTTTAGCAGTTTTTAATTGATGTACATGAACTTTGAAAATTTTTGCCAGCTCTTAACTGTGTGAGATTCTAGATGAGGAAGTAATTATCCCCAAGTGTTCTCCTTATAATCAATAGGGAATTGTGGGCATTCAAAATCTCATCTGCCACATCCCAGAAGGAGTGGCTAAAATACTCCTCCTAGACCTCATTTGCCTCTTCTTTTGTCTCTCATTGTAGTCATAGGGAGGATGCAGCCTGAGCAAGCCCAGGGACTGGAGGGGAGGTTCAGCTCCCTTAGTAAGCATGCCTTCAGGTGTGCTCCATGGCTGGCAAAGCTAACTTTGATAAAAACAACTTAATAAAATGCCTTTTTAATCAACCACTTTCATTAGAACTGGTCATTGCCATTACATCCACAGCCTGAGTAATGGTTCTCTGAGAAGGAAAATAATACCAGTATGTTTCAGTTTTGAAAGAAACCTGATAATGACTGGATGCAAGTCTCAGATTCAGAGCAGTATTTTCTGATTTGGGTACATAACCCTGACCAGAATTGTGAAATGAATGCAGTACTGATGGTAGCCAGCTTTAGCCTTGGCTTCTATGTAAAACTTTAAATTATTAGCAGTAAATTGGCATTTTTTCATTGGGAGATTTATCTTATACATGAAGAGAACTTGTCTAACAACAAAAATAATTTGTCTGAGATATGTGGAGTGTGGAAAATATGCTGCAAATATTGCACTTATTTTAAACTGCAGTACAAGGGAACTCATATAGTGATTTTTGCCCTTTTTGTAGAATACTCATTATATCCACTAGAACTTCTTATTTGCAGAAGTAACAATGTTCCTAAATGAAAGGAATGCACTAAAATAACTTTCTTATGGCTTTACATCACAACAAAGATGACACTGATTAATTCAGAGATTATGTATGTAATAATAACATCAAAGCACATTTCTTCACCCTCATTCTTTTAAGGATCTTAATCTTTTTTCCCCAGATTTATTTAGCCTAAAATCAATTCTACAGCAGCAACATTCAAACTTGGCTGTAAAATTAGTAGCAGCCAATTACATGCAGATTCTAATTAATTTGAGCACTAACCAAGGCATTGCATAGGACAAAACTCAACAGATAGGTGCTGAAGTTCCTTTTGGATTCAGTTCAGATTTTGAATTGTATGTCATCAGAAATTCTGGTTCCCCTAAGCCCTCAGTAACAGCTTTTGCTGCCTTTCAGTGATGTTCAGTTGCTTTCTCAATTAGGCCAACAAATCACAGGTGCCCAAAGATTTCTGTGAGGTGTCATTCCTATTTGGGATAAATGCAAAGACACCAAATGACTTAAGGTATGATAATATATTTTAGTAGGGTTTCTTGGCTTGGCTTGGCTCGGCTTGGCTCCAATAAGTTGGTCACAGATATTTCAGGAAACTTACTGCAACTTGTATAGATTTGGTCTACAGAAAATAAAGTAATTTAATGCTGCCAGTTTAAATGCCTTATAAACTAATTTTTTTCATATCAAAAAGAGGCAGGTAACAAAGGACAATCCAAAAAGATTACATCAAAAAGAGCAGACATTCTTAGCACAACTTTGACAAATTCATCAGACCAGAAAGGTGAGAGATTAATGAATATTGCTGAGAGTAAATGGTAGCTCCTGCACCAAAAGCACTAAGAGCACAGAGAAGGCTTCAAGCATTTGCATTGTCTTCTAGGAACAGCCTGTCATGGATTAATTTTATCTCAAAAAGTAATGTTTAAAAGTATGGAAGTTATGCCTTTGTATTTTTTTAATTGATACATCATGAATATTCTCACCAAATGTTTATTTGCAATACTTTGAAACGTGGAACCTTGGAAGAACATTTAAGTTAAACTATTATAATGCTTTGAAAAGTGACATCTCCTCTTTTGACTACTCTCACAGCTTTTATATGGTCATGGAAGTACAATTAGTGCCAGACTAATTTCCAGAGAACTGTAAATCAGACAATTATAAATGAAAAATTGAAAAAGATAAACCTTTGTTAATTATGTTGCCAGAACTACAAATATTAAATGTCATTCTTTTCTCTGATATTACATAAAAGTTTTGATCTGGAAATTTAGGGGGAAATATACTGCACTACTGAGACATACCAGCAATATTTTCTATAAATAATTGCTTCATAACTCCTTAGTATTCAACTAAAAGATAAAATACACTTGTACGAACAATGTTATCCCCCCTGACCTTGCAACCCATATCTAAATCAATGTGAGTCCTAATCTTTCTGATTTACAGTCACAGTTCCTTCCTGTATTTTCTGACATAAATCTGAGACCTCTAAAAAAATGTAGACCTCTAAAAAAATGTAGACCTATTCTAATTCTTTCTGTGGGAGTAGGAAGTTTCTCTTCAGACTATTGAAACAAGGTATAAATCCAAGCTAAAATTATTTAAGGCTTTAGAGTGAACAGATTTATTGTTTTAAAATATGAACATTCTGTTCCATAAAATATTAGTAGTTAACTCTCAGATTCTTGTAGGTGACAAATACAAGTAGACCAAGGCTGATGTCTTGGTTGTACATAGGTTGTATATTTAATATTAGAGTTTAAATTACAATGTCAAGATTGTCAAGATTTCATTGGAAAGAGAATTAATTTTTAATTTGGATAGAAGTTCATGAAGAAATCACAGGGGGAAAAAAGTATTTAACTCTGCCCTTTGAAATTCAGAAGCACCTTGAGCTGGGTCATCGAGTCTATTTGCAGCTGAAGATGAGCCTGGAAATGGCAGAGGTGCCACACTGGAACTTGCAAATAAACACTGTAAATATCAGGCAAACCATGTCTTCACCAATCCTGTTCATCAAACCATTTCATATGCCGAAAAAAAAGACCCAGAGGAGAGTTCATATCTTTTCCATCCAAGTAAACACTTTATTGCCCTGTTTAAACTAAAGGACCCAGAGTGCTTTCCCAGGTATCACGTCTTGTTCTGCCTGTGCCTGCAGCTGCACTCAAACTCCCTGTTGTGCATTTCATCCACTCTGCCATGACAAAAGAAGGAGACTTGGGCTGTAAGGAGCTTCATAGGGAGCTTAGTCCAAGAATGAAAATGGATATCTCAGGAGGAATGTCGTTTATTCGGTTCCTCCTTACACTTCTTGAGAATTCCTTTTATCAGTCTCCAAGCCAGATACAAACTGAAGAGTGTCCTTTCAAAGAACCTTCCAAAGAAGTGCCATCATGGACCACTGTACCAGCAGTCACTGATCTACCTGAAGGATAATTCTGGATAATTATGAACACCCAAGGCCTGTAAAGTTCCCAGAAGAAAAAGACATATAATCTATGCAATAGATTGTAGACTTATAGGTACAAATCTTTTGTCCTATAAACCTTGAAAAAAAATCTCCCTTTTTTTATCCTTATATCTTTGCTTTCATGTCATCCTTATGCATTTGCTGCACATGTTTATTGTGGCCATCAGCCAAGTGCAGTTTTTATGAAGACTAATTTTTTTCCTCCAGTCTCTACTCTGTGTTCATAACACAGGCCTTATCCAGATAAGCATGGATAGAAAAACTTTGAAAAGAACAGCTGATCTCTTTTTCTGAAGAGCTAATAATATTTTTAAGTAGCTAGCCCTAGGTTAAAACAAAAGGAACAACAACTGAGACACTTTACTTTCCAGAAAATGTTAAAATGTCCTTTTCAAAGACAAATACAAGCGCCATAAAGTCAGAATTCAAGAAAGTCTTGTTATGTCCGCTTATTCCATCCGTAATTATGGATTTGTTTTCTACATTGTTTTGTTGTTTTAAGTGTACTAGACTGTTCCCATATGGTTTTCATACACCAATTACATTTTATTCTTGAAATAATTTTTCTTCAAATTGTTGTCCGAAGTTTTTCTTTCCTATTGTTGCTCATAGCCACACGTAATTGAAGAAAACATTTTAAAACTTTCAAACCTTTCAGTTACTGTGACTGTCTCAATTGTCTGTGTTTTAATAAAGTTATGTTTCATCTAGCTATTTTAAACTTTTCTCATGAATACAATATTATTTTTGTGGCCTTTCCCAGATCTACATCCATTTTTTTAATGTGTTTCCAGTAGTGAGATCCTGGGAGCTGTGGAGGAGACCAGATATTACCCAGGTTCTATATGAAGTTGACGTTTCATCTCCTGCACTATGGCATGATTTTTTAAATTTTTTTTTTGTTTTATATCTTAAACAAAAATGTTGCTGGTTTTGTTTGCTGCCATGTTCTGTTGTCAGCAAACAAAACCAGCATTCCATTGCTGCCACATTACCCTACAAACCAGCCATTCATGCTGCCATTTTGTTTTTGCATCGCTGTGTTGCAAGTCACTGGATATCCATGTTTAGTGTTTCGAATTAGTTTCACCAAATATCTTACTTGTGTGCTTCCAAGTGGAATGAACTCTCTTCCAGTCATACCGTTAAGCTTTTTGTCATAATTCTTTTGAGCTTCTATTTGCCTATAGCTGACTAGGAAATTGAAATAGAGCCAAAGGGATTTCTGTGCAACAATTAAGTACCTAATCTTAAAGAAATATAAACAAGTTACTGCATTTCTTTTCTTTGATCAACAGGTTTTATGACACTAGGTCCTTTTTAAATTATTATTGATCTAAAATTCTTGTGAGGCTTTATTTTCCCAATTTACCTATTTCTTGACCATTATTCTCTTATTATTTTTATTTACATAGTTCTACATTTTTTTTCTATGTAGTACTTATTTACACATTTCTAAACAGATAAAACATAGCCAATTTATACATAAAAACAATAGAAATACCTGCATCTTTCAATTTTTTGGTAGAATTTCAACAGTATATAAATCAGATTGTATTTGATGTTACCTTCCAGTGTTTTCCTGCCATGGTTATTTTATTCCATATCTACTGTTTCAAAGTGGGCACATCCGGCAATCACAAAATTGCATTTTAATAGATCAAGTGTGGGAAACACGTGGACCAAGAAAATATGTTTCCTCTTGGATTCCATATCTTTTATTCTAGAGGAATCCTATGCCTTCCATGAAGAGAGAGAAAAAGCCAACAACATCTGTTTCTGCTCATGTCTGTTTTAGATAACTATCACGTAGAACAAGGTTTTAGAGTATTGGAGATCAAATCTTCTCAAATTGTTAAAGTACACTGAAGGAAAAGAACTCATCCAGGCTTGTTGACTATTACTCCCTTCCTCCATCTGGAATGGTGTCTACCCTCCAGACAAACTAGACATCTATCTGTTCATTCCAAACTTGTTACTTATATCCAAAGAATTAAATTGAAGCAATATACCAACTAATTTATCTGTCAGAAAACCAATATTACACAGACAAAACATATTTACCTCTAAAAGAATTCAAGGTCTGTCAATAATGTTTAGGAAAGGTATTTGTGGGTTCAGGTTTTGAAGGTTCTAAAAAAAGAACTGAAAGGAAGAGACGTGCAAGTCTCAGAACTTTGAGTAGTGCCTCCAAGAAAAGACTAGCTTTTTTGGCCTCCTTGATGTTTGTTCCAGTTTGAGTGGTCCACTGCCTTCAGAAGTCTCTGCTTCACGCCCTTCCCTCCACTGGCTTTCCTCCAATAACTTCTTACACATTTACACTTGCTCGTAATTCTTTTTCTTCCAAGAACACTACCATCATTTCTTGGAACAGTTCTAGTTTGTGCACTACGTGGTGCACAGCAGTCATTTCAGGAAGGCAGAGTTACTCTGAATGTTTAAAAACGCCAAAGTCTTACATACTCTCTGAGAGTTTTGAACACATATGTGTAGAATTCTCCAAAGATTAGCTGTTCTCATAAAAAAAACTTTTTGTTTGTTTGTTTTAAAACTCTTGAATCCATGCATGAAACTGATACTGATTATATTTAAACTTCTTGAGTTCTCCCTTCCTATTGTAACCCTGCCCCAAACCGAAAGACAAGTGTGTATTATCTTAAGTGCAAGTTTTGACATCTGCACAGTTCAGTCAGTCTCATGCAGGAAAATGTTTGGGTGCAAATTGTCAGGTTCCACTAATTTCAAATTTCCTTACTACTGTTTTACATAATCTTATCTGTCAGGACTTTAGTTCTTTGGCAATGAAAATCGGGACAAAAATTTTACGGTGAATTTCTACTTCTTTTCCCACTTGAGCCACAGACTGGTTTATGTTGTCTCTGCTGGAATTCTATTTGCAAAACATAGAAAATGTGGGCCAAGTCTTATGTTCATAACAAAATATTCTTACATCTGAACTCCATCTATATTCATATTTTATTGGAAACCTTTCACATGGGTTTTCTTACAATTTGTAATGGAAATTTAATTACTTATTAATCATTCGATTCTTCTTGAAATTTGCCTAGATGTTTCATGCTCTGCTGTCATGAAATCAGATTACTTCACTCGGAAATTTCGAGACTGGCAAGTCATAAAACCAGAAACCTCAGAAAATTTAACTTTCATATTCATATTTTATAGAACTTTGCATCTATGTTGCACTGTTTTCAACTGAGAATTGAATACTCTGAGATTTTATTCAGGTGTAAATTCACAGAGTGAGTGGAGCAGGACCAGTACATACATCTTGAGGATTTGTCTATATGTGCCCTAATTAATGTACTCATGCACCCCTTACATTTTATGTTAGTTATGGATAAAGAATTGCATTTTGTTACATAAGCATAAGAGCAGCTGTATTGGCTCACACCAAAGGCCTAGCTAGCCACATATCCAGTCTGGCAATGGCAATGACCAGTAGAAGCCAAGCCCTTGCTGCATCACCCTTGCAGTCATGGGACAGAAACATCTGACCACACCAAAGCAGAATAATGTAAGCTTCCACGAAGGCTAGAGGCATTGTGACTGGAATTGTGTGAAGCTC
>VYXF01013021.1:468164-500720 GCA_013397295.1 Polioptila caerulea | reverse complement strand
AAAAAAACTGGATTTGCTTTTTTTTTTTTTTTTTTTTTTTTTTAAACAATGCTTTGCCAGTTAGTCAATTTGTCAGCAGTCCACAAATTAGCAGCATCCTAAATCCCCTGTCAGATCATCTGGGCAAACACTACCTTCTTCATGTGTGATAAATTAAATGTGATGACATACCTGACAGTCTCCATTTAGGAGCTGTTAGGAGGGAAGAAGAAAACACATAGATTAACTGAGCTTGTCAGCAGCAGTGAAATCCAATCATAAAAGGGAACAAAGAGAACAATGATCAAAGAAGGGGTCCTCAACACCACCTAGCTTGATTCCTTTTGGGAGAGAAAAATCTGTTTATGTTTTCTCCTAATTTTACACTGATTTTTGATACCAATAGTTAACTAGGAAAATTACACCGAGTTTTATCACCATTTTTAATATTAATACATGCAATTACAGAATGACAATTCTTTCAGTTTTGATTTTACTCAAAACACAACAGTTGTACAAAATTTAACCTATCTCATTTTGCTTTTAAAATTGTGGTAATCTTGAAGATTCCCAGTCTGATTTAGTAGGCTGTACAAACACTGGGGAAGACTCTACTGACACTACTAGATGCCAAACAGATCTGCACCTATGACACTTTAGTTACACACAGAGTCACCAGAAGAATTCAGAGACATGCATTTGAGGGAAGGGGATTTGAAAAATATCTAGAGTCTTCTGTAGCAAATATTTCAACATTTATTTATTTCTTATGAGGAAACCTTTTTTGCCCAAGCTAAGTAATCCTGAATATATCTATTTCTGTTTTTAGAAGCATGCCCTCGCAAGTGGCACATTTCATTGAGTAGCCAAAAAATTCTAAAACCATGTTCAAATGAAACAACTACAATGGTTAATAATTAAATGTATCCTAAATCTCTACTTCAGAGATATTATACTTGAGATCAAAAAATTTGTCTGTACCATCAAAGTATATACGTTGTCTGTTCTTCAAAAGAATTTACTGCATAAGGAAGAGAAGTAAAGTGGAAGAGCAGAAAATCTGTCACAGGTAAGAGGTAAGAGGAGAATCCAAGTCTGTTTCTGCAGCTGCTGAACAGGAAGAAGTTCAGGCCCCACTATTCATCATTACAAAGATATTTGGTAAAAAACCTTTGAACATCCTGCCAAGACAAAGTCCCCCAGTATACATGGACATGCACCCTCAGTAACTCCTGGAGTGGCAGGGGTGTAAAGGAGACCTGTGACAGTGTGGCAAACTGCATAAAAACAGGTACTCAAGTGCCTTTGTTGCCCAGAATGACTGGTTTGTTGAATCAGTTTGTTGATGCAGTTGCATCGTTGTTTGCTGACGTCAGTTTGAAAATGACTGAATGAACTTTAGCGCAATTGCTGAAATACTAAGAAGTCATAAGCCCCAGTGAATACTGCCGCAAAAGAATTTGGTTCCTGTTCCTCTACTTTTTCTCTTGTGCTGTTAAATGTCATTCGAAATGGTTATTTCTGTAAGCCAAATATCTCTTTACAGACAGAACTCAAACAAAGCAATATGAAATGAGGCCGTATGGTTTCCTCCAGGGATCACCTCTGCTCTAGTTTTATCCTCCAACAGGCCTACAGGAGAGTTTAGGAACTCCCCCTCATCACCAACATTGGAGCCTTCCTCTTCCCTCTGATCACTCTGGTGATCCACAGTGACTGCAAAATGCTATCTCTTACTCCATCTAAGTACCAGGATAGATTGATCATCCAAATGCTGCAGATGAGTAGCTGTATAGCTACTACATCTGAAGGCACAAGGCTCAGGGGAAACATTTTCTAGCATTTTTGCTGTGATCATGGTTGTCATGTAAGTATTCTGGCCTGGGTGTAAAATAAGTGCCTTAATGCCCATAGAACTCTAAAGCAGAATTTATTTGGCTGCTTTTCAAGAAAATGTTTTTTGTGGGGAGTAGCTTACAAATACAGCATCAATAATGGGCTACACTCAGACCTTAGCTTCCATCTCGTAATAATGAAATAAGCAGATTTTCCTGAATTGGGGTGTAAAATTTAGCTCTATTTAAACAGATCCCTAACACCAATTAGAAGCAAAAGAAGTTGATAGAGCTCCTCATAAAGCACAGCTTATGAAAGTTGCCCTTATATACTTATTTTGCTACCTTTATAAAATCCTGTCATTTTTTCACAAGTATCTCATTTGTAAAGATGAATACAAACTAACCTGGTAAAACCCAGTGCCTCCATCAGTCCATACCACTCTCTATTAGCATTTTAGTATGAGCTTGGACATGACTAGTTTTACTATTTCTTGATCGTCAACTACTGGACAAAATGTTAATTATCATCTTTGTCATCATCATCGTAATCTTCATCATAATCATCCTTGCAGATGGGGATGCCTGTGCCTAGGTGTTATGACACACTCTTTGCTTCCTAAAATGTATAACACAAAGCAACACATTTAATTCTGTGGTTGAAGGCCAGTTTTGTCTTTTCTGTGTAGCTACATTTGTCCAAGCCAGTTATTTACATGAGGTTCCAAGCCTTTTCAGATGTTTATGTCTAAACTTTAGAGACACTAGTGCTGATTTATCTCCCAGTAAAGGTGATCTGAGTTTGCATGGATAACACTGCCCCATGCTGGTTCATAGGGAGAAGTCCCTGCTGAAACATCTCGTACCAGAATTTAAGAAAAGGCAGATGTTCTGTAATTTTAGTCTGTACATTTGTTTCATCTTGTTTCTTTAGGATGCTAATTGTTTTTTCTTCAACAACTTTTCACAAACATCACACAAAATACTACACTTTGATGGTTCCACAAACAAAACACAGAGGAAAAAATATTACTTTCTAAATGCACTGGAAGAAAAGACTCATTAATACTCACTGAAAACAGAGAGCACCCAGGACATCACCTCACAAACCTCATGAGAACAGGATTTCCACAGAGATTGATGCAAGCTCTGTAATGTGGACAAGCTGGAAAAGTGTAAAAGAGACCATAAGACCACTTCAGCCCCACTCCCAGGAGTTCAGCCCAAGTGTTTATTGCTCTATATACATTTCTAGATAGATAAATAGATATATATATAGGGAGTGCTATATACATTTATAGACCTCTAGCTGTGATCTAAAATTGCAGTTTCCAGATTTATCTTTTTTCTTTACTTTTTTTTTTTCCTTTTCCAGGGGCAGAACTTCAGTGAGCTGAATTTGTCTGAGAACTCTTACTGCAGTCTCTGCACGCCCATGGACCCAGTTAATCTCTCTGTATCTAACATGATACAGTTAAAGTGCCTAAAAGAGTCAGTTGCTTACAGTTTTTTCCCTCTAAAGATTGAATGCAACTATATGGTCAACATATAATTATCATGTTGAAATAGGCCATTTAAGGGGCTGCAGGAACGTTAAAAATTTTATATGTTGGTTTTCACAAGGAAAAAACAGATTCATAAGGAAACTGAGGCTGGCATTGCAGACACAAAAACATCACCTTGTAAACCACATTATAGGGCAAGTGCCAGTGAACACAGTGAGTAGCAGGATAATTGTCACTAAAGAGGTCATCCACTGAAACCTGCAATTCAANGACTGAATGAACTTTAGCGCAATTGCTGAAATACTAAGAAGTCATAAGCCCCAGTGAATACTGCCGCAAAAGAATTTGGTTCCTGTTCCTCTACTTTTTCTCTTGTGCTGTTAAATGTCATTCGAAATGGTTATTTCTGTAAGCCAAATATCTCTTTACAGACAGAACTCAAACAAAGCAATATGAAATGAGGCCGTATGGTTTCCTCCAGGGATCACCTCTGCTCTAGTTTTATCCTCCAACAGGCCTACAGGAGAGTTTAGGAACTCCCCCTCATCACCAACATTGGAGCCTTCCTCTTCCCTCTGATCACTCTGGTGATCCACAGTGACTGCAAAATGCTATCTCTTACTCCATCTAAGTACCAGGATAGATTGATCATCCAAATGCTGCAGATGAGTAGCTGTATAGCTACTACATCTGAAGGCACAAGGCTCAGGGGAAACATTTTCTAGCATTTTTGCTGTGATCATGGTTGTCATGTAAGTATTCTGGCCTGGGTGTAAAATAAGTGCCTTAATGCCCATAGAACTCTAAAGCAGAATTTATTTGGCTGCTTTTCAAGAAAATGTTTTTTGTGGGGAGTAGCTTACAAATACAGCATCAATAATGGGCTACACTCAGACCTTAGCTTCCATCTCGTAATAATGAAATAAGCAGATTTTCCTGAATTGGGGTGTAAAATTTAGCTCTATTTAAACAGATCCCTAACACCAATTAGAAGCAAAAGAAGTTGATAGAGCTCCTCATAAAGCACAGCTTATGAAAGTTGCCCTTATATACTTATTTTGCTACCTTTATAAAATCCTGTCATTTTTTCACAAGTATCTCATTTGTAAAGATGAATACAAACTAACCTGGTAAAACCCAGTGCCTCCATCAGTCCATACCACTCTCTATTAGCATTTTAGTATGAGCTTGGACATGACTAGTTTTACTATTTCTTGATCGTCAACTACTGGACAAAATGTTAATTATCATCTTTGTCATCATCATCGTAATCTTCATCATAATCATCCTTGCAGATGGGGATGCCTGTGCCTAGGTGTTATGACACACTCTTTGCTTCCTAAAATGTATAACACAAAGCAACACATTTAATTCTGTGGTTGAAGGCCAGTTTTGTCTTTTCTGTGTAGCTACATTTGTCCAAGCCAGTTATTTACATGAGGCTCCAAGCCTTTTCGGATGTTTATGTCTAAACTTTAGAGACACTAGTGCTGATTTATCTCCCAGTAAAGGTGATCTGAGTTTGCATGGATAACACTGCCCCATGCTGGTTCATAGGGAGAAGTCCCTGCTGAAACATCTCGTACCAGAATTTAAGAAAAGGCAGATGTTCTGTAATTTTAGTCTGTACATTTGTTTCATCTTGTTTCTTTAGGATGCTAATTGTTTTTTCTTCAACAACTTTTCACAAATATCACACAAAATACTACACTTTGATGGTTCCACAAACAAAACACAGAGGAAAAAATATTACTTTCTAAATGCACTGGAAGAAAAGACTCATTAATACTCACTGAAAACAGAGAGCACCCAGGACATCACCTCACAAACCTCATGAGAACAGGATTTCCACAGAGATTGATGCAAGCTCTGTAATGTGGGCAAGCTGGAAAAGTGTAAAAGAGACCATAAGACCAATGAAAAAACACTCCCAGGAGTGGGCTGTGTTTATTGCCCAAGTGTTTATTGCTCTATATACATTTCTAGATAGATAAATAGATATATATATAGGGAGAGCTATATACATTTATAGACCTCTAGCTGTGATCTAAAATTGCAGTTTCCGGATTTAGCTTTTTTCTTTACTTTTTTTTTTTCCTTTTCCAGGGGCAGAACTTCAGTGAGCTGAATTTGTCTGAGAACTCTTACTGCAGTCTCTGCACGCCCATGGACCCAGTTAATCTCTCTGTATCTAACATGATACAGGTAAAGTGCCTAAAAGAGTCAGTTGCTTACAGTTTTTTCCCTCTAAAGATTGAATGCAACTATATTGTCAACATATAACTATCATGTTGAAATAGGCCATTTAAGGGGCTGCAGGAACGTTAAAAATTTTATATGTTGGTTTTCACAAGGAAAAAACAGATTCATAAGGAAACTGAGGCTGGCATTGCAGACACAAAAACATCACCTTGTAAACCACATTATAGGGCAAGTGCCAGTGAACACAGTGAGTAGCAGGATAATTGTCACTAAAGAGGTCATCCACTGAAACCTGCAATTCAAGTTGTTGGGATAAAAAAATTAAGTTTGGGAGTCTTAGGCACAAAGGTGGGACAAGGAAGCAAATAGAGGGAAATATTAAAACCTGTAGAAGAATCCACAGCAAAAGAGAGGGTGAGGAATGACCTCTTTGTTCTATACAGCTTCCTGAGAAGGGGAGGCAGAGAGGGAGGTGTTGAGCTCTTCTACCCGGCATGCAGTGATAAAATGTGTGAGAATGTTTCAAAGATGTGCCAGGGGAGGTTCAAACTTGATATTAGGAAGCATTATTTTACATGGGAAGTGGTCAAACACTGGAACAGACTTCTTAAGAGGTAATCAGTGCCCTATGCCTATCAGTGCTTAATAGGTATTTGGAAAATGCCCATAATTTTTGGGTGGGACTTGGTGATCTTAAAGGTCTACTCCAACCTTAAAAATTCTACAATTCTAAGATTCTATAATAACATGTTTTAACAGTCTGAGACCTGAATTGCTGAGGCAGTTGGCCTAGATTAGCCCAGTGGGTACCTTACAACTGGAATGTTCTGTTCCACTCTGTTCTAGTCTAATCTGATAACTTTTAGCACTAGAAGCATAGTCAGTGATAGAATAAAACGGAGAGTTTCTTATAACAAGGCTGAAACAAGAGACGTGGAAGGAGTGACCACCATTCTAGAGTAGCCCGACTTCTCTATTAAGAATCTGGATGAAATAAAATGTTTAGAGACATAGAAATGTTTCTCCCACACTGATAGCATGAAGTGAAGAAGTGTGTGTGTNGATATATATATATATAAAATTAAATATACAATGTTATTTTAAAGTAATCATTTCTGACAATACCTGTATCCCTCAACGTAAATTTGGTTAAATTAGCACTGGCTGTGGGTTGAAAAGAAGGGCAAAACATCCAACCATGACGCAACTAGCGTCAGCTAATACGCATATAAATACAATTCTCATGCTCTGTCTGAACATTAAAAAAAAATAATTAAAAAAAAAATCTAAACACAAAACCTGAGTTAGTAGAGGAAAAACAAGAAACTCGTAATCAAACTGGAAATGCTTAGTCACTCAAACATGTCCATGAAGTGGTAACAGGTGAACTATTATAGACCATTCCTCATTTCGCCAGTGCACCACTGCAAAACAATGAAACAAATTTGCAAGGATCAAAGGGAGAGTTAAGGAAATCAAAACTGTGTGAGAGGAAAGTACACATTGGTTTGGATTCACCACCTTCATTTTTGGCAGCCTTTGCTCAATAATTTTATCCCTTACCTTTCTCAGGTTCTGGGATTTCCAGTAGACATCTCTGTTTCCAAAGCAACTCAATATGGCTCCCATTCAGAGCAGAAATAGGACGTGGTCAGCACTCAATGATGTGGTCACAGCATGATCCTAGACTCCTAACTGCTTTGGAATGTTTAACTGCTAAACATACCACATTCAATAAGATTCAATACATGTAAACTTACCACCTTTAAGAAATGCTCTTAATGAACAGGCATCCTACTAGTAATTTTATGAAAACATTTATAATTTGCTAACATCATTTTGAGGTGGCTTTCTAGGGGACTCTTTCTTGGGGAGGGAGGCAGAGAGTGAGGAGGGAGAATATTTTTGCCTTGTCAGCTGCAAATTTTAACATTGTGAAATACTATACAGCTATAGGCAGCAAAAGGATTTCATTTCAGATCCTCTCCTGGGACCCATGTCTTCAAAATCCTTCAGCTCATAAGAAAATGCAAGAAAGCAGCACTGTGACTGCAAAATGGGCTCTTTGTAGACCTTGGTTTGTGGCCCTGGCAGCCAGGGTCAGGGTATGAACAGATCTTGTTGCAATGTTTATTTAGAAAGAATGTTCTCTTCCCGAAGGTAAACATTTCTTATAAGGGTTTTCTCCTCTAATGAAGTGCAGATGTCTACCCCTCTCATCAGGACTGAGGGCTTTTGCTTACTTTTGCCTAAGTGTATATCTCTTCTTTTTCTAGGGAGGAAAAATAATCTTTTCTTCCCTTCACATAACAGGTGTACCAGAATTCCCAAAAAAAAACAAGAAATGCTTTACTGTATTAAAAATTATTATGAGTATAATGATTACATCATAACAGTATTTTTTTTCAGCTTCTTGATTTGATTTAATGCACACAAAACAGTAAAACCCTAAAGTATGCATCTTTCACATACATTTTTTATTCGGTGACATTTGATTTGGAGTTTCCTACCTTGAGATTTTTTCTTTCATTCACAGATGCTCTCATAGATTAGAGGCAAGTCTAGAAAAAAATCTGGTCAAATCTGATGAATAAGAGAAAATTGAATGACATCTGGTTTTAAACATTGCTTTTACCTGAGCCATATTTGTCTTCTCCCAAAAGAGATAAAAATTTGCACTGGCACTTTTAAAGAGGTGTTATATTTCATTATAAACCTTGAATTTTATTTTCCTCATCCATATTATTATTCTGTAAATATGACTTCATCTTTTTTGGATTGACAATCCAAATAACTGCTTTAACTAATCCAATAACTGCTTTCTGAGAACAATTTTTCAACCAAATCTGTGCTCACCTCATGATCATTATAACTGCATCATATTTTCTAAGGTTAAGAGAATGTCATGCAGAAAAGCATGAAAGCATTATTAAGCTCGACTATGTCACATTGTGTAAGTACCTTCCCATTATCCATTTAGTCACTTACCCTGTCAAAGGAAAAATTATATTTATTCATAAAAGAAAATTACATTTATTTGATATGAACTGTCCTTCGCAAACCTACACCAGTTAGTTTTTTGGTGGGGTTTTTTTTGTCTTCTGGCTATTTACATTCTGATTGCTTTGTCTTCTGTGAAGATAGCTCCATAATTTCTTGAGTCATCATTTATGAGGCCAAATTCGATTAACTAATGTGTAATTCCTTAGTGCTCCTTTTTTTTTTTTTTGCAAAGCTAGGACTTTGTTTGGCATTCTCTCGTACTGTCATCATTGGTTCTTTATGGCAACTGGTACCCACAAGGAAACTGGTAACCAGGGGAAGAAAGGAATAAGGAGGGGAGTAGTCAAGAAGGGAGAAGATTCATTTGTAAATGAGAATGAGGCAGTCATATGGAGTGTTTTAGAGCACTTTGGAAACTGTGATGACTTAAAAAATGCAGACAAGTGCAAAATTTCAGGAAAATAAATGCTCATCCCCTACAGAGGACAGAGACAGGAGTCATAAATGCAAAAGATGAAGGAACTGTAGTGAATTAGGAGCTCAACATCAGGTCTTGGTTAGATATCCCTGAAAAAATTATTGAAGGCAGGTTAAATAACTATGGAAACAGTATGGAAAATGTTTACTTTGTCTTGCATAGCAGCAAAGGCAAGTATTGCAATGCTCTATCCACCTTTCCATCACCAGAAACTGAAAAGTCTGTAGGCAGTGCCCAGTTAATCATTTCAAGGGCTAACCTAGAGAGAGAGACATCAATAGTTTAATATATTTATAGATTCAGCTAAAAGATTTTGGTCAGTTTGAATGTAACTTAGGCATACTTTACTGGAAAGGAAATATCGAGATCTAGAGAATTCTTTGTTTCAAAGGGAAGGCAATAGCAAACGTCATCTGCTAGAAGATAAATATAGGGAAAAGAGTCTCAAATGAGGGTATTTTTAATTCTTTAGTTGGAAATTAACCCTAACTTCTAATTGCTGATTTGTGTATTGGGAAAAACAAAATGCAAACAGCTAAAAAACATTTGTGTATTGGGAAAAACAAAATGCAAACAGCTAAAAAACACATAAACAAACACCAATGCCTTTTCCAACAGGCACACCTACTCTTACACACCCTTCCATTACAAGTTGTCTTTCCATGCTTCTCCAAAGCATCTACTCCATGTGTCCTCCCAAGAGCATCTTGTCTCCAAACATATTCTCTTCATGTGTTACCCTAAAAGTGTCTGAGCCATGGTTCAGGGCAACCCTCCCAGGTAGTTGCAGTCTGGGGTTTGACAGAGTTCTGCAAGGGTTGGTCCTTGCTGTGGCTGGATGTGGGCAGCTCACATCTCTTCCCACCCAAAGCATCCTGCAGCCCACTGCCATGCAAACCCTGATATTTATACAGTACAAGCCAAAACCTTCCAATTAAAGATCATGTTCTCAGCAGAACGGATGACTAATCATGAGAAGACATGAAAGATAGGACTAAAGGATTTTCTACCTCTTAAAAGTTAATGTGAAAACTGAAGCGTTTTAAAATCTATTTTTTATCAAAGCTCAGGTTACTACATTCAGCATGTAGGATAATACAGGTAGAAAAGTGTAGAAGTGAGAGGTGAGGTGTCACAATAAGATAGTTTTTAAGTCTCTCATGTCTGTAAAGCTGAGGCAATAAAGAAGAGGTTTCAAGAAGCAATATTTACTGTTCAGTCAAGAATATTTATTATCTGTATCTTATTCTTGTTAGTGGCAATGGGACCCCTGTCAAATAATTAAAGGCAAATTTTAAAAATGTATAGGTAATAAATGGGAGATAGGCTGATGTAACTATGCCTGACAGTATTTTCTCATTATATCATGACAGGAAAAAGTTTGAAAATTATCCCCTCTTCAAAGGCCATTCCCCTCCTCAAAGCAGGGTTGTTTTAACTGATAGACCATCTTGAACAGGAAAATGTTCAGTCAAGATCTGAAAGCCTGAATGGATAGAAACCCCACAGACTGCCTGACCAGTCAAAGCAAGTCCAATTCCTCTGTACTGCAAACTCCTAACCATTTCTACCAGTTTCTAACGGAAAGCCTCAAAATGACAACAGTACTCCAGATACATCCTTAGAAGTGCTAAACAGAGAAAAATTATCACAANCTGCAAACTCCTAACCATTTCTACCAGTTTCTAACTGGAAAGCCTCAAAATGACAACAGTACTCCAGATACATCCTTAGAAGTGCTAAACAGAGAAAAATTATCACAATGTTTCTTATTTTACTTTTTTTAGGCATTGTTATTTGTTTAGACTTTTTTACTTTTTTCACTAGTACTATATGCTTAGGGGACATAGGATTCCAAATTTAGATTTTTAAATTCTATTTTGGTCTACTTGAAAAGTCAACTCAAATGAATAACGCAACATAAAGACAAAAACAAATATTTCCTTTCAATAGCATGTTGTCATATTAAAAAGAGCTAGAGTTCAGCTCAGTTCAAATTTCTTTTAACAAAGTAGTGTGTCTAAATGAAATATAATTGTAACCATCTGAAGGAATTGATTAGTTACCCATTAGTTCAAGGAAAACAATGCCAACCTTCATCATTTCAGATTAAATTAAGAGAACTGGAGTCATCAGCTGCTTCTCAGTCTGGAAAAACATGTCATTTGTACCCCATCTTCGTAAACAAATTTCTCTTCTTCTGGAACTAGTATGTGTTCATAGATATAGATGAAAAGAACCAACCCTTGGCATTGTATCCGCACCTGCATTGTTGGCATCAAATTTCAGTGAAGTTATTAAACCCATTCACCACCGATATTAACAGAATTAACACCAACCCTAATAGGCTGTCATTCTGGTTATTAAATGGAATAAAGCTTTTTGACAATGCCTTTTAAATTTATTTATTGGTACCAGAGCACAGTGAGACATCCAAAATGCTTGATCTGCAAGGCCACGTTCCCCATGGGGAAAAGTATTTTGTTAACCCTCACTGAAATCAATGGGAATATGTTCTGTAGCACATTTAGGAACATTTTATCTGCTTTGGTATCTACACTGGCATACCATGGGACTCCTGCTGGGGTGAGGCTGTATAAACAGTGGTGCTAATTGAGGCATTTCTGCCTGCCACTCATCTGCCCCTACGTGGTCTTCCTCACCCACCATCACTGCTCTGTGCAGACACAACTGTTTGTGGTGCTGCACAACTAAAAGCTATGTTAGAAACAAGCTGGCAGGAAAACTGGGAAAAAGTGGACAGGAGGACAAGGAATGAATAGTCAAAGCTAAAAGGTCATGGGATCAGACTTTAAATTCATCCCAACAACACAAAGATGAAATGCAGCGGTGGGTTTCCATAGATGTCTGGATATTATGGAATGGCCCAACAGTAGCTAAATGAGGCAATATACCTGGAACAGGAAAAAACTGAGTAAAAAAAGAAGGAAACACCCCAATTGGACTTTGCTGTGGATACCCAAGGTCACAGATCAAAAAGATAATCCTGAAAGAAGGTCTCTTTTAGAACAGAAGTATATGTGAACACAAAGTTGTAACAGAGATCCAGCAAATAATTTGCTACTCTTTCCTCATTAAATCCATTAACTCTTCTGCAGCACCTTACCTTATTTTTTTAGCCCCATTTACACCCCCTTTGTACTCACTACCATTTTCATTTTCCTCTCTCTCTTTCCATGCTGTGTCTCCTTGACTTCATTTTATATTCTAAAACACACCTGATTTGCCTGCCATTCTTACAGCATCTCTTCAGATCTTGATCTTCCATTTTGCTTCATGGTTCTTGGTGGCCATTTGCTCTCTGAACCAGTCTCAGTGTTCACATCCCTCTAGCCTATGTGTATCTGCCTATGTTGTTGAATTACATTTTTCTAGTATCTCTCTCTTCAGGTAGTCCTTATTTTTCTCAAATTATTTAAGCTTCTCCCAGCCACCAAACCCAATGTGTTTCCCAGTTTCACCCCACATCTCTGTCACTCTTCTTCTGGATCACAGTCTCAGCCTCTTTGACAAGTTCCTTCAAATCTCACCTAGGTTCATTTTTTTTTAATTTCTTTTTCTAATAGAATAATCAAACCAGGACAATATCATTCTCTTTCAGTTAGGTTTTCAAGGATAATAGGAAAAAGAAAATTTTTGCAAGATCTAATAAAGAAAGTAAGGGACAATTACTTGGCAGCACTAAGAACTTTGTCTGTGGCAGAAATTAACCTGCTAACACAAATGTCAGAAGTGACACTTCCACTGAATTTCAGAGAAGTTGGCCTGTGCCTGTGTGGCAGGCAAATATGCACATATATCTGTGATTTCTGTGCTTCAAACAAAAAAGTTACATAAAAGCCAAAACACTTCCTTCCCCTGAAAATTCCATCCTCCTTTTAATTAAGGAATACCTTTCCTAAAAGTACTCGTGAAAGAGGATTGTATTGCTTTTCCATGGATTTGTAAAATTGTCTTGTACTTAACAACAGAGAAATACAAGTGATGGAAATTTGTCAAATAAAAAAAACTAGAGCAGGTTCTCATAAAAAAAAAAAAAAAACAAACAAACAGTTGAAGATGACTGATATTGGATATTCATATCACTATCTGGAAAACATTTTTTTGCTGTAGGATCTGCATCTGAGAAAAAAGATATTATTCTATTTTTAATTATATAAGTAAATACTTCCTATAGTCATTGCTTACTATGGAAAAAAAGATCTTTCACTTGCCCCGGACAAGTTCAATTTTATGTTATGTCCTACAATGAACAAATATCCCACCACTGTTTTACTTGGAAACAAGAGCATATGTCAGCACTCACAGCTGGATTTTTTTCCTATTAATTTTCTTTCCTACAAGTAAACTAATTTTTCTGTAATCAAAGTGAGTAAAAATAAATGCAAAACCTCAATGGACTCTTTTGAAGAACATGGCTGCCCAGGACAGATGAGGGAGAGCCATTCTGCAACAGGGAATTATTAGGGGAATTAAAATAAAAACTAATCTGATGATTTTCTCACTAGAAAGCTGCTTAAGCTGATCTGTGTGTGACCACATACTAGAGAAGATTTAGTTTGTAATCAGCTTCCCTGTGTGTTGCTGTATTGCCCTGCTGGGACTGGTTGCTGCAGAGCAGTCATACAGAAAAAAATTAGAGTGACACTGCACCCATCTTCTTTCTTTTTCCAGCCCACACACTACTTAAGCTCAGCAATTTCTGTTTAAGCTCTGCCCAATACCACATTTTTCCATGTGCCTGGGAGATATTATGAGTATCAATGAAGAATTGTTTCCTTTTCCCTCACTAAAGCTCTGAGGAGCCCCAATTAATCTTTATAGAGTGAAAAGTAATCCTATTTGAAGCAATCATGTTTGACAGCCTGGTGTCCTAGCAGCAAGCTAGGTCTTTCAATAGCAATTTCAAGAGACAGCAATTTAAAATAAAGAACATAGGAGAATCTCATTAATGGCAAAAACATCTAACCTTAGTTGAAAACCATATGAAAGGTTCTGCAGCTCTTACAACTGAGCCCACACTACTCTGTAATGATGGAAAATGAACAGTGAAAGATGTTATTTTCTAATGACATTCTGAATTTCAATGTTTTTTTTAAAAAATGCTTATTTCCTTAAATATTGATAGGCAGACAATCCCTGTGAGATTAACATACTATTTGCTAAACACTCAAGGCCTGTTCTTTAATTATTCAAAGAGCATCTAACAGGGATTTGAGCAATACACTGGTCAGCTAATAAAATCTAAAGCACAGTCCATTTATTTACATTGGCTTCAGTCAGCAGTGGATTTTGACAGCTCAGGAGAAGGCCTTGCACCACCCTGGCTGCTAATAATTCTGTCTGAACTTCCATCCAAGTGAAGGTTTCCTTCAACATTGTCACAGCTTTATTTCTTCACCAAGAAATGTAAAAATCCTGCAAAATTACTAGCTGGGCTTTAGGAAATGCTTTAAACTTGTACCAAGGCAAGTAGGTGATAAGCCAACATACATCCCACCTGGCCAAGTGGGGAAAGAAGGATTATTACAGCTTGCAAACTGGATAATGACTCACAGTGCCAAGGTGTCTTGGAGAAAAATAATTGCCTTTATCTGGATCTGAAAAGAATTAATGAAGTCTGCAGGACAGGTGAAGGATGACTGTTACACCCAACATCTGCAGTGCCTTTCCTGGGGTTCCCTGCTCATGAAACCTAGTCTGAGCACTGCATCCCAATCAATCAACAACAACCCAGACAAGAGCAGCAGGAATCCACAGAGTCACAGTAAATATGGCTTATTTAGGACAACTGAAAAATCAAAGGATCAGGGTTAAAAGCCAGTGAACGAAATTAGTGCCTTTTAAAGTTTCTGCCACAGCGGGGACACCACCTCTCCTCATGTCAGTCATCGGCACAAGAACCTATGTGCTTGACATTCAAAGGGATGTTTCAGGCTAGATACTAGGAAAAAGAATTTTAGTGTAAGAGTAGTTAAGTGGCAGTTTATCCATTGCTGAAATGCAAAGATTTAACTTGGCCCCATGTCCAGGGAAAACACGGAGAAAAACAAACTGTAAACCTGACCTGTTAGAACACATCTCTCCCCATTTCAGAAGGCAAAAACTGTGCCATTATATTTTTTTGTTACAATCTATTTTTAAAACTGCTCACAAAGATTAGTATGAGCTACAGGTGTCATTTTTCCAACCTGGGGAGCTTTCAAAAAGGCTACCTCAAGCCCTTACGAATTGGAGCTCAGAGCTACATAGACAAGACCCATAATTAACAAGAAGTGAAGTCTGCTGGTGTGAGAACTTTTATTAGCATACAGCAACTGCTCAGAAGCAATACAGAGCTAAGTAATTTTTAAATCAAAATAGTTTCTGATGTAATTTCAGTGAAGACAGCTTATATCTACTATCAATGATATTGATTGAAAAAAGGTTGATTTAATCTTTCAGTATAGCCTTAATATTGATGAGAAGAAAATTACAATTAAAGATTCACTTGCATGAATAACTCAAACTAATTGCACTAAATTAAGCATTATTCAATTTTTTACCTGTTCACACTTTAATTCAATTAAATGTGTAGAGGGACATTCCATTAAATCCAATCATTTCTAGCATAGTCTGTGATGAGTCATTTAATTATGCTTTGTCTCAATGTATTCATCTAGAGAAATACTGTGCTGTTAACCTCCTTTTAACATTCCATTAGTTAAGTCAGTTTCTTTTTTCTTTAAATAGTGTGAAATAACAGATACAAGCAAGGGTACATAGAGTTCTTTATTCCACACAGAAACATAATTTCCGTGTGGTTTGCTTTTTTTTTCCCCTTCTACTGGAACGGAATTAACATGTCAGGGAATCTGACACTGGAATAAGTCAACCTTCTGAATGCATAAGAATCAGCTTTATCTATATCCATAATGACTTTGCATTCTCATTTCTGATGTCAGCATCTGCCAGCATCTTTTTTAAAACAATTTAAACTACATCTTCTCCCAGACATTTTCTTGTACAGTCTGCTATTATGTCAACTATTGCAGTGTAAGAATATGCCCCTCCAGCTGATGTAAGCAGAGTGTTCTTCACATTCACATTATTAAATGTTTTAATTTGGCGGGTATCTTCCAGAAGAAAAAGAGTTTGGTTCAATATTGTCCCTCTTTCAAACTATATATTATATTTTACCAGCATTAAATACTGCATTTATAAATGTGCTTCTATGTTGCATCTGAAAATATAACATACTGTGTCAGAGAATGAGACAGGAGATCTATGTGTAGATAATAATATGCAAGATGATAAATTCTTATCTTTTTTTTTGCAAAAGGGGAAAACTGTCATTATGGTCTCAATTCTCACACTGAGATTCAGAAAACTCAGAAATCTTCTCCTTCTGTTTTACTTGATCCCTTATACAAGGATTTTGTGAATGTCTTTCTGATCTTGTGAAACACAGGCGTACAACAACAACAACAAAAGAAGGTTGCAGTTTTTATGTTTGGTTCTAGCTCTCAGGAACTGTTTTACCATGACTTTAAAAAGTACAAAACTCTTCCCTAGTAAACGGCCATGTGCTAAAATAGACTTCATTAGCTCCATGCCATACTTGAACTGTATGTTGTGTACTTGAATGTGACTGAGCTAAATGCAGCAATGTCTTTCCCTGGGACAAGTTACTGGAATAGCATCATCCACTGCAGCTGTGGGCTTTGTTGTTCCTCATTTAGAGAGGGGAAATTATCAACTGCTTATACAGCCTGTGGATGAAATCCTGATCACCCCAGATTCTTAATAACCTGAGCCACCCCAGATCTCAGGATTAGTATTAACCTGTCCTCTCCAGGAGCCTATATAGGCTACATTTTCTAAGGCAACCCTTAGAAAATATAGTCCAGTAAATTAACTGTCTACAGGAAGGAGTTCTGTGTTTTATTTTTCCTCATTTTTTATGTCTAGTTTTTGCTATGCTTTGTCCATGTATTACCCTTGTCACTGATAGGCTATGATTTTCTCTTTTCACTAAAACTTTTTTCTTAATATGGCATTTCAACTTTGATTTTTAATCATGTTACATGAAGTTAAATCCTAAAAATTCTATAAACTCTCATAATACAGAATAGCCCATCATGACATTTAAATTAATATCACAGTTCAAAAAGGATTATGTGAGAACATGTGGCAGTTATCCAGGAAAATAGTATACATTACCTTGGCTGGAAGTTAGGGGTACTTATTCAAAGTGATTGAGCCAGCTAATTCTCCATTTTTTAATACACTCATTCATAAGGTGTGAAAATACTGTGGCCAGTGTTTGGTTTTGGGGTTTTTTTAATGTCTGTGCTGTAAAACAATCCTCATATAACATTTCAGGGTCCCTTATGCCGCGTTTTATGCCCCACTACTTCCCACCAGATATCCACAGTTGAACAACAAAGATTTGTTGTAAATATTTTACTTTTTGCCTTTTAACACAAGCAAGGTATACCAACCAACATTTACTGATGAAAAGCAAATATGAAGAAGTTGTTTGGTCTTTCTCTGTCTTCTCTTTCCAAATGATAAGGAAAATTACCAAGTGGTTTATTTCAACACAGCTATTCTGAAGCAGGTCACTGCAGATGAACACTGGCTCCAGTGACCTGTGTTTGATCCACAGCAACAGGATGCACAGACATCGGGCCAAGAGCTCTGAGAAGGCTAATGAGTGTCACAGGCAATGTGTAGCAATCCAGCCTTCAAGCTCCACAGAGTTATGTTGAAATGAAGAGTCACAGGAAGGCTGGAAACTGCATAAGCAAACCAAAATGTAAATCTGAAAATTAACTAATCATAGAATGAGTTGTGTTATATGCCTCTCTCTAGGGAAGATAACAAAACGCGGCAACTCCTGTTTGTAATGAGGGTTGATCTGAAAGCCAGTTTCTCACAGCATATAAGAAATGAACAGAAAATATTTCTATTATTGGTTTGAACTTCTTTTGGAAGAGTTTCTTCCTCCGTTTTTTATATTGCTTTCAAATATTAACGATTCATGCAAACTCTGAGGATAAAATTGTATCTGATTTACAAGGTTGCAGTCAGTGTCTTCTGTATAGCTGATATTGCATTGTTTTTGATGAATGCTGACAGACCAGCCATAACCCAGCTCTAATTCCAGTAATATGCATTCCTAAGAATTGTGCACTCAGAAAGTCTGACTGCACCTGCTATTAAAAGATTGCTACTCCCAATCTATCCATCCTGTAGAACTGGTAGGGTGAGAATGGGAGGAAGAGAGTTGGAAGGGAGATGCACCAAAGGGACAAAGATCTGTGGGCTGGGTTATTGTACCGACCAATGGGTTACGTGCAGAATGAGTTGGGACAGCTGTGGGTTAAGGATGTAAGTCAGAAAAGCGAGGCTGTGAGTTGACTGTGTGTGATGAAAGGCTCTGTCATAACACTAGATTCTCAGTGGAAGAGTAAGGTGTGTAGGACTGAAGGTGGTTATCCAAGACACCACAGCCTGTGCCGTGCCAGGTGTGCCAGGGATTCACCTCGGGAGCAGAGCTCGTAGCCTGCACTGAACTTGCGTTCCTGCCATCTGAGGTCACCTGCACCCTTTTCCTAAGAGTCCAGCACAGCTCAGTTCAACCACGTGTTTAGATCGAGCATGATTTGGGCCAAGTACATGAGGGTACCCATTTTTATCATTTTATATTCCATCAGTCTATTTCTCATGAATTGTGCCACATGCAGTTCTCAGACCTCTTTCGCTACCATCCTGCCCATAATCCAGTCCGATCCATGATCTATAATCTACCCTAATCTGTAATTATCTTCAGATTTTCCCATCATCAATGTCCCATTGCTATTCTCTGTGCTCATACACCACTAAAATGGTTCCACACGCTTTTCTTTGTTTTTGTTCCATTGTCCAGATTCATCTCCCTTACAGGGAGACCTCTAAGTTTTCTTGTTTCAGTGGTAAGACAGCTCTTCACGTCCTTCTACACATTTGGGGAGATTCACACATCTTGGTTTGTGCTGCAAACTAAACCTACCTCTACAGGAAACAACCACTAGCCTGATAAAGATTCATCAGTAAAGCATAATCTAGCAAGCAAGTCCACTGATACAGAGATTCTATAACCTGAGCTGACACAGAAGATGAAGCTGAGACATCCCATAAACTAGGGAATGGGGACTGATGATTATGGTGTCTGAGTTCAGAACATCTGCTTCTCTGTCCTCCGGTGAATTGCTTAACAGTTGCTTGGAAGAACGTGTTCTAAGTAAGGAATGTGATAGCAAATTATCTTTGTAAATTTTATTGCTAAAGTGCTCCTCAAAAGACAGGGCTCTGAATAAATCTACACAGTAAATAAAATATATTTTAGTAACATTTTAAAATAGGAAGCACTACTGATTGGATTGTTAGGTTTTTCTCTGGCTCAGAATACCCGATGGGTTTGTATTTCAAGGTGTTTTGCAAGAGCGGTTTTCAACATATATTCCTTCTAGTGTTTTTCAGATATAAAAGATGAAAATAGTATAATTTTCCATCGTGACCAGTCAGAAGGAATGAATGGCTATGTCAATGCTCAAGAGCAACATGTTGCCGCCTGCTGTGATGCAAGTTGCTGGGAATATCTGTGAAACCTT
Organism: Polioptila caerulea; assembly: GCA_013397295.1. Taxonomy (NCBI): domain Eukaryota; kingdom Metazoa; phylum Chordata; class Aves; order Passeriformes; family Certhiidae; genus Polioptila; species Polioptila caerulea. The sequence continues at coordinate 481,060 of VYXF01013021.1, read as the reverse complement.
GAACTTCTCAAGAGTCTGGGAATAGTTCTATTGGACTTCAAAAAAAATTGAAAAGAAAATTACCCTCAGCACAAGGATTTAATGGCTGCAACTTTCATATTAAAAGCACAGTTAGTGGGAAAAGAAAAAAGAAGGGTATGAGAAGTCCAGTTAATTTTGTAGCAGAGGAGACAATGAGTTACCTGAGTTCCCAGCAGGATAGTCATTCCAAATTCTACCAGGGCAGAGAATGTGGTAAAACATACAAGAGCAAAAGTTCACAAACAGTAAAAATATAAGGATAAACCTCTTACTTCAGCTATTTGCCCTTACAAACAAACAGCTTGTAAGACTTCAAGAAAAATTCTACATTAATCATTGCACACGGCATCAGAGTAAAGGAAAAGTGTCAGTGTCCAACAGCTAGTGATCATATGGAGCTCACAAAAGTGGTATTAGAGACTCAGGTAGAAAAAAGTCTTGAGGGCGAAGGCATCAAGAGGAAAAAAAACATGCAAAAGAGAAGAATAGTACATTTCCCAGAATATTTCTAACACTATATTGCTAATGAAAGACAATATTTTCCATTATTAAAAAAAGAATTTTAGGCTTGTACTCTCCAAAAGTTTTTATGTGTACAATTTTTATAAAGTTAAGTAGTTACGACAATCAGCTGTAGATTCAGGGTGACTTTTGCTTCACTCTATTTTAGTTATCTTTCTTGGAAGATAAATTCAAAAAATCAGTGAATAAATTATATTCACTGGCAATTTTTTAATACTTTTATCTGCAGAATTGAGATCATACAGAAGGAAAAATCAGAATCGTACCATATGGTCAGATGTATTAAAAAGTGTGCTCAAACTTTTTCAAAAAGAAACTGGGGAATTATTTAACTTATTAGCTTGTTTATGAGGAAGAAGATGTCAGCTCATGAGCTCAAGATACCTTCCACATTCATAAGAGGTTTAAACTTCATTTTTTCCATGTAGTGAGTTTTCTCAGGAGTAGACTCTCACACAACATATATTTTGAGACTTGTGATAAAACTGACCACTAGAAATGGCATATAAATAAACTATTGGAATCCAATTATTTACTAGGGGTTATTTAATTATAATCTAGAACCTTAAAGGAAGCCAAAAGAACTATAAAATAACGAATAAAATGATTTATATGTGCACTCATAAAAACCTATATCATTCAAATCCTTTTAACAGGAAAAAAGAGGACTCGGGAATAATATTCAAATTTGGAGAAAACAATGTTAAATCAAAATATTATTAGTCAGCCAATAAGAGCAGAAAAGTGCAGAATTTAGCAAACTTCAAATGCCCATGTGAACTATAGTGTATAATCACAGAATCACTTCTCTATTTATTTTAAAGAAAAGCTATTTGGATTGAAAGAAAAAATCCCCTGGAAACCTGCTTCTCTATTTATATAATTATATATGAATATATGAATTCATATTTGCATTAGTCTTGGTTAACACAACACATAATACTGACAGCCTCCACTTTAGCAGTAATCATAGTTTCCCACTTCTAAATGGAAACATTTCTGGTTTAAAACATTCAATCTGATCTCTAACCAGAACATGTCCTTACAAATAAGGTTTTACCACTAGAACATCCAATAATTGTGGTACTGCTCAAGGCTCCATAATCTGTAATTAGAGAAGGGCAATTATTTCTCTTCTGTTTGCTTTCGTTCTTGAACCATTTTACCTAATAAGACTTTTCTTTGATATCTGGACATAGTCCAGTACCTGAACTCCTGTCCCAAAAGACTATTACCCACAAGGAATATTTCCATTGACTTTACTGGATTGTCAATCAACACCTATATTCTGTGTTTCAACCAAAGCCTAAGCTGTGACACACATAATAACCAGGTTGTTGTCTTAGTACCTTTATGACTAATCTTTCTACCAACTTCTTATTTTCTTTATTACTGCTTTTGCTGCATTCTCTTGAGCATCAAATTTCTTAATTATTTAGCTTTTTAATTCCATCCCACTCATCTCCCTCACAGTGTATTCCTGGTTAGTTTTTTTCAACTGAATTTTTAATTTGTAGCAAAATTCATTTATTACTCTGTTGCCACAACTTCTCTACCTTGGTCTATTCCTTTTCCTTCTGTGGAACAATAATTACATTTTCTTTTATATTAGTATAACCAATGCATTTAATGCAATGTAATTTTTTCCTGATATAAAGGAATTTTGAAAAATTTTTAATAAAGCTTGTGCCACCTTCACCCACTCATCACTTAATTCCAGACCAGCTTTTGTTTTCATTTACTACTAGCATTTACCTCCCTCTGTACTCTAGTTTTCCAGTTTCTATCTATACTACTATCCAGAGAAACAGTCTAAAATACACACTTGTCAGTTTGGCTACCAAATTGTTGATCTGAGTCAAAAGACTATCTAACAGGCAGATTAATTCAACTATCAATCAGTTTTTGTTGAATTTCTCCTTTACCCTCTGAAAGAAATCATTCTGGCTTACACCAATAAGCAGTTTAAGTTACTATATAACCACAGAGATTTTTTCTGAGAGATGCCTTGAATAATTTTACATCACCTTATGATTTCAGGCAATGTTGTATAAGCTTCTTCCATTTAATAGACAAACACAAAGAGTCTCCTGAAATATACCCATTGCAACCATGATTCTAAGGAAAGAAAGCTGTTGTTTGCAGACTTGGCTTAGCCTTTGGCCGTGCCCATCTACAGCCATGCCAGGCACACCAAGCAGTGAGCAAGGGCCAGGCTCCACACAGCACAGAAAGGAGCAGGAGCCAGAGGCAGGGATGGAGACCAGCCCCAGCACACCCTGGGGAAGGAGAGGGTCCATGCAGGTCGATTTCTGCCTACAGAAATGGAGATGGAGCTGGAGGCTGGCATTGCTGGGACATCACTGGGACAGGGGCTGGCAGGTCTGGTGCCATGGCCAGGGGTTGAGGGCAGCCCCAGCAGAAGATTTCAGGTGCCCAGGCATATTGTTTCTCTGGTATCATGCTACCTTTTTGCCTTTGATGCTTGAGGTTGCAATCAGCCAACACTCCAGATTGCACTTTTTCTGTAAATCCTTAAGAAGGACTTCTGAAATAGTCCCCTGAAGAAAAGATTGAATATACTATTATTGCTTATTGACAGACCAGTAATGAAATTGCTTCAGATTTTGGTATGACTGTGTCTGGCATTCAGTGTATCTCCCCAAGGCAAAGCACTTCTATTGGAAGATAATTTAAGCTGTTGATGCATTTTCTTATTTCCTGTGGCAAAGATTTTGCTCCTGGCTCTGGAAGCAGACAAGCCCTCACAGTCAGCTCTTAACTCCTTACAGAATCTTGGCAGTGGATTGTAGAGTCTTTGCTGCAGGTTTCTCTCATACAGAGGATTTTTGTGACATAAGTAAATGTTTTATGAGGATTTCAGGACTAGGGAGCTGGCTGGATTAACAGAGAGGGTCAAAGAAAGGCACAAGCCAATTCTACAGCCTAAAGACAGAGCAAAGCTTCAACAGAGCAGAGCAGGTAGAATTAGGGTCCTTCTGTCCACATAATGGTGAATGTTTCTTACTTCCAACTTGAATCAGGTAGTTAATCAGGACACAAATAAACAACACAACATTTGTATTAATCACTGATAATTCTGGGGTGGTGCTTATGAAAGCATTGGTGTTGCTTTGGCAAGAATATCATCCTGCTAGACAGAACTAATTGAAGCATCTATGTTGTATTTTCTGCTCTCTATATATATTCCAAAGAATATTCATCTTGCTTTTAGATTTAGAACATTAAGGTTCTAAAAACATCCTTGTGTCTACTTTGGTGAAAGGGACATATGTTTGCAAGTTCCTACACTCAAAATGAATCAGACTTTGTGCAGAACTTGTGCCAATGTAAAAGTAAAAAGCTCTATCTAAAAGCCCTAATTTGGTTTAATATCCTGACAGGATATGGTATATTTTGTTTGATGAGTGCTAATAAAAATATTTTCTGTAACACAGCAGATCCAGGAGCTATGCGGATATATTTTAGGGGATTTTAGTGTTCCATATAATTCTCAAGCAAGCCAACATCTCACTTTAAAGGAGTGAAATGTCCCCTTCTTGTCATTGCCATGACTAACACAGGATTCCTGAAATGCTAGTATGTTGACCCTGAAGTTTGCTTTTGAATTTATTTTTATGCTGTGATTTGAATAATATGTGTTTTAACATATGAAACCCTCAGTTAAAGATAAAATCACCATTCTTCAATATATGTATGGTATCTTGCAAGAGAACTTGAAGTTCCATATTCTCCTAGCTGAGGCAGCATATAAAAGAGGGGGGAAATAGGATATGTTCCACATATACTAGGCCAGAACTCTCTTAATGTTACACTTCTTGGTGCATAATCCAGAGTAGGTTGTCCAAAGTTTGCTTTTTTTAACAACCTTGATTAAAATCAAAGGAAATAACTGACCAGATTGTCATAGGAAGTGAAGGTGCCCATGCAGCAAATCCAACAGGAGAACTCACTAATCAAGGAACACAGATATGCCATGCTCAGCAATTTCTGTTAACATGTTTCATGATATCTGAATCTTGTCTCACCAAAATGGAAAGGCCCCAACCATTTTCTTTTTTAGTAACCCAAGGTACATCCTTCTCAAAAGCAGAGACAGCACACTAACTGATTACAATGATGGAAAGAAAAAATGAAGAAAAACATTTATTACATCAATCTTGTGACAGATATCACAGGTTTTTTTGTCATGCAACTTTAAAATCAAGTTTTCTGAGTGTTATGTTCTCTTCCACAATGCTTCAATAAAATGATTTTGTTAAAGATTGAATGCCAGAAAATATTTTAATATTTCAAAGTACTGATACAAAACTCAGTACACAAAACTCTTATGGTGAGATTCTGATTGAGTAAAATCGCAAGCACTATAGTACAAAGTAGTTTTCATAATAATTTTTATTTTAAGAAGAGGAAGGATTAATGAAACTCTATCAAAAGGTAAAGATTTGCTTCAGTTTGTTACTGTTTGTAGTCCCAAAGATTGCATGTAAACTCAGTGACACAATGAAGGTCTGCATAGCTGTTTGGATAGTTTGGATCAAGGCCTACTAAGGTATTTTCTTTTAATTTCTGTGTCTCTCTAACGGATTTCCTTTTGGTTTCAAATTATTTTTGAGTTGGATAAGTTTAGAGCATTAAAAGAGCACTGTACAGTGCACACGTTGAGGCAGAACAGGATAAATTGTGTTTATGTTACTATGAGATGGCTAAGATTCTAGGAAATTAGGTTCAGGGAGCTAAGAAAAATCTGAGAAGTGTTATTTATATGGAAAAAAAAAAGGAAAATGTTTTAAGATATTCATCTTGCAGCTAGTTATTACAAAATAAAGTTTTATCCTGCTCACTGTAAATGATTGTGATTCTAATCTGTATCTTTCTAATTAATTTTTTTAATCCCAGGCCTGTAACAACTACTTAATCAAACAAAATGAAAGTGAGAATAGCTGTGTAAACCCCATATTGGGAATACAGAGTGACTCTGGATCCACCAATTCACTTTTTCTTTAGGGTAGATTTGGTCTTGTGAGTGCATTTTATACAGAAATACTCGAGTGCAACACATCATCTAAAGCAAAGGCTACTATACACAATCGAGTCCCCTGATCATGGATAATGTGCCTGAAAAGTACTTTTATATTGAAACATAATGAAAATTACAAGACCTGTTGGCCTGAACTAGCCTAGAGAATGAGATCACACAACCCAAAAGTAGCAGGAATTCTTTAACATAAAGTTATTAACTCATTTAATCCTTGAGCTGAAAGCAATCTTTTCTTCTGTTTCTACGAACTTCTGTACACCTGCCTTCTCATTTTTTTTGCTTAGAGCTGCAGCAGTAAAGTAGCATCTTGAATCAATTATTGAATAATACATAAAGAAAATACAAAATCTTTTCTGACCAATCATACAGACTTGCACTCTCTATTTGTTAATGGTTTGATGTCCACCGAGGAGATAATATAATGTTGCGATAGTTGAGCTTTAAGTATCAGTAAATGCAGACTAGAACAAACCACTAAAGGAATGACAGTAGCACTGAATTTTTTCCTGGGAGTCCAGTTCTCAAAGCTGAGATCTGAATGTAGATTGTATGATCACAATTGCATCATTTTCCCAATGTGAGCAGTTATTAAAAATGGATCCGATATATAGGGAACTATATTTGTGAAGGAACGTATCAATGCTTAACTGTCCAGTGATTAGGAACTGCAAAAAAATGAAAGAAATGAAAAAAAAAAGCAAAATAATTCTGGCAATGCAGGTTAATTAATGCAACAGCTTGAGTTTGCTCTATTTAATTACAGAAAATACTAAAATATTCCAGAGTAGAGGATTTCTTAGATTATTTTAAATATTATTATTTTCTCTGAATAATTTGAGGATTCATCAGAAGTTGAATTCATTAATTTCATCAGAGGATTCCAAGATAAGAGGATTTCTAGATTTTAAAATCATATGCTCTTCTTGGAATGCAGGTGCAATGTGCCTGCCCATTTTTGACTCAAGTTCTTCCAGATAGCATCTATTTTACCTTTATTTAAATTATTTAAAGTGACAGATGTGCTTTGTCATATGAAAAAAATTTTGAAACAAAAAGGTACTTTATTAGCTGGCAGATTAAAAAGACAACTGGTAAAGTGACTTATTTGAATCCAGCTGCAGGGCTCCCCACTTGGTCCTGAGCCACAAGCTCTTTCTTCAGCAGGGAATATTTTGAAGACAAAAGTCATCTGAGGAAAACTGAGGAGTGAACATTTGGAAGCTCGGGTATGTGGGATGCAAAATTCTGCCATAAATTATCAAAATACGTCACACCAAAACTCTTGATGCCTATTTGTGGTGCACACAGAGCATCCTTACATGATGATTGAGAAGTTTCCTGGTTTTTTCAAAGGGCTGACGTTTTATAGTTTTTTGTGTTTCAAGTTGTAATTACTCTTTGAACTCAGTTGGAAGGATGATCCAGTCTAGGTCATCAGTTGGAACAGTGAAGCAGTTATTTCCTATGAGGAAAAAGCATTAGAAAAGCATGAAGGGCACATAAGGCAATGGACTTCACAGCAATTTGCTAAACAAAAAAGGAATGCTGAGGTTTAGGGCTCTTGCAGACATTGCAGTATTTTGGAGAAAGTTCACACTTGTGGCTAGAAACCTGAGCTCAGTATAATTATTGCTTTCAGTATATCTTTCTACTTGGTGGTATACCTTTGCACATCCTTAAAATATACTCTATTTTCCATTCTGTAATGAACTTCTCTTTCCACAGAGTAAATGCTGAAAATCACCCAGCCCTTAACACACCATCCAAAATCTGAATTTCCCTGAAAATCGTGCATCTTTCATACATATTTTCATTCCCACTAAATAGTAATTAAATTCTGACATTGCTAAACATTTTGAATTTTCAATAGAGCCTAATTTTAATGAGACACAGACAGGAGAAAAATTAAGTCAATTTTTATTTAATTTTGGACAAAAATGCTTCTGGTGTTTATGTATTGCCTGATTGTTTCCGTCACCAACGCATATTGAGGAGGAAGGAGGGAATGCCCAATGGATATGGGGAAGCTGGCCTATGCCTCTCACAGGGGAGACTGCCTCAGCAGCAAGGCACTTGGTCTCCTTTGGCCTGCAGCTGCAGGGGAAGGTTCTTCCAGAGAGCCTTTAATTTTCCACCCCCAAATCTGTCTCTCCAGCTACATCAGCCTGTTTGTTAACCCAAACTTTGATGGCAATATCCCTGTTTGCATTTCAGGAATGCCAGTGAAGGGGACCGGTATCTCCTCAGGGGTCTATGCATAAAAAATCTGTACCTGCGCACACACTGATCCACACATCCATGAGCACTAAATGTTTGCACATACCTCCTCAATAATCATTATCAACATATGTAATTATAATTTCTGACAATTAATCATAATAATAGAATCACAGCATCTGGGAAGTGTTGAGATTGAAATGGACCACTAGGACTCATCTAGTCAAAAGCCCTGCACAAAGACTGGTAAAATATATCAGGTTGCTCAGAACATCATACAGTCAGAGAAAATAATAAAAGAATGGTAATTTTTGTAAAAATTCACTGCAAATCCCAGGTGTCTGGGACCATGGTAGATATCACTGCCACAAAATGAATTTATTTATTTGGGACCCACGCTTGTGAGCAAATGATTTCATTGCAAATGCTTGGCAAAGATTGATTTGCCTTGATTGATGTACCTTTGTAATCCAGGTTGTCATTGCCTTGATGATGAGGCAATCAAGATGCAGTGATGAGCTACTTTAATCCCACTACAGCATCTGGTGCATGCAGAATAGAGCTGTCAGGCAGAACCAGCTACAACAAATCTGCTCATACTCAGGTACACTGTCGACTGAGAAAGCTTAAATTTAGTAAAAAGTATTGATAGATTCACTGACTTTTGTCTCTTCAGGAGTTACATCATCTATTGATGGTTAGAAATCTCTCCAGTGCCACATCACTGGATCTTGCTTATGATGAACCCAACATCAGATTGGCTCTCAGCTCTGCTGTGGCTGAAACCAGGATATTTTTATATTTATTTTTTTATCTTTTAGGTTAAATGGGATTCATGCTTCACCAGATTCAGGGCAGGCCCACCAACATCTCTTCACTTGCAGGACTCTGGCCATGCCACTTGGAAGCTGCTGCTGGCTTAGCAGAGCATATTGTCAATCTTTTGGTTTCTGGTATTTTGGAAGCATTTCCAGTTTTGCTGTATGGAAGGAGGGGCAGCAGCATCTAGACTAAGCATCATAGCTGCTTGCAATTGCAACACAATGAATTTGATCTTCAAAGTCCTTTCTTCTCCCATATTCCAGTCTAGACCATCATTAGCTATAATTTTCCACATCCTAAAGCCATATAATTTGACAGTATGGACAACCCACCTGGAAAACCAGACTTGGGTATATTTGCCAAGTCTTTAGAGAAAAATTATTGAGAGCTCACAAAATTTCTGAAAAAGACAATGTGCCACTGAACCATAAAAAAACAATTGAAGTAAAAGAAATGAGTGAAATTTGCAGTTCAGTATTTTCTATTTTTTTCATCCAACAATTCTCTGCTTCATACCAAAAAGAAAATTGAAAATAAACATCCAAGAAATTAGTTTATGTACATTTGAAGTCAGGTCAAAATCTGCCTCCATTCTGGATTTTGGAGAAGTTTGGCTGGAAATAGACATATATGAGTGATTCAAGTCTCCATTCCATTTTTTTTATGCTGCAAGAGTTCCAGACATAGACATATTAAATGGCACAACAATCAGATAAAACCACCACAACCAATTAATTACTGATAATATCTTTTTAAATAACTGTTTAATATCTGTTCTGTCCATTTGTTTTATCTTCTTGGGTTGTTTTCAATAAGGCAACTTGACCTATTTTTTTCCTGGACATTCACCTTATAAACAAAATGATTAATATATTGCACTTAAAAAAGTACACTGGTGACATCATTAGCAGAGATAACATGTATCGTCTGACAATTCTTGGCTGCCATTTGTGAAGAAGAGATATTCAGTCAATGTTTTCAAAACCTTGAATATGCAAATTTATACTATTTTGCATTGAATTCTGTTTATCAATTTAGGTGACTTCTGCCTTCATGAATGGTGTGATCTGCAAAGACTGCAATTAAAAATACTTTATAAATGGCTGTTTTATATTTTATTATATTCTGAAATGACAATAAAATCTATTCTATTTTCATTCCATGTGTGGAATTTCAATGGTCAACAATAGAGCTGTGGAGCAAAATTAAAGAGATGAGTCTCAAAGTTTAGGCAAGTAACAAGGCTTCTTTCAAGTGGAAAAGCATCAAGTGTACTATATTTTTCTGTTTTAATTCCTTCCATCCCGCCTCTAACTCTACACATATACACACACTACACGATGTGTCTAGCAGGAAATGACAATAATTATCATCAGGGGAGGAAAAAATCAAAAATATTTCACGAAGACTGGAGCTATGTACCTGTAGCAGCATATCCTTGAGAACTTAACTCCTCTGTAAAAATCTCAGAGGACTCCTTGGATGCCCAATATTTATAAATCGGGATATTGTTTAAACAGAATGTTGTTTCTCAGCGTGTTTAAATCTCCCTAATCAACATAATATATCAGATATTTCAAAAAATATGCATATGGTATGAGATGAGGTTCCATATGGAGTTAGGCACAATGTTTATCCTTGGCACTCTTCTTTAAATATCAAATTAACAGTCTATTTCTAATACAGGAATTACCTGGTGGGGAAAAATCTGTGTTTACTCTTTTTTTTTCTCTATACACTACAGTATTTTCATGCTTTTAGTGTAAAATTTCTTAGAACAGTAATACTTAAAAAAAACTCATGACCTTTTTTGTTTTACTGTCAGAGGGAAACTGGTTGATCTTCAGAACAGACTCACTTCTACTGTAAGCTTTTTCTTCAATGGCTCTAAAAAATTAAATTTGTTGGAATTTACAATGTCAAAACAATTTACTCAAAAGAGTGTTTGTAAAAATATGAAATTTGTCATGCCGTGAGAAAGTCTAGTGGTGAGTGTTGTCATGGACACACAATATATATTTGCCTTTTTGTCTCCTGTTGTGTTTCAAACTTTTGGTACCTCAATTCAGTTGAGCGTTATTCCCCCAATCATATTTCTCCACTGTCCTTTCCATTTTATGTTGCTTTTTCACTTGATCATTGGTGCAGCTTTCTGTCTTGTGGTTTTCTTTCTTTCTCTTAATGAGCACCCTCTCACACTCCAAGTACACTTGTTACTCCATTTTATCTCTTCTCCATCATGCTTACTCACCTTGCTTTTTGCCTTCTTTCTTTCTTGTCTTCTTTGTAGCTGAGAATTGAAATGGCACAACAGCTCTGGACAGGCCAGGAGTTTCTCTGGGCATAGACTCTTCTTATGGTGTGGCCATCTCCTGAAGACACAGGTGGGTGTGGCTTGGTAGGACTGTGTGTGTTTTTCTGTACAGAAATCAATTTCTATAGAGAAATGAAATACCTAGCTCAATGCAGGGGCACTGTACACCTTATAGGGTGTATAAGACTGGGATTCCTAATAAGCTCTTTAAAAGTGTTCTAATATCATGTAGATTTGGTGCTTAAGGACAAGGTTTAGTGGTGTGCTTGCTGATGGTTGGACTAGATAATTCCATGTTTCTTTAACTCAAGTAACATCTACAGCACTGTCTGGAGGTGTCGAAAGATCATGCTGGCCAGTGGAGTGATCCAATTTCCTATGAAGAAAAGTTTGCCTTTTGCCTGTTAATTTCTACCTTTTTGCATCATATCCATCTGTGTATTCTCTGCCATTGTGACAGAGTCATCAAAAAGGACTCTATAAATAGCCAATTTATAAAACATTTCTGTGCAGTCCTTTATCTTCTGTGCAGGTTTCTCCACTTTTAATGTAAGTTTCTACCTCCTTTTAAGAATGTTTTGAACATCTCACAGGGAAATATTTTGTTAAAGTGTGAAAGGAATTACATTAATAATCTTCTCAAAACATAGTCTACCCATTTCCAGAGGCCTCTCCAGCTGACACTGGGCTTTGTGCTGAGGGCTGTCAGAAAGATAAATACAGGATCTGTCCTTTGTTAAATGGAGGGTGTCCAAGGGAAAAAGTAGCCTTAGTAAGGCAGTTCTACAATACTTTTTGCCAGTGAACTAATGCATGGTTATATTATTTGTAGTCATGCTACTTCACATCATTTATACTTAGGAACACAAACAAAGGAATTCACAATAGAAATGAGCTAATGCTGTCATCTGGGATTGAGCATAGTGAAAGCATATCCAAAAATCTTTGCTATTTTAGATACTCAAGGCTATGAAGCAATGGCTCTTGTCTTTCTTTATGATTCAAAAATTCCTCTGCATCAAGTTATAAAAAAAGAACAGTAAAGAAAGAAAAAATAGAATATTGGGACCTTAATTTGTTTCTGAGTGACAAATAGCTCTTATAGGAAAATACTGGAAGCATTCTGTGCAAAGAATGCTCTGCAGAACCTTATGTCAATGAAAACAGCATTTAGTATGCATTTGGATTAAAAATCTTCTTTTACAACTGCAGTAATGTATATCTTTTCATTCATCAATGCCAATCATCCTTGAGGTACCCACAGCAATTTATTGCATAGAAGAATATAATACACTTCCTATATAAAAACACAATATAACAGAACAGAGGCACTGATCAAATAACCATTGACCTCCACCAACTTGATCCACAAAAGATCTGTCCCAAGTGAAGAAGGAAAGCATAATTATCTGATCTGCTACATGATCTGCTATGTATGTGATTAAAGTGAAAAAAATAAATATTTCTTTCTCTTTCTTCTATTTGTTTTTTCTTTGCATTACTGAAACTGTTACAATACTATATCTCAAAAATATCACACCTCAAAAGTATCATAGAATAATGGGAAAAGTTCCTAGCAGTTTTTTGTAAGTTCCCAGCAATTCTTTGTGATTACTGTGAATGTTTCCTTATTCGTCTTTTATTCTTTCCTTTTACTGTTCCTATTACTTGTATATTTTAAATGTGTGCCCTTAATAGTGCACAATTTATTAAACTCCTAAATTGAAAGTGTTTGTATAATTGGTGTTTAATATACCAGCTTATAGGTTACAGACAGCAATCTTCAAAGCTTTCTGCAGGTGCTTTATTTTTACTGACAATGTGATTTTTCCACTGACATGTGAGAAAGTGAAATTTACAGCTGAACTCTGTGTTTCTGACCCACATGAAACAGTAAAATATAATAGCTTTGTCAGATAACTAGTTCTTCATTATTGG
>VYXF01013021.1:416806-467785 GCA_013397295.1 Polioptila caerulea | reverse complement strand
GGTGGAACACATGAATGGAGGAATCAGAGTTATTTTAGTGAGCTGCAAAACTATATTCAAATGTTGACTATAGAAGTGCATGCAACTCCAGTGCAGAGACACAAATTCATTGCAAGATTCCTTTCAATTTCTTGGAATCAGAGTAGTTCAGCCATTTCACACTGAATTCAATACGGAATTTTTAAAAAGAAGTTATTCTGAACCTGAAATATACCTGCCTAAAGACCTATATATACACCTTTTTAGCTGTTGTAATCCCTTAAAATTCTTCCAAATTGGAGCACAGAAAACTTGTGTATAGGCAAAATAATACGATGAACAGATTTTTGGTGCTGTAGAGGCATATTCTGCTTTTCTCTTCAGATGTATTCCTCCACAGTATCAGTAACACTTGCATTTGAAAGCTGGTTTGCATTCCCAGCTGCAATTCTCTGCTTTGCTAGCTCAGCTGATTTTAAGCACCAAGAAACTAAGAAGGTGCTATAAACCTCATGACGCTTCCCTCAATAACTTTTCTCATCAGCACATTCTTTAGCTGTTTTTATTGCATGGCTCTCCAACTGAAGAAGGTACTGTAGGTCAGCTGTGGTACACAGAAGGAATTGCTTTCACTAGATTATGCACAGAAGACTGAAATAAGGAAAATTTTAAAGACGAGATTTACAGAGTTGTACAGAGTTCCCTAGGACAAGCCATAGTTAGTTATTCAGGGATTCCACCAAAATATTAGGAAGTCCTTTGTAGCTTTTCTTTCGAGAGACTATACTCGGCAGAGTATACGAGGCAGAGTATTGGAAGTCCTAGCAATTTTTTTTTTACTATTATTCTTACTGAAGTGGATCTCAGAATTGCACTTCTATATCAGCCATGACCTCTTCCTTATTAGGAGTCCAAATTCTAAAAATTATAAGCTTCTTTAGTTCTTCTCCCAGGACTAGTTGCTTACTTCAGAGGGACTAGCATTCTTAGTTTGTCAAATTTTTTTTTGCATTAATTTGTCAGATGTTCTGCTTCCACAACAGAAAATTCTGAAACTTGCTTCCTTCTTGTCTCAACATCCAAACCCACTTCTCATATTGCCAGCATGAATAGAAAAGTAATAGAAATAAAACTCAAAAATACTCACGTGTTTCATCAAACAGGAATGGACTTAAATGTCTGCATAAATACTCTGATGACTCCAAACCTTAAACTATTCTCTGATTTTATCAACTGTTTCTAGTGGTAGCAAACAAAATTAATTTTTCAGAGAGCTCAGAAAATATTTTCCATCACTAAATGTAGCCATTATGCCTCCTAATCACCTCTGTTCAAAAAAAGCCACAACTTTGACTCTGGACTTGCTATTAGTTGTGTGTGGTCAGTCTGCTCTACCACATAGGTCCTCTTAGTTACAGTCCTTCCTTCCCCCTGACTTCCTGCTTTGCAGTAAGCAACAGAACTGTGTATTTCTTTTATGATCTTATTTTCTCATGCTTTCCAGAAGGAGAAGTGTCCTGGCAGGGTTTAAGTTTTAGAATTAGGGAAGCTATTATGTATTTACATTGGAAAAGGCAGAGTGCAACAGGAGACTGAATGGGAAGAAGCTCCTGAGGAACACGAACTACTGACATTCTTTTGACCCTACAAGAGTCCTAGGTCTATTTTAAATACCAGAAAGCTCTGAGAGATGAGCTTTATCCCAGTTGCCATGCACTGTCCATAACAAAAGAGAAGTTGTAATCAAAGAACAGTTTGGGTTGGAAGGTACCTTAAAGACCATCTCATTGCAATCCCCAAGCCATCACTGGACACAACTTCTACTAGGCCAGGTTTCTCAGAGTCCCATTCAATCTGACTTAGAACACTTTCAGGGATAGAACACCTAAGACTTCTCTGAGCAGCCTGTTCCTGTGCCTCACCAGCCTCACAGTAAAGGATTTCTTTTTAATAGCTAAACTAAACCTACCATCTTTCAGTTTGAAGCCATTCCCCCTTGTCCTATGACTACATGGCCTGTAAAAAGTCCATCTCCATCTTTCCTGTAGTCCCCCTTTAGATACTGGATCAATCACATATTTCTTCACAGACAATATAAAAGAACTTTGAGCTTGAGCTGAAATACCACGGGTAATCTCTGCGGCTTGGTGGATCCCAGGTAGCCAGCGTGGCTGTGAAGGTGTGTTCCATCCTTCTCTATTAGCTGGAGTTTCCTAAGTGCTGTAGGCATCATGTTCAGGCTTATCACACAACCATAGTCTGGCCAAGAGCTGATGAAGGTATCAGGAGTAATAGGGGCCAGAGTATCACCCACCAGAATGCAACCTCCAGTAGTCTGTGGGCCAGCTGGGGATGGTGTGAAACACTACTCACAAATGGTGAGATGTGAGAGCTTAGAGAAGGGGTCAAGAGAATGAAGCCTTTGATCAGATCTGTTAGCTTGGGTCAGCAGTTAGTCCAACTAATAGGAAGTTTTGCTGTCCTCTTCCACAGATTTCCAGGTCCAGCCTCAGTGAGCAGTATGGGAAACATTCACATAATAGTTTAAAATAATCCACTTAATGTTAGAGCCCACTGGCATGAAAATTTAAATTAAGAAGTTTCCAAAAGTGTATTTATAATTGTACTTAGTTAACTTGCTTGTGGTTTTGATTCACATTCTGGTTTTGATGCATTGGTTTTTAAAGAAAATTAATATGTCTGCTCTGGGGTCCAGCTCTGGGGAGACTCTGACCATGTCTTCTCTGTGACTGCTTTAGGCAGTAGAGGATTTCAGGCCCGTTGACCTTCTATTCTACCTGGTTCTGCTGTCAGGCCATGTTTTCCAGCACCTCCAATATGGCCCTCCAAGTTTATTTCAACTTGCCAGTAGCTCTCATGCACTGGGGGAACCACTGGGGCTGAAATTTTCGATTTTTGAAATGTCTCAAGCACATTTCTTTTGCTTTTCAAGATTCTGTTGTAGTCTCTTGGCCTGTGACATTTTGCACCATGTTTCCATCACTTCAGGAATATAAGGGGAAAAAAGGCTCGGAAAAAAAAGCAGAGAAATGTGGGGGGTTTTTTCCAAAGGACAAATTTTAATGAGGTTACTTGAAAAGTATAATTTGCAAATCAGCATGCCAGAAATGTGCATCTCCACAGCTGTTACAGTTCACTTTATTTTGGCTACTCCTTTGATATGTCCAATATTAATAATGAGCCTGATGAAATACTGGGAAAAACAGCACACATAATCCACATAACTCTATTTGGAGACACACAGAATTTATTATAGCCCACAGAGGGGCTTTTTAAAGAAATGTGAAAATAACAGAAGTCGGTAGAATTTAAATACTCCCACCTTGCAGTGGAAACAAAAGGTTAAAGTTTCACCCAAACCTGAATTTCCCAAGGTGCACTAGAGTTAAGAAAACATTTCTGTAATGTTTCTCCTAGCCACTGTTTTTCCTCTAAAAAGTAACCATTTGTAATAATAAATGGACCAGGAACTCATCAATGCATTCAGGGTCAAGATGAATCTGATTTCCACAGAGCTCAAACAAAGAATTTAAGCCAGCTGGAAAAGCAAGTTAAGAAAATATTTTTAATGGCAAATTGAGATGATCTAATGCTTCCATTGTTGTACCCTGGAATTAATGGACCTGCTTCCAACCTCTCCTTCTCTCTGAGAATGTCTCTAACACGGTTGAAGACAGATGTCCTACATAGTCTGTTTGCATACAGTGGTGATTAACAAGAAGAACTGGACTCCTGTACTGAAATTAGCAAGAGGCCATAGTGAAGAAATTACTACACAGGATATTTAGAGAAGTGGATCTCTGCTGCAAGGTGAAAGTAATTCTACTTGCCAAAGTCTGTAAATACAGACTAAATACTGTCTAAATAGACAGCTTTGAAAGTAGCCATAAGACATGGGTGTATTTCTGCTAAATGCGTTTAATGCAGTACAGTTCAAATATCAACCATTTGAAAGCCAAAGACTACAGCCTACAAAGTCCCTCAATTGATAGCACTAATCATTATTTTATATTCTAGTGGTTAGAGCCTTCTGTCATGCATAGATGTTGGTAATTTTCTCAATAATGTTTAGACATGTTTACAGTTCTCACTGCAATGACAGTGAAGCCATGTTCTCCTTTTTCTCACTAAACAGTCAAAACAATAAACTCACAACTTTCCTGACTTTATGGGCTGCAGGATTTTTCACTAAGATAGAGCTATTGCATTGAAGTGTAACTCAGATGAGCCTTTGCTTCCAACCATAGAAACACAGAATGGTTTGGATCTGAAGGGACCTTAAAGACAGTCTAGTTCTGAGCTCCCTGCAATGAACAGAGACACCTTTCACCAGACCAGGTTACTCAGGGCTCCCTGCAGACAGCCCTTGAACAACTGGTGAACACTTATTCAGTGGTGGTTTGAATGCTTCACTGAAAATAACTAGGGGGTTTTTTTACTCACTGTAGAAAGACTCTAGGGAACAGAACTTATAACCTTGGCATGAAACATACTTGATAGTCCAGCCCTATGTGTACCTGTTCACGTTCTTTATTTTAGCTCTCTCCTCCATTTTGCAATATTGGCAAGTATTTAACTGTGTTATGACAGTTTCATTTTACCGGAAGCAGTATTTTCTTTATTTTTATTTAATTTAACGCCACTGAAAAGGAAAAAAGTCTCCAAAGAGAATTTATTTTGTGACATCATGTAATTTTGAAACTCCAATAGGAAATGGTAAGTTATTTCCATAGTTACACCATCTGTAGCAATGCAAATTTGAACTCTCAGTATCTGTAATTTCAACCCTTCTTCCTTCTTCTTTTTCCCACGTCAGGTCTGTTCCTTCTGCTCTTCAGTCACAAAGTATGTTCACACTACTTAACAAAACCAGAAAAAAAACTTAACATACCTTGGCTAAGACAACAGCGAAGTCAACATACCAGGGCTTTTACAATTGAAGGTAGCAGGGTGGTTTCAGTTCTAAGTGCCTGAGCTCTTGTTGCCAATAAAATGGAAAAGCTAGGTTACCTGCCTCAGCTGTTATTTTAAACCTAACTAGCCACATTATATTCACGATTCAACTGTTATAAAAACAAACACAGCTCCAAAAGAAATATTGTTGAGATGTATATGTTGTAAGTTCTACAGCCTTTACAAAAGACAGTAGTAATATTACAAACACACAAATGATCTTTCATACTCCTCTGATTTAGGGGCACTCCCAGACAATATCTTTAACTAGGGCTTTTATTGAAAAAGTGAAATAGTAGGGCATGCAAGGCCTGTATTCAGAACCCCTGCTATTAGATCCCTAAATATTGCCACTGCTATTGTGTCTGAGTACAGGAGAATACCTTGTAAGCCTGTATTCAGCCAGCATTTTTTGCACAGTCAGAGAAAACACAGAAATTCTAGAAATTTCTGATTTCGACTCTTTCTTCTTTAACACTCCAAGACGTGTAACACAGCTTTATGCACGGACAAGTTGCTGCAGTCTTTAAAAAAAAGTTTAAAACCAATGTAGGTCAGAAAAGAGTGAAAATTGCTAAAATTATTTAAAATTAATGGTTTACTACTACCACATGAGCATATTTTTTTCCTTATATATCAGTATAATCAGTATTCGTTTGGATTATTCTTGTCCTTGGAATAAACACTTTGTTTAAAAGTTTCTGTTCAGGTTTGAGCGAGTGACCTTTTCCCCCTTTTTCAAAAAAGAAAGCTATTGCGCTTTATCTTCATGATTTTCCTATTACAAACAATTACCTTCATCTGTGAAAACCACTTCTTTGCAAGCTATGCTTCAAAGCAAAAAAAATCACAGTTGATTAAGACAAATCATGGGAAAATTAGACTTCAGTTTGAATTATTACAGACCATGTTATGCTTAAATGGACCTTTAATGTGAAAAAGGTTTATTTTTTAAAAAAAACACAAAAAACCAAAACAAACAACATTGCAAGTATTTAAGTGGTTTGAAACAATTTCTTCCAACATTATTGGCAAACACATAAGGAAGGAACAGATGTGAGAAAATGCTATTCCAAGGCACTGGCATGGACTCATGAACATTAACACTGCAGAAACTGCACATCTCTCATATTTAGACTTGCAGCACAGAGTGTTGTGTGAAAGGCACCACCTTTCAACCAGTTTGCTTTCCACAGTGAGTCGGGTTTTCACATAGCTTTTTTCAACAGTCATTTCACCTGCGAAGGATTTCTTTTCCCTGCTAGTATTTTTATTAATAGACATCTGAAATACATACTGGCAGTCAAGATGCTGCTCTCAGTTTACTGATGTTGATATTAAGACACATATAAACACTCTTAAATACTTAGAAAGTTCATAAAATGAAAAAGAGACAGCATAGCAGAATGCATGGCTAAGAGACAATGCCATATGTACAGACCAGCACTGGGGAAATAAATTACAAGTGAAAGAATAATGAAACAATATTGTATTTCAGCTATTTTGAAACACATTTCAAAATGTGTTTTCCATTTTACACACACATATTTAGAAACTGAATGTTATACTACAGTTACTAATTTATCAAAACAATTGCTATTTTTACATGTGATTGTCTAAATAATATTAAAATTTTGAAATAAACTGGAGTCATATAATTTATCTCCATCTTACCATTTCTAACTGCTATAGAAGAATAGCAGTTACTTGACCTATACTCCTATGCAAATGACCATGTAAGCACAAATTGATAAAAGAAACATAGACCAAGTAAATTTTTTTGCTAGGGCTATAGTAGGCTTAGAAATTTTTCAAGTAGAGAAGATGATGGAGCAGATCATCTTGAGTGCCATCATGCAGTGCATGTAGGACAACCATCAGGCCCAGCCATTCTGGGTTTAGAAAAGGCAGGTGTCCTGCATGACCAGCCTGATCTCCATTAATGACCAGGTGACCTGCCTAGTGGATGGGGGAAACACTGCAGATGTAGTCTACCTGGACTTCAGTAAAGGCATTGAGAACCTTTCCCATAGGATTCCCCTGTAGAAACTGACTGCTCATGCCAGTTTTACTCTCAATATCTTTGTTTTCTAGTGTTGGAACCTTGCAGTAGTATATTAAGATAAAGCACAGAAAAATAGGAATGATGGGGAAAGCTGAAGAGGTGGAACATGGCAATGCATGCACCTTAATTATTTGTCCTTTTGATGTGGGATTTACCTCACCTATTGTAGACATCTGTCATAGCAACAGTGATCCTAGGTTATAAAGTCTATAGTTGCAGGCCCTTTTAAAAGCAAATAATTTCACCCTCAGCAGGACACGTAAAATTGTCCCTCTTAGTCCATTTTGACTGACAATAAAAAAGCAAATGCAATAGGCTACTACATGTGAAATTCCATTTTAATTGTTCCTCATACTTCTTTTGAGACATCTTGTCAAATCTAAGCATTGAGTTGACACTAGCAAGCACTTCTCATTAGCACTTGTTTCTTACATACCACTAAATGTCATAAACTTACAATTGACTGTGGATTTATTATGCTTGCACAGACATTGGAAAAAATAATATTAACAATGGCAATAGTTCATGTCCAAAAAATTTCAGAATTGCTTTTATTTCTAGATAAAAAGGTTAATTTATACTGTTCCTTCACAAGGAGCAATTTGCATTCGATGAGATGATACTTCATCACTAAAAAACTTATCATTTTTAATACTTCTGGGTTGCTGTAATTGAGGAATCTCTTACTTCAAGCAACTCAGATGCATATCAAAAAAGAATTTATGACAGATGAGACCTCCTGAATGTAGATTTCCGGCAAAAGAGAGTATTAATCATGGGAATGATAAAATTGTTTATTTTTCTTGTAATTTAATTATTTATTTTAGGCAGAGAAATTTAAGACATTGTTCTGGGAATGAGTTGCTCCAGATCAAGCTTCAAAGACAGTTTTGGAAATAATAGTGAAAAATTAAGCTGAGTTGGTATTTAACATGCAAAGTAGACAGACAGTGTAACTGTTTGCATGTGTGCTCGAGGTCCTCATTGGTATGAGATGTTATTTTATCACTGTAATCTTATTTTATTTAGTATTTGTTGTAACAAAATCATGGCAAGAATTAGGCCTGAGTCATGAATTAAAGTAAATGTATTCACTGAAAGACATTCAGCCTGCTTTCATTTTCCATTATGTTGCTCATCTGTATAACAGTACTAATGTTTTTATTCTGCTTTATAAATAAATAAATCCCACATTAATATAAAGGTGATGAGGTAATTTAATAGCCTAATCTGTTTGTATGTAGGGAAGCGAGCAATAGCTCTCTGTCACTGTCTTTTTCAAGATGTGAGAAGTAAAATCCTTGCATTGAGGTCAGTGAGAGTTGGGCCAGGATCTTATCCCCTCGCTTAAAGAACTTATTAATGAATTTCCTGCCCTGTGAGCAGGTTGATTAATAAAGTCGGTTTCAATACTAGTTAAAGGGCAGGACAAGTGACTGCAGCATGGAGAGCCCAAGATGTCTATGAGAAGAAAATAAGTCAGTAACTGTTGCATAGTTCTCTTGCATCTGCTCAGCAGTTCTCAGGCCTGGTGTCTGCAATCTCACTTTCCTGCTATTTTTAGTTCATAAACCAGGTCAAGAGGTACCCAAAGTAAGACAGAAGCCTATGAAACCCATGAAGTTTTTTGAAAATCACTTTTTCTTTTTACTGCACTAATCTTTCTGCCAGCTCTTGTATATAAAGGTAAGGTCATACCAGACTACGAAGGTGCAGAGGAGCCAAGGGGTTTTGCATTTGAGATTGCAGACAGACCTTAAAATGTTATGCATTTCATTAACTTAAAAAAAAAAAAGGAATTAAAATTGTACAGAATTAATATTGTAATAAGCTAGGCTAGGTATATTTTTTGTCCCAGGATATCTTCAGGAGTCTGACCTTTTTCAGTAGTCCCATGAATTTACTACATCAGTCTTTGGGTCATCTCCTTCTACCATGCCTGGTTGTGAAGTGGCACCAAGACACAAACTTAATTGAAAAAAAAAGGATTAAAAAGAAAAAGAATATTTCTAATGTCCATCACAAAAAAGGGTTTGAACTAGATATTTTCAAATGTTCCTTCTAATCCAAACTATTCTATGACTGATTCTATTTTCTAATCACTATGATCCAGGAGCCCAAGAAAACAAACAAGAATTACTCCAAATTAAATGTCTCTGATGTGTGCAGAGAGTCAGCAGCAGGGCTTCAGTATCCCTGATTTCCTTCTACAAACCAATTCATATTTGTTGTTGAGTTAGGTGGCTTGTTACACACAGCAGGACAAGACTCAGGTGTAGCACAGAAGTCTGTAGGACAACAGCTGGGACGAACATTCACGCCAGGTATAGCTGTTCATTGGCAGATTACACAGGACCTTATTGCACATTGTTCAGGTTACTTTCAATTCTCTGAGTTATTATTTTTCCATGCACTAGGATCACTACATATCAAACATACACAACCAGGAATATTTTAGTTGGGGGTTTTATTAATGGACGTAGATCAAATTTTTTTCTTTTTTAAATTGAATTAAATAGAAATTTATTCTGTTGCTACCGTACGGTCATGAGATGTCATTTCATCATTCTTGAGAGTTTATTATTGTTCTGTCATATTTTCATAATATCATCTGACTTGATTGCAGATTTCTGGATAACTTCCTGTATGACTGAATGAGAAACAAACTCTGAAAGCTTCACACTCAAAAGATTCAATTCTGCTAAGCGAAAGCCAAGATCAACGTTTTTGAAAACTGTCCTACAGAAGCAAATGAACCAAAATCAAACTCCAAAGTAGAAATGAAAGTGTATTTATGTAAATTCATAAATAAACAAGAGGAAATCAGGCAGCAGAAGTGAGTGATCCTTCTTTCCTTAGCATGTTGGTGGTGTTCTCCTACTTCTGTTTTTCATTCTGGCATAACACTGCCCTTGTCCAAACTGCTCAAGTCACTTGGGTATGAAACATCAGACTAAAATGAAGAGGGAGAATGAAGATCTAAACCACACTTAGTAGTCTGAGAGACATCTTTCTGGAAATACATGCATGCTATCCTGCAACAAGTTAATATTCATGTCCTTTATCTCCAGCTTTTGTTTCTTCTGTTGAGAAACTGAATTCAGAGAGGCAAAGCTCAGGTTTTGGACCATCAGCACAGTGCTTGAGACAGTCTTCTACTATCTTGTTTTCTGATTTGCTTTTGTAGAAGCCCTTTAATTTTTTTGATGGAAAGACTAAGATCATTGGTAACCAATCTGACAAATGACTAGCTCTCAGCCTCTTCAACAATCATGTTGTATTTACGGATATTCCATTATTTCATCTGAAATCAGGCATCATATGTTCTTCTTTCCAAATATTGACCAGGCTCTGAGTGTACTCCAGCCAGCTGGCTGTATATTAAATCACGTGGTTGGACTGGCAGTTTGAAGTTATCCACAAGGAAAATGTGGGGAGCTAAATGCTGGATAGGAAACTAAGCAGCCCTGCTATAATCTGGTTTATGCCCTGAAGCAGTTTGGCTCACACAGAGGAGACTGTGTGTGAGAGGAACCTGATACCACCGGCAGTCACAGATACAGGACTGACTTCAACTAGTCATGCATTTCTCTAAAATCCAGATGAGCATCAGTGTACCACATGTCATCTTTCAGGTCACACTTGTCCCAGACAAGCTGTTTACCAAGAATGAGTAAAAAGTTGACACAGCAAGGGAACATGCACATGAATTCCTCAGGGCATCCAGCATTACTGGTAACCTCCTCATGGAAAATTTGGCTTAGAGATGTTATGAAAACAAAACAAATATTAGCAGCAATTAGGGGACTTAGAGAGAGAATTATTCACACCAACAAAGCTATCTCTCAGGGCTTGTATAAGACAGCCATAAACCCTGCTCACTGCAGCCAAATCAACAGGATGACAACTGAAACTGGGAGCACAACAGGCAAGGGATCAAGCTTGAAAAACTCAGACACAGCAGGAGGCAGAGTTGGAGAACACAGACCAGAAGGTTCCATGTGGCATCACAGACTGAGACATGCCATCTTTGTCATTCAGCAGTAGGTCTCATGCCCTTGTAATAGTTCGTCCCATGCAAGCCCCACAGTGGCAGTTAGCAAGTTATGGTGGTGAGTTCAGCTGCTTTGTGGCAGGAAAGGGACTGGATCTCACACCAGGGCTTTGTTCACTGTGATAAATCTTGGGTGACGCATCGGGTAGCTTTGTGTACCTGTTAACACTGTCTGAAAGTGGCAGGACTTGCCACAAGTGAGTACAGTAGTAACAAAATCAATGAGGCTTTTGGAAATCTTGAAAGGGAAGAATTAGCAGAAGAAATGTAAGTTGTATAAAAGATTCAGAAAAATTATGTAAGTTGTGCAATAGCTTTTGGTCTATGGTATAAAGTAACTTTAACATATTAGTACATTCAGTTTAGGATACAGAATTTTTTATGACATTTCTATACTGACCTACCCTACATCTTCATCTTCAAGAATATGTCAGATGTCAGAAACCAACTCAGACCATCAGGCAACTGGGGCCTTCTCAGATTTATGTAGAATTACAGCTGAAGATTCAAAGCTGTAGCATAGTTCAGCTTTGTTGTATCATTTCTTGAGAGATGTGAAATTTGCCTACTATTTCTACTGAAAGACATTTAGAAATTTTTGTTTAGTCGTGTAATGAAAAGATGCAAATATTTTCCCTTTCAGTCTTTTGACCACAGTAAATCTGGAAATTGAGATGCTCTGCAAACACACCATTCTGGATCAAATTCAGCACTTGCTATTTTAGGATTGCTGGCAGTCATTCCCAAAGCCCCCTCCAGGGCTGCATCTTGTACTAACTTGGGAAGGAGGCAATTCCTGCTGTGAAAGATTTAGCAAATGAATACAAATAAATGAGGTTAAAAGTCCAACCAGACCTCTTAGTTACATGTGTCACAAGTTTTGATTCTTTTCTTTGTTTTGCCTTGATTGTTTGGAAGACAAAAGAGATGGTATAATCAATGGTTCCACACATACACCAGTAAATTAGAAAAGAAGAAGGAAGAAGAAAAACCTCCTACTGGCCTAGCCAAGACAGTTCCTGAACTGTCTTGACGTGCTAGAACCATGCTTGAAAGGCTTATCTGAGAGAAAGCAAATATTAAATCACACAGTTTTTTCCACACTTCCAAGACATTCAAAGTATCTCATGCCAAACAATGAATTTCAAAACCCTGATATACGCCAGCTGTGCAATATGAAAGATAACAAATTTGGTATTTCAAATTAAGAATGTTTTTCAGTGATGAGACATTAAAAATACTCCTGCTGAGCAGCTGCTTGCGATGTCATAAATACTCTACCGACTCAGAAGTGACATAACCTTTTCTATAATAGATCTACATTTTAAGGTTTATTAATTGCCTGACCATTTATATAACCCTGTAGTTTCAGGGTCTCTCTAAACCATTATCTTGGGAAATCAACAGTAAAACTAATTAAGTATGCTTAATTACTTCTGCCGTTCAGTCTTTTTAATGTTATTCTTGTTTCATTACTGACTTTCCAAAATGCTTTACACTAAGACTGTTACAAAGCTTTTAAAATTGAAAATAGCCAGCTAGACAGTCATCTAAGGAATCAGATTCACCATATATAACCTTAGTTTTCTCTTCTTAGATGTCTTCTTCATTTGGTATGATTATTGTTACTCTCCTTGGTATCATCTTGTCAACAACATTTTGTACCAGAGGAACTTTCGATATGGAAAGAAGGTGTTTACCTACCCTTAATGTATCCTATTTTTTTGCTTTCAGAATATGGAGTAAAAGCTGGTATCCTGTTTTAATGAAAACTCTCAGGCCCTTGAGAAAAAGCTCTAATGAAAGAATTGAAGAAGAGGCCCATCAATACATGCAGGTTAAGGAGTAGTATCTTACTTATAGGTTAAGGAGCAGTATTTTAAGAGGAGCCAGTACAATATATGTTCATTTTTTTCCAGTGATATATTCCTCTGTCTAAATGGCAAATCATCAGCTATCAATGATGATGATATTTACTGGTTAATATATTCTGTATCCACTAGATTTCAACTGAATACAGACATGCTGCAGCTTGTACTGCAAGCAGTGCTAGTGATTTTCCCATCAGCTGCTACTGAATGTGGTGTTTAATATCTATATTGATAGAAATAAACATTAAATAAACACATATCCAATAAGCAAGCAAATAATAGACTTACCTTAGCTATGGTCTGGCAACATAGATCAATATTTGTGTAAGGGTTATGGAGAAAAACTGAAGTACTCTTTTGTCTTGTAGACTTGAGACCCTCTCACCACTGAAAGGTCTCAGATTTCTTAATGTGTAGCCCTACAGTTATCAGTCGGCATAGAAGTGATAAAACCTTCAGTCTTGTGTCATTATTACTGAAAGATCAAGGGAAGACTTTTGTCAAATCTGTTTTCTCCCTTACGATAGAAGAACACAGAGCAGAACACAGCTACCACCGAAAAAATGCTTCATGTTCCCAGAGCCATTGAGAGCAAAATAACAAAATAGCAATGCACAGGTAATACTTGGATCTATTCTGTGGATCTTGTCTTTGAACAGAGCAAGGGAAAGACCAAGAAAAAAAAAACCCAGAGAGGCATGTTGAACTCATTTGCATTTATAGTTTCACCCATGTCACCCTTCCATCACTGAGGTCGGAGATGTTTCACAGTAACTATGCAGTGCTGGTGGTTCTGTAAGCATTAAGTAGGACCAGCAATCCCATTTGAGAAAGCCCCCACAACATAAACAGAATCTAGAATAGTAATGAACTCTCATGTAAATAACTCTCCAGAAAATGTCACATAAAATGGATGTGCCATCTGTGTGATGGAACATATTCTTCATAAGCAAGTAGACATAACTAAATATATCATCTTTAATGCCATCAGTAAAAGCCCTGTTCATCACACCCAATGAGACGTGCCTAGTCACTTCTTTTACAGCATCCAAGCACAGTTCTCTGTGTCACAAGAAGTCCACATTAGTGAAGTCAGTCTATTCATCTATCCCTGGTTCTTTTGAGAGAATATTGGCTAAGAGAAGTACCAAACAGTAAAAAAACCTGAAGATTTATTTGTTGCCATGGAGTAAACTAGGCTAGAATGTATCTGAAAGTGTTATTTACTTATTTTAACTTCAAAAGTGGTTTGATTGATTTCATAAAGCCTTTCATGTCCCTCAACTATTATGTAAACAGTAAGTGCATTAGTGGACTGGAACCCCATTTGGTTTCAACTGTTTAGTATGCAGAAATTGGAGAAAATCCACAGATACTGTGTTTCAAGAACATTTAGCACCAAAAGTGTTTGGATTTTCTTGATCATCCCAGTAAACTTTAAATATCACCTCACTGAGTTTAAGGGATGTGATTAAGACATTACATTTTAAGTACACTGGCAGCAGTTTCCAGCTAAGGAGAGGGATTATCAAAGTGAATAAAGAGCAAAATATGCAGCCTGATGACACTTCTATTGATTCTTTTCTGTCACTAGGAAAAATCAACGCACTTGCACATGCTTGTCCAATTAAAGTCAGTGGCAGAAGTGTAGCATGGCCTCAAATCATACTCTATTTAGTCTGTGACTGTAGCTCCTTGGGTCTTTAAGTCTAGAGGCATGGGTTAGCTGGGGATTTGTTTTTTTCCAGCTCTCATGATGGGACTTCCAATGCTGCCTGAGACAATTAGGCACTCAAGGGACAATGAATGTCCATGAGATTGAAAACTCCTTTCAAAATCCTACCATAACTTTTTTTTTTTTTTCATCTTCCCATTTGTTTTTAATACTCTGTAATTTTTGTTGCAATTAGCCAGGTCACAGATGCATCCAATCCCTCTCAAATATTACTAAACAATAGAAAAAGCAATACAAATCTAATGGCTTTGATGCCTGTTAGAAACTTTCCCATCTGTGTATCATTTTAAAGCACTGCATCTGTGGATTTATCATGCCAAGAAGGGTGGCTGAGGAAGTTTTTGCAATATACCACCTAAAAACTGGAAATTCACAGCAGGATTTGAAATATTATCAAGGAGACAAAGACTAATCTTTGAAGGCTTGATCTGGTTCTAGCTTTATGTCTCTAAGACTTTTCATACATGTTCCCACAGAAGAGAAGATAAAACAGCACATGAGGCAGCTTTACTGGTTTTGTAATATTCTCACCTGCAAACCAGTTACCCACAATAAACAATTCTGGGCTACAAGGAATAATGTTGCAGTCCAAAAGATTATCATGCCAGTGTCTATGTCTATAAAGCTGACATTTCCATAAAGGCATTACAACACAAAGTATTCAGGCTGCTTCAGTTCCTGCAATACACACAGCCTTTTTCCAAACAATTTCTGCATAAACTTAATTTTGTGTGTTATACTAATAAACCAAAATAAATTAAAAAATAAAACACAACAACATATATTTTTTTAATCTCCTCACATAAGGCAAGACAGTCAATACAGGAAAGTTATAGGAGCCATGCAAGCATTAAACTGCCATTCTCCTTATAAATCCTCTTTACCAGATTGCTTAGAGCTACTCTTGTATAAACTGGATTTTGTTCCACAATCTCAAATCTAAAACTTAAGCGTAGAACCAGTATGAGAATACTCCTGTGATTGCTTGCACGTCTTTTATTAGGATCATATTTTTCACTACCACCAGAAGAATAAGACACAAAGCCAAGTTCTATTCTCAGTTGCTGGTGTAAATCCAAAGTATCCTCATCAAAACCAGTGAACTTATTCCAGATTTACACTCCTGGGCCTAGAGCAGAGTTCAAGCTGTCTTGTTTTAATATTCTTCAGTTCAGAAGAATGTCTGGCTTTCCAGAGCTCAGAAACTGTGAGTCTCTGTACTGTCAGCTTAACAATAAAAAAAAAATCAGATTCTTTTGTGTTCTTTTCCTGAACAAAGATAGAGTGAAATTACATTGACTTCAACTCCCACACTCCTGTTGCCAGAAAATAGGAGCATGTTAACAACTATGTTTCTGTCCAAGTGCATCCATTATTATTATTTTATCAACTCCCCAAGCAATACAAGAAGTTCTTTTTGTACTCCAAGCTTGACTCTCGGAGAAGTTTCAAACTGGTTCCTCTTACTCTTTCTCCTATATTCTACCAAAATACTGAGTTTAGTGTGTCTTAAATCCTGTAGCATAATGACAGTGCTTCCTGGTTTCACATGTGCATCCATAGGTAGTCCTGAAAGTCTGTGGCTTTTGACAGGAGGCATTTCTTTTTCTACTCTTTATCAAACATATCCAGGCAAATTTCTTTTCTTAAGAAGAGATCTTTGAAAGAATCCTTAGAAATAAACCTTACAAATAATGATCATTTAGTACTTCCTACCAGATAAGAGAATCAGGGAATGGAGAGAAGCTAGAATTTCCCTTTGCCCTATTTTCTTGTACCAAAATATATGCATAGAAGTGAGAACTGGAAAAGCTTGCAGAGATTTAGAAAATCATCTCAGGCATTCAGCCACAAAAAAAATCTCTGTGTGGGACGTGACAGTACAAGCTAGCCTAGAACAGAACTACCTCATTGTTAATGTAGGTCAAAAAGTTACTGGAATATAAAAGTGAATCACAAATCTATAATATTCAGCAAAACTATCAGACCATACAGCAAAGATGCCCTGGTCTGCCGGCTAGAAAAGCATGTGGGATCAGCACAGGAGCAGGACTGATCACAGAGAGGTTTGCTTATGATCATAAGGGAAACAGCAAGATAAGGGTACTAATCTGTGCAAACCAATGGAAATGCAGGGCAGAGAATCAGAGTTGGCTTGTACCTAGAAGAGAGGATTTTATTTCATATGAAAAGAAAAAGCCCTGGGAATTTTAAATGGGATTGTCTACTGCTGTGGGAAAGACCAGTGGAGTAGTAACATCACAAACCACTTACCAGCAAATTCTAAGTCACCACAGACAATGAATACTCTTCCTCTACCCATAGTACCTATCTGTGAGCTCTAGCCAGAGGTTTGGGTTGTTTTTCAAAAATAGATTTTATATTACCTGAACAACTGGAAAAAATCCTCCATTCTAGAGGTGAGCTGTGGAAGATGGTGCCTTGTCAAGGTCATTGAAGAATTTTAAGAGCAGATGGATAACTACTGTGCCACTGACAACGCTAGGGGGCTAGGGGTAGTGGCATAGGAGTGCTATTTGGAACCCATCTCCTGAGGAAGTATAAAGGTATTCTTCATAGAGGAGGAAAACATGTGTGTTTTAGCTGGAAAATGCTACCATTTTCTAGAAGGCAGGCCCGAGTTTAAGCAAGATCTTTGTGGAGGAAAAAGAAGTCAGTGGGGCACAGGCTGTTATTTCAGGCCAGGTAGCAGAAACAGCAAAGCACACATGTCAAGAGCTGCTGTGGAAGTGAATGAGGCGAGGAGAAGGGGGAAAGAGAACTGCATGCTTTTCTGATGACATGCACATCATTCTCTGGAAAATTCAAATAAGGGAGCAACACCAATCCAAGTAACTAACAACTGCATCTCATATTCCAAAATAGCTCAGTAAATTAAGGGCAATTTTTTTGTTATTCTAGGAGGAAAATTGTATTCTTAGGTTTAAGGCACGACTGCACTGCGTCCGGCTTGCAGGCTGGGTCTGGCCCATAAGACAGTCTCTGCTGCCCACCAGGGTCGAGGCAAGTGTTTTTCTTTTGACTGTGAACTTCCACCCAACTTCTGGTGCCAGTCAGACTATTTACATCTCCCAACTGCTGGCTGGCCTAGGAGAAACTTCTGCCACATACTGGCCCTGCCAGAGGACTCCTATCTCCTGGCTGGCAACTTTTCTCTGCTTCTTCTCTCTTATCCATCCTGGGCAGCACATCACACACTGTCTCACAGCCTGAGCTAACCTGAGAAAGGAGAGAGAGGAGGCACTGGGGTGAATGAAGCTGGAAGAGCAGCAGGAGGTGTTTGGATGTGTGTTAGGAAGACAGTAGCCAGTCTCTGAGCTCATTTAAGCTGTAGATTTCTGTAATAAAAATTCATTCAAGAAGAAAAGGTGCAAAACCCCTCCTGTGTCATAAGGACTCTTTCCCCTCTGTACCATGGCTGGGTTGGTGTGAGGGAGTGACAGGTGATGCAGGGTAGTCAGACAACACCACCAGTACAGGAGATCATCAGAGCTGCACACAGGCTGCTGCAACACTGGGTGCCACTGAACAAGGGCAAGCAAAAGAAAATGTTTCAACCCGTTCTTTTTCAGACTTATGAAAGACTTGAATAATTCCAAAAGAGAGAGGTCAAATATCTAAAAATACCAATGCTGCTTGATTCCAGGCTAGAGGTGAAGGTAAACAGGATAATATAAAAACCTGAGACATGGATGAATATTTGCCTTTCTTTTTGGAAGAGGAAACTGAGATTTACATTTCCACATCAGCAGCAGGGGAAGCTGAGCCAGTCCTTGTAGGAGCAGCAAATGTGTTCAGTGAGAAGTTCAGACTATATATGAAATGACTTACAAACAATTCAGTAGATCCAGCTGCCTGGTTGGCAAAGCACTCTTGGGTTTGTCTGATGGTTGGCAGATGAGTTTTTGCTTCATTTTATTTTTTGCACATGTACAGAGATACATTTTTTAACAGCTAAGGGAGGGATAGCATGACAATGCCAGGTGAGGGTAAAAGGCAAGTCCCCTCTAGTGCAGAGATTCCCAAAAGAAAGACGTAGTCCTCATGTCAGAACTTCAGTGAGTGGCCAGAGGCTGACACTGACTCACCTGATGGATCCTGGAGGCTTCAGTGTGTATCCCAAGCTTCAACTTATTTTATGCTTCCACACTAAGCCCAAGAAACTTCAGCAAGGTCTCCTCCACAGGCATTGCCAGGACTGGGCAATAGTCCAGCACAGTTTTCCCAGCACCTGTGAAAACAAAAGGACCAGGCATCTAGCTTCATATACAGCCTCATGGGGTCTGGAACAGAGAAGAAGGGGAATAGGGAAGCCTGTAGGTGTTGGAAAGTTGTAGGTTTCTCTTATGGTCTTCCCAGTTATCACATAGCCCTCCAGAAAGAAAACTTCAGGAACCCCTAATTTAATACATTTTGTTCTTTCCAGAGGAAAATGTTCAGGAAGCTTCAAGGGGGAGGTTCCTGCCAGAGGAGATCTAAGAGAAGCCAGTGGTGAGTGGGGAGCTGCCTCCACACCTCTGCCTGAAATAAAGATACATTTCCAAGCTTGTGCTCATCCCCCTGTGCCAGGGACTCTGCTGGCTAGGGCTAAAGCACCTGAAAGGAGAGGTCACACAGCCTGCTGCCAGCTAGCCAAATGCATTTCACATGTTTAAGGTCAGCCATTATTTAATATCTGCTGCCAGGAGCCACCTTGTCTGTGCTGACATCATCTGGTCAGGTTTTTTGCACTTTCTAACAGAAACTATGACACACTCCAGCAAGAATAGACACCTCTAGCCAAGAAACAGACAGTATAACTCAGGTCCCCAGAGGGGTTTGAATAATTTATTACTAATTCAGCTTTATTTTTACAACTTTTGGAATGTTTTTTGACCAAAACTTTCATGCGCAGATTTCCTTCTCACAAAGTACTGAAAGTTTTGAAAATGTATTCAATACTTGCAAGTTGAAAAATCAAATATTTCAGAATACACTTCCATGATAATATAATCTATGCATTCACTTGATCATGACAGACTTTCCTGTAATAAGTATCCTATCTAAATATGACCCTCCGTCATATTTTTATGACAATGCCTTTGATATACAGTGAGAACTGTATCAAAAGGGCTCTTAGTGGCTGAAATCAATGCCTTTTATTCCCTGGTAAAGAAGTAAAAGAAAATTAACTTTGTTTCAGTAAATTACTATGATAATGTTGAGTATTAAATCAAGACAAAGAGTTCAAAAACAGAAGTAAAGTGGGAATGTAACTTATTTTGCCTAAAGCTGTGTGTAATCTTACCAATAACTCAGAATCATCTGAAAATTGACCAAATAAGGGTAAAAAATTATGGCTGAGCTGATGATTTTCATTTTCTGAAGAAAACAGGAAAGTTCCATTGTCGCTTAATACCACTCCACCTATTTTCTCAGAAAAAATGCAGAGATTTATGTCAATTAGACACTGCAAAAAAACAGTTTTGTGCTAGATCTGAATTTTATGGAGTTCTTCCATTGAAGGATTCATCATCAGAGGCAACAGACATGGGAACTCAAGAAAAAGGCATATTTTCATGCTGCAGCAGAAGGGCCAAAGGTTAGAAGACTTGTTCTTCTTGTTGTGTCAAGAACCTCTTCCAAAGCCAGAGATTTCCATCAAAAGATTCATGTGGAACACTCTGGATTCTGGATTCACATCTCAATAAGTTTACAGGGAGGGCCAATTTTTCTGTTGTCAGTAAAAGACAGATGGGTATTAAGGGTAAAGGAGAAAAAGCAATAATAACATGGGAAATAGGAAAAAAGGCTATGGACAACCTTCAAGACATCAATGGAAAGAGCTAGCAGTATCTTCAGGGAAGTGACAGACTACTCTGGCCTGCCACATCAAGGTCCATGATGTCTTCCTCCATCATTCTTCTTGTCCCTTACATTAGGAGTGGCTTCCCACTTCATTTTTTGAGTCAGCAGCAGAACCCCTCTTCTGAATATCACCAAACAAGAATGTAAAGGAGTGAAGGTACCCACATCAGTACTGCTCTCCAGTGGGAGGGTAATGGTCCTTTCAAAAGCTGAATTTGTTTACAGAACAAGAAGTTATTGTTGCCAAAAGACCATATTGACTTCAGTCTAGCTCAACATAGTAATTGGTACAGTAAGAGTATTTTTTAATAGAAACTTAAAGTGTATTAATTTCCTATTCTAACTCCATAGACCTTTATTTCAAAATAATGGCAGAAATCATTAAAATTGTAAATGAATCAAACAAAAATAATTGCAATACATTGGTCTTCCTTAAAATAAAAATACATTATTTATTATGGTAAAAATAAAAATATCAGAAGAGAATTGACTGTTCCCACCTCCTTAAAAATCACTAACTTCAACAAAGTTGAATTTTCCTCCATAATGTTTAAAATTGGCCCTAGATCTCTAATAACTCAAAACCAGATTTTCTTTTTGAAACCCAGATCTCTTTTTTTTTTCCTTAAATCATTTATTATAATTTTATACATACAGGTTCTCCTTTTATGCTGGACAAAGATTAGAAAAATTATCATGGATTTGCAGCTAACTATTCATTTTATAATAATGAAGTCATGATTTTCATTATTTTAAAAAATGGTTAATAGAAATAATATATCATTCTTCATATGTGATTTGCTGTGTGAGAATCTTTTTCCTGTGTTGTGATGTTTTGAAATAATAATAAAAACTTTTCCA
Source organism: Polioptila caerulea (assembly GCA_013397295.1). NCBI lineage: Eukaryota > Metazoa > Chordata > Aves > Passeriformes > Certhiidae > Polioptila > Polioptila caerulea. The sequence continues at coordinate 446,378 of VYXF01013021.1, read as the reverse complement.
AATTGTCATAAGATCATTTTATTATAAATACAAATAATTACTTTCCTAAACCAGCCAAGCTGGTTTGATTAGAAATGTTATTGTAGATAACTCTCACCGGAATAGAAAGAAAGGGAAATAAGGCTCCAAGTATGGCAGAAATAGATTTCTGAATTTCAGTGGCAAGAGAGCTCACGTGTTTATGCCTGCTCAAAGACACAAAAACATGGATTTTCATTCATGAGGTCAGTGTCTATATCTATGTTGTAATTTATGCTGTTCTAGCACAAGGTAAGAGCATTTCTGCTAAAATGAATGATGTTTCTGCCTGTCCTCCAACAAACACCCATAGCAGCCACTCGATTTGGAAGGTGCTAATGCATACAGCTGTATAGGAGGACAATCAAACCCCTCTCAAACACAAACATTCCTTTGAAACATGACATTTTGGTCAACTAAAAATCACTGGGGGAAAAAATGGAAATGGGACAGAGCACGTTAGATTTAGCTGGACACATCAATCAAAATTCATCTTATTAATTGTCCAGCTCCAAATCTTTGCTATAAAACCTTCTCTCTGCTTTGTAATCATACTATGCTCATACTGGTGTGTGTTTCACTTCACAGTGGAGATGAAAACTAGGGAAAAGTATAGTGGGATTGCAAGGCACAGCCTGTAAGAGCAGTGATAATCTGTTGAATTCATTGCCTACAGTTCTTAAAGTTTCTAAATCTGTTTCTCATTTCAAGTTTATTTGAAGTTTAATGTTTTGAGTATGACTTTTTAAATATATATATGTGTTTGCTCTTGCTTCCAGGGTTACCTGTATTTTACTTTTTAAATGAACATTAAATGCTTACAGACTGGTCTAAAAGTCACTGAAATTAATGGAAAACCTCCCAATGACTTCACTGGTCTTTGGATCACATCTTTAGGGAACCCTTTTCTTACAAGCTGAGATTATCAAACCCTTGTAGAGTGTAAATCAGTATTGACATCTGTGCAGTCAAAGGGATTTGTAATACCTGGGCAGCCCATTCCACCTCCTTTGAGCCCAGTTTTCCAAAACGTGAATAACTGTAATTATCTTGTATTTTAGCCATACATTATTTTGCAATGTACACAAGAGGGCTTTGAGAAACAACTATGAAAGACCTGCTGAAATCTATTTGAGGCAGCTTTGTGGATACCCTACATTTTCACTTCTGTAGTTGCATAGAGAATGAACTAAGCACTTTATCCAGCGTAGATACAATTTCTGTTTCTGTGTACCTTTCATTTATCCAGAAATAGTTCTTTAGAAAGGCTTGCATTGTACATGTATAAGTGCAATAGAGAGAAAAAAAGCAAAAACAGAGAAAAAGCAAAGGATTTTAATCTTCCATCTATTTAGATTTTTTAAATCTACATTAAAATTTTGTGTCTTTTAAAATGTGATATTGTTACTAGGACTGTTTGAAGACAGAAACATGGGACTTCACAGGGAGACTTAGTTACTTATACAACTGAAAAAACATGACGGAAAGAGAGAAGACATGCACTACTTGATTTCAGAAATAAATGAATTTCAGATGAGTTATTACATTAATTTAGCCCTTTCTGCCATTTGTGTATGGCAACCCCTAAAAGAACCACTTAAAATAAGAATAAATAAGCGGGTTTTGTGTATTTATAATGCTTTTCATTTCTGTGTTTATAAAATACAGCAATAATTTTGAATTATAATTTTACAGTGTACCACAAACTCTTTTCTTGCCAAAAGAGTTTTGAGTATATGTTTGTTTACCTAAATTTAAAACAGTAAAAATTAGATCACTGAGGCCGAGAAACAATTCTATATGTTTTATGTGACGTTCTTTAAAATAGTTTTACTTTTGCTTATTACCAAAACAAACAAAAAAACCTCCTTTGAACGCTTTTCAGGCTTCAAGATATGTTGAAATATGGTTACAATGGGGAACTGCTATAATGGCAAAGACATTTATTTCTGCTTTAGGCCAATTAATTTTAAAAAATCTTAATTTTATAGTCTATATATTAACTCCCTGACAGTTACAAAAGTAATTTTCGTGAAAAAAATAGAAAGAAAATCTGTGGACTGTGCAAGATGATAACCTTTTGAAAGGGTAAACCTTCATTTATTCAGCAGCTTTGATTCACAGTACCATAACAGTTGACAGTTTATCATTATAGAGGTTGCTTTACATGTGAACTGTCAAAATCAATCATGCTAAAAATTTGGAACATTCTTCAAGCTGACAGAACAGTTTTTTAGTTTAAAGGCCTGCTCTAAAAGCAATTATGGCCAAAGGAAAGACTTCGTTCCCTTCAATAGGTATCAGAAGCAGCTGCAGTTTCGGTAACATATTTTGCAGATTTCACCTACTTATCTCTGGACAAAAGCAGAGTGAGGGATACAGAAAGATTATGATCTTGATTGCCAGAGGCTCTTTGGGTTTTACATTTTAAATGTTATTGCCATGGTTAGCAGCTCAGCAGTGAAAGCAGAGTGACTTGCCCCAGAGGTTCCCATTTTCTTTATCCCTTAGGTCCACAGCAGGGAACACAGCCATTATGAAGAGAAATTTGACAGGAGGTATGTACTGCTTTGTGGGGGGGACTAGTTCTACCAACACCCTTAGCTCTCAGCTTGCCACAACAACCCCCTGCACTACAGGCTGGGGCAGAGTGCCTGGAAAGTGTCACAGCGAAAAAAGGACCTGGGAGTGCTGGTTGACAGAGGCTGAACACGGGGCAGTGTGTGCCCAGGCAGCAACTGGCATCCTGGCCTGTATCAGCAACAGTGTGACTACCAGGAGCAGGGTGGGGGCTGGCCCTCCGTACTTGCCACCGGTGAGGCCACACCTCAAATCCTGTGTCCAGTTCTGGGCTACTCAGTTCAGAAAAGACATCGAGGTTCTGGAGGGAGTACAGAGAAGAGCAAAGTTGATGAAGAGTCTGGAGCACAGGAGGAGCACCGGAGGGGGCTGAGGATGTTTATGCTGGAGAAAAGGAGGCTCAGGGGTGACCTTACCCCTCTCTACAGCTGCCTGAAAGGAGGCTGCAGCCAGGTAGGGGTCGGTCTCTTCTCCCAAGCAGCCAGTGACAGGACAAGAGAATACAGCCTTAAACTGTGTCAAGGGAGGTTGAGGTTGAACACTAGACAGAAGTTCTTCACAGTAAGGGTGATTGAGCATTGGAATGGGCTGCCCAGGGAGGTGGTGGAGTGACCATCCTGGAGGTGTTTGAGGAGAGACTGGACATGGAACTTAGTGCCATGGTCTCGTTGAGAAGGTGTTGTTCAGACTCAGTGATCTCAGGGGTCTTTTGCAACCTAATGGATTCTGTGATTCTGTAATGCTTGGTGGTCCAAGCAAGTTACCAGGTTTGAACACCATGAATGGCTCACAGAGGATGGTGCATCAAGCATTCACTTTGACAGCATTGGTAAGAAACCTTGAGCCAGAGATTGTAAAAAGTGGAACAATGGAAAAATTGATGGTCTTTAAAATAGATGAAGTCCAAAGCCCTCATCTGAATGAATACTGAAGGAGCAATGAAGTTGGATGGGAATCTCTGGGATGTTCATGCTGAGTCCAGGGAGCAATAGGCATTGGTGTACAAGGCACTTGGGCCCAGGTCGGGAGAACTACTCAGAATGCTACACAGCACAAGGACCCAACCTGCTGGCATCATGCACAGGTGAACTGCCTACCATGTGTCTGTCAGAATAATCAATAAAAATACATTTAGTTTATACAGTGAAAAGTTTTGCTATCACTATCCTGTGCTGCAGATTACAGTATTTCAAGAGAAACTGCTCAGAATGATCCTTTTTCCAGCAGCTTCATTTCTTACTATTGACTGTAGGTAAAAAGCTCAAACAAAGCATAAAAATGAATTTAAGATATCAGTCCAAATGTTATAGACCCTCAAAATATATCCTTTTTGCATAAGGTACAATCAAACTACAATAATTCCGTTTTTGAATTATGCTAGGTTTCTTGGGAAAATATTTCAGGGTGCTGTGTGTTAATCTGTGAAGCCCAGTTCAGCAAAATGCCCTAGCACAATTGTTCTATTGTCTTAAAGGGTCAAGCCTTTAATTTCTTTCTAGTGTCTCAAACATTAATTTAATAGGACACGTTTTTATTTAGTATTTTATTCACCTTCACATTGTGGGATTTTTTTAAAGTCAGCAGTTTCCGTTTTTGTAGATTATCAGCACGTGAATGTAACAGATAATTACTTTTTAAGAAAATGCATTATCTATACCTGGACTTTCTTTGAAAGAAAGATTTATATTTCATTTAAGGCTTCATTTATATATGTTACCACATTTCATTAAACTGGGAGAGAACTTGGAATTGCTGGACAGACATAAAATGTTGAGCTTAAGAGAAGAAAAGAAGAGAGGGTTTATCAAGACAAAGCCCTTAGTAGAATAGAAAATTTTAATTAAATTACTTAAAGACCATTTTGGTTCATTCTTTGAAATACATATTTAACAATAAGAAACTTGACAGCTGGAAAATAAAAGAGTAAAAATCGGGACTTCTCAGGAAGTTAAAGATTCCTGATGTGCAGGCTTTGACTGTATGTTTAAACAGGCAACCCTATATTGTTAGAAAGACAGGAGTACATACAGACTTTATTTGAGCCAGGAGAGGGACTGGGGAAGCTTCACAATCTTGTGCTTGCTCCTGTTCCATGGAGGTTGGGACCACGGGCTAGATTTTCAGTTTTTTCAGACTCCAAGGCATCTCAGAAATTAAATCCTGCCACTATTTTGCCTAGTTCTGACCCTGATTCTTCTCAGGGAGTTTTTAGTTCAGTGCAGGAATCAACAGGCATCCATCACAGGTGAGATTGTGTTGGTCTGACCTTTCCCAGAAGCTATTACCCAGAGCTAGAGCCATCCTGATACCCTTTGAAAAGGGAGGTGCAAGTTGTATAATCATTAGACTGAAGGTATTTTAAGACAGGTTACTCAAATTTCTCAGGAGTCTATATCCTTGATTTTGGTTTTTTAATACTTTCCCAAAGGTTATGTTATTCTAGTGTTTGTCTCAACAGCTCAATGCAATAAAGGAAGCAATTCAAAGATCGTGACTACTTGTAGTAATATTTTTTAAGTCAGATATTAAAACAGTATTAAAATCACACAAAAGAAAAAGCATGATTTCATGATATAACACTATTCAGAATGAACATCACCTAATGACTGAGAAATTAAAGGTTAAATCACTCACATTTCGTTTCTCTTTGAGCAGAAAATCTTTAGCAGATGTTTTCAGTTTCTGTGGGAAGATCAGCAAATTTAGTCTTCAGGGAAAGGTGTGGACGCACATGTACACATGTATGTACCTGTGCTCAGGTCTCACCTGAGTCTGATTACTTGCATTGGAGAGAAATGCATACATTGAAAAAGGCAAAGTTTTAAACAGCTGTACTTCTTTAAATTGCAGACAGTTTTATATGTCATCTTGAAATTAGTGTGTACTGAGATGTGTGTAAATCAAAAGCAAGGCCACTGTCATTTCCCAAAAGACTTTAGGGAGCCAAAGTCCCTCATTCAACTTCAGGATTCCCTCATCAATATTTCACATTCTCAGACAGGAAAACGTGAGAAGTTACTCATACAAATTAAAAGTTACCATGACTGTCAATGTCCAAGAAATACTTTAGAAAGAAGAACAAATCTGTATCTATAGAGGTTGGGGTGAAACTTTTCTGGTATAATGTTTCACACCTAGAAGTCTATTTTCAGTTCTCCATATAATCTTTTGAAGTTGATGTGACTCATCATCAGAAACAGGATATTAACTAGACAGACATAGACAGACTATGAGCTGTTTCTCACTCATACCATGTCACCTCCTTTATTTGATTGGATTTGCAGAGATAAAGGTAACATTTCCTATTTGGTCATTATATGAGACTATGGCAATGTGATCTACCCATATTCTTCTGTCTGTCCTCTTTAGATGGTTCCCACCTCTTGCTGGAAAATTAAAATCTGTAAGTGATGGTGAGAGAGCAAGACAATCATGTTCACACGTATCTTGACATAAATAAGATAGATAAAATGCTCATAAAATGTATAAGCAAAAAAAGAAAGGTAAATGTTGGCCCACCTCATCTGAATGATTCACCCTAAGTGAGTTTCAGTTATATCATCCTTGCCATGAAGCAGTCATAAAAATGCTAGCAATAATTATCCATGAGGTTGATGCATACTGAATTAATGAGCTCTCCATTCTGGGATTCCTCTGGGATTCAAGGGAAAAGTTTTAGCTAATTTTTTTTTGTCATAAATAACATCAGTTCATCATTTTAAAAGGAAGACTTAGACAGCAAAGAATGAGGCCCATAAAAGCCACCATGCTAAGACCAGTCTGTTCTAGCCAGAGTGTTAAAACAGGGCTGTATCTCGCACTTTGTGTCTCTCCAGGACAAATCTATTGCAACCTTTCAGGACTCACAGCAGAGTGTCCTCCCCTGCATAACTCAGAAAGATCTCATAAGATAATCAAGTCCAAGCTCCTCCTCAAAGCAGAACTGACACTAAATTAAGGGAAGGTTACTTAGAGCTTAGATCCTTAAGGTCTTGAAAAACTCCAAAGGAGCAACCTGAAAAGAACAGACCTTTAACCATGGTAATCTAAACCCTCTCTTTCTAAAACCAGGAATAGATCTATACTATTTTTAAAAAGGTGACAGCATCTATAAGCTGTCAACTGCATATTGATGCCCACTGAGATAAGACATTGACAATTCATTAGCCACTTGATGAATTTTCTACTCACAGTTGAGAGAACCTAATAGAATGGTTCAAAAAATGATAGAACATCCTGAGCTGGAAGGGACCCACAAGGAGCATCGAAGACAAACTCCTGGCCCTTCACAAAACAACCCCAAGAGTCACATCATATGCCTGGGACCATTGTCCAAACACTTCTTGAACTCTGCCAGGCTGGTGCTGTGACCCCTTCCCTTGGGAACCTGTTCCAGTGCCCAATCACTCGCTGGGTGAAGAATCTTTTTCTAATATCCAGCCTAAACCTCCCCTGACAACTTCAGGCCATTCCCTTGGCCCTGTCACTGTCACCACAGAGCAGAGATCAGTGCCTGTCCCTCCTCTTCCCCTCATAGGAAGCTGTAACTGCAGTGAGGTCTCCTCTCAGTCTCCTCTTCCCCAGGCTGAACAGACCCAGTGCCCTCAGTCACTCCTCATACGGCTTCCCCTCAAGGCCCTTCACAATCTGATCTTACTAGTTTTCTTCTTTACTGTTTTACAGGTTTCTTACACAATATTTACAAGAGGATCTTGTTCCAAACAAGCAATTTTTGTGCAGTATTTTTTCATTTTGTTTGCAGTCATTACACATTGGTAAGAGCTTTCACATGAACAAAGACTTTTATGTATATTTGGTTCAATTTTTTGCTAAAGTGCATCTTTTCTTGTAAGTTTCTCAAGATTCTTTTAAGTCTGGAACTGAATGAAAATGAACAATTTAAAGTAAAATGAAATCTTAAACTTCTTTTTTAAATTTGTTATTGAAAAATCCTTGAATGTCTAAGCTTACTCAGAATAGGACCTGACTTTGCCCACTTTTTGAAATTTTTGTGAGTGATAATGAGCCTTTACTGGAGGAGGAATTAGAAAGTCAGCCCCTTTGATATTTCATTCTGTTAAATAAACCATCTACAATGATTTCAAACATTTGTAATTTTCGCACATCTCAGGTTTCAACTTTTACATTATTTCTTGATAAATACACTTCAGAAAAAAGCTATTGCTTTCTCTCCTGAAGGTGAAAATATTCGAGTTTTTTTTTTTTTTTTTACATTCCTAAACCTTGCTTTGCTAATTCTTTCTCTCATTCTTGTTACTCACTCTTCATGGCCCTTTATCATGAACATAAAATTAAACTGAGAATGTTGTAAGATATATTACTAAAAGTAGATCACAACACAAAATTTTGAACACAAATGTTTGAAGTGGAACAGAAGATTAAGATATTGATTCAAAGAACTAAGAGTACCAGAAGTTTTTAAGAAGTGCTACAAATTTACAGCAATAAATTTATCCTTTTTTTAGGTGTCATTTGAAGTTGATAAGTGCTAAAAACATAAAAGCAAATTTCTATATTGTGACATTCAGTTCAAGTTTTAAATTTTCTTTTCAGAATTTCTTTTCTATGATGCGGTGTTGTGGGCATCTTTTAGCTCCAGAGGACGCAATGTATTATTGATCAAGTTGCTTCGTAAGTGAAGATTTGAGTTACATACTGCACTCAGCCTCTTTTTTAACACATTCACCTCAGCTTAGTCCATGCCATTTCTGGAGTTCACAAGTATCATCTAATCTCAGTTTAAAATTACCAGGGTGCATGGGGAGTGTCCAACACATCAGAACACAAGATGTAGCCATTTACTGGAAAATTACCTTCACTTAACTCACATGGATGTCTCTCCCTCAGGAGGTCAAGCAAAATTATCAGATCCAGTGTTTTCTCCCTCCTGTTATACTCTGGGAGAATACTCTGCAAGTGACATAGCTTAGTACCCGTGTCCCAAAAAACTACATACAGAGGCTTTTTCAAAATGTAGTGCTATGTATTTCAATGACTGGTCATTTGAGAGTGTTTAAAGTTGCTATCTCTTTGTAAGCCATCTTCTCAGTAGACTTGACAGATTTCCCAAAAGATCCCATTCAGAGGAGGACAGAGTAGATGAAAGCCTATGACAAAAGTTTAGGTGTCCTTAAAGAATCTGTCCTACCAATGGGCATGTGGAAGTCACAGACATGGTATCAAGGCCCAGCCCTTAAATAGGCAATAACATTACTGAAAAATTCTTTGCTTGGGAAAAAATTGTAAGAAATTATTCTGCAGTGAATAAGTACAGTAAAAAACACTAGCTATTTAATTACAGTGTTGCAGCTGGCACTGCTGACATTCCAAGTGCAGCATAGAGAGGAAACAGACTTTTTGTCTAATAACTTGTGCCACTTTCAGCCTAGAGAAATGGGGAGGAAAAGGAAGATATTGAGGAAGATATGGAAGCTTTAAATCCAGAGAGACTCCACAGACTCTCCATTATGATCAATGTGCAAATGCAGACAGAGGGGTGCTGAATACATCAGACAGAGAAAACCATTCTCCCCACAGCCTCATGTAAACGAGGCAGGATTTGAGAATGCAGCTGCAGTAGGTCTCTGAGTGCCTCCAGCTCTGCAGCCAAAAACCTTCTGCACTCCATGGTTTCACAGAGACACACACTTCTCCCAGTCTTAGCAGGAAATAATACCCAAGCAAAAGAAACCTGTCAGCAGCAGCCAAGCATCAAAAGACTCATTTAAAATTCAATGTGTGAGCACAGGATCGTGTTTCCACCATTACCTTAAAAGGGGAGATCCTACACAACTGCAGCACATTTACATACCTGTAAAAACAATTTTGCTTCAATTGAACCACTAAGCTGTGAACTATAATTGAACTTCCAGTTTGTGGAGCTGATGCTCTTCCTCCTTCAATGTGAAAACCCAAAAAGGTAGCTTTGGAAAATAACCAAATCAGTTAACTCCTTTCCTCTTGTAAACAAGAAGAAAACCTTTGAGAACTTACCTAAGCAGTGAATTCAGTCTAAGAATTGCTCTTTTATTTGTTCACTACTTAAATTTGTTAGTCTTGTGGTACCACAAGTGTTATATTGTAGGTGTCCTTACACAGAAGTTTCTAAGTTATCAAAATAAGCATTGAAACATCATGTACTTATAAACAGGAGGGATTAAATTTAAGATCCTGGTTTTTTCTAAGGCATTCCAAAAATATACAGGCTGTGCCTGGTAAACAAACTGGATATACTGGTCTCTCCTGTGCTCTTATGAATCTATAGGACTTTTTTCTCTGCAACTGCCTCCTTCCAAATATGAAAGTGCCTCTTCCAACTTCCATGCCAGTGATCATATCTATTTACCTTCCTAATACATGGTCTTCTGGAGAAGTTAAGCCATGGAACATTGTGACCTGAAAAATTTACTGCCAGCAAAAAGACACAGTAGAGTAGTCAACAGTGTGGAAGTAATGTAATGGAAGCAACAACTGCATAGTCCAAGAAGAATATTTGTCCAACACTTATGTCTATGATAAATAACTAATGAGACATTTGGGCAGTTAAGTCTTCGAGACATGCAGGCATTTGAATTATGATAGAAAGTACAGGGGTGAAGGTGAGAAAAATACTTTACCTAAAGTTATTCTGTTTATTTTTAGCTATTTATACGACAACAAAGTAAAACTATTTTTTTCCTCCTGGCAGTGTTGTATAATTATTATATGTATATATGTGTTTTGATAACATCCTTGCACTAATTGGACCTACAGTTTTGTTTCTGACTTCATTGGTGTATGCAATTGGCTTTTAAAATATTTATCTGGAAGTTAGAAATATATGTATTATAAATAATCGTATTTTCACTTGAAAATGCAAATATCTGGGAGACATGTTATTTCTTCTCATCATTGCCTTTATAAGGATCACATTTCACACATTCCTCTCACCCCTGTATAATTTTCTTCCCGACAGAGCTTCTGGGTGTCTGACAGGTCTTCTACCTTCCTCTTCCCTCGCATCTCCTTTCTATGTCTGCTCATCTATAGCTCCTTTAGCTATATTGCTGTCTCTGGCAGGTTTTTCCTCTCGTGTTTCCATTTCTCTCTGACATTTTCTATCCATCTGGATCATCAGACATCCTATAATCTCCTATTTCACCACTTTGCTTGTGGTGATGATTCTATCTATTCAATTCCATCATTCTTCCCAGACCATTCCTACCAACAGTCTCCTCCTAGCCTCAAATTCTTTTTTGACAACCATGCTGACATTGCAACTATGACAACTCATCCCAAAGATATAATATTCCCAGAATATTCCAGATGTCTGGAAATATATACCTGAAATGTTCTCTGCACAGGTAAGGGTCTCTAACCAAAGCACAGCTCTGAAACTGTTCTTCTTTGGAGAGCTCTTACGGAATCACCACCAAGCCTAATGTAATCAGACATTCCCTCCCAGGAAATGAAATCAGAAGCCACTGGCACTGGTGTTCCCCTAGGCACCATGACTGCAAGGCACATTGCATATTCATCTTGAGATTTTCAGCCTTTATGTGCTACATGTATTGAACACCCTCACAGGCAAGAGCTAAAGAAACATGCAGTATACAAAATTTTAGGTGTGTGGTATGCTTGACGCAATTTGTCATTGTTTTGGATGTCTAGAATGGCTGCTGTGATGTAGCTGGAGAGTGCATCTTGATCACCTTGTGAGTATCATTAAAGGAAACTTGAAGGGCCATCTGATGGTCATGGTTAAAGGAGGCTCAGAGGGACTGACCACAGCTGCAGAACAAAAGCACAAACAGGCACCATGGCCATCCCTGCCATTGTGCACCTGTTGCATCTGCTGGCAAGTGCGAACAAGAATGTGCCCAAGATCTCAGCCTTGAGAAAGGGTATGGCAAAACAACAGTTAAAACTATTTCCTTGCTGCATGGCAAAACCAAGAGAAAAAGTGATTAAGTCAGAGAGGGGAGAAGTTATGACCTCAGGAACTGGTCCAACATCCTGTAGACAGTAGCCTGGATAATTTCACTGGTCTGACCTATCACCCACTGAAAAGGTCTGGATTCCAGGAAGGCCAGATTAGTCCTGATTCCCATTCTGCACATGACTTGTACACACAGTTGGAGCAAAGTTGAGATGAGGACACTGCAGTCCCTTCTTTTGTCACAGTTCATGTCTTCTTCCACAGATTTGCCGTGAAAAACAACTGGGCTTTGCAGGACAATCTTAAGTTTTACCATCTCACATTTATCAGGATCTACAGAACACGGATGGTGTTGTAAATCCCATTTTGTATTTCCAGTTGGTTTCCAGACTCCATCTTTTTACTCCATTGTCTGTATAACTCTTTATTTTGTGGTCCTGCCCAGCCTTCATTCTCACTCCTAAGAAGTGTCCTTTTGACCTCCTTTCCCAAACTGAGATATTCTCCTCACACCTTTAGCTCCTCAATTGCTCCTGAACTTTTCTCTAAGAATCTCAATAATTTTTCAGTATTAGCTACTGTTACCCTAGCACTCACATCTCTGAAAGTCTTTTGGGGTTTACCTGGTCCAGTAATATCAAAAAAGTCATTTGGGATACTAAATTTGTGCCTTTTTTTTTCTGGTTTCCAGAGACAGTTGGAGGGTTGGCATCCAGCCATTAGATTAAATGTTGGGAGTTTTCAGGATGAAAAAGTGATTCTTGCTGACATCTAAAAATCTCAGGCTAAGAGAACTATTAGGTAATAGGTAAGCAGACTGCTTCTCTGAACAAAGCAGGCAAGTCTTATTCAGGCCTGGACTCTTTGTTAGATCTGGCTCCTACTTTAAACCTTTGCCATAGTATGGGAAGAAATTACATGCCATCTGATTCAGAAAGATTAGCAAATTATACTGTTTTAAAATAACCCTGAAACTGATTTTTTCTTTTTAAGTCATGTATTGAATTGACAGGAAAAACATTGCTTCTCTGTAACAGAATTAATTGGTTTTATATACTAGAAAAGAACGGGGATGAGAAAACAGTCATTTTCAGATGCTTCCTACTTAAATTTCATCATAAACTTGGATAGACATATTTTAATATCCTGACACTATAAAGCTATCTTGTACTTATGTTGGCCTTTTTTTGTCATTGTCATGAAAATAAGTCATAAAAACATATCCATAGTCTTGAATTTATATTAAGATTGTAATAAATCTTAGACACCTCTATACTGGAGATGGAAAAAATGATGAGGTCATCTCATTGAAGTCCCTGCCAATGAAGGAATATTTTCTGCAGTGTAGTGTCCACTGATTTACAGCCAGATTGGACAAATGGCTTAAGTGATGGTTTCCCTTCTGAGAGCTTCTAAGAGAACAGTAATATGAAATATATTATGGAAACTAACCAGTGTACATTTTCCAGAAGCACTTTCATATCAGAAATATCTAGTCAATCATATATGTAATATATTGAGCAAATATATTGCTCAAGGTATTGAAAGTAAAACAAAAAGACACTTACAAGGATGAATAAAAAAATGACCACAACTTTGATTGAAACTGACGTCACTCTTTTCCACTCAGGGGAACAGAGCTGTAAATCAGTTCAATCTCACAATCATCTGGATTCAATATAATAATCTCTAGTAGTTTTGAAATGCAAGAGGGGAGATGGAAATTACAGTACTTATACAAAACACTCCTGGTCTGAAGATGACGTTGTGTCTGCTTTACCAGCAATGAATTCAGTGATGGGGTTTTAGGGTTGGATTCCCTGATCATTTTGAAGTTCCCTGTACACCCTCTCCTGTGCACTGTGGTACCCTGGGGGATGGTTTCACAGTTGGTTCAAGAACATCTGCAATCATGCTGCCACTGGAAGGCACAGTGCACCCTCTGCCTTCACCACCCCAGAAGAGCATTCCCTAATGTCACCTTTTGGCAGCCATTCCAGCTCAATCACCAAACCACACACTTAGTGTGAACAGAGAAACTGCAAAGAGTATAGGAGGTGCCCTGGTGTTTATCTGAGTTCCCCATGCACTTCTTGCTGCTCAGTTAGAAGGTTAACATGACCAGTCAGAGACAACTTGAATAACTACACTAGATATCTTGTATCTGTGTCTTCTGCTTGAAGCAGCTTGGAAAGGTGAATTCTGGAAAAGCATCTACTCTGTCATCGCAGTTCAGACAAGGCAAAATCCCTTAGTGTTTACAGACATCTTCTAGATGTCTGTTGTGATTGAAAAACCGTTTTAAATATTTTTTTTAATTTACATTTTTTCTGTGACACGTAGCAAAACATACTTGTAAAACACTTCAGTCAAGAAATGTCAGGTAACTTTGAATGCATAAGTAAAATCCACTATCTCTCAATTGTAAGTATCAGTTGTATTTTGATTTTGCTGTTTAGTAAGTATTGCTGAGTAAAGAATATGTTAGTATGTTATAATCATCATATTAACAAATGACATTTTGATGGTGATTTGTCCTGCATGTTGTAAAAATTTCTCAAATATGCCTGTTTGTTCTTTTCTATGATCCCTTCAGTTTCAGTTCATGACAGCTTAGGAAAGGGCGGTAAATGTAATTTTTTATTTTGCCAGCCACTTAAAGTATAGAATATAGGAAAAGTTTAATTCTAATAGTTCCCCTGAAGACACTAACACAGTTCTGAAATTTGGTTTGGAGCTGTTTGTGGAGACAATTGGAAGATACACACTTAGAGAGTGTGAGCAAGAGAAACCAACAAGACTCTTTTCTTTCACATAAAACAAGGCAACAGTCAAGTTATTATTTAAAAAAAAAATCTTCTTTTTTTATCTATTTCCTTTGTTAAAGATTACAAATTTCCCACCCAAGAGCTGATACATAGCACATGGATTTCTGGTTCCTCGGAGCAAAAATCGTACAAAAAAAGAGAAACACTCTCTAAATCATAGTAAATTTGCCAAATTAGTTCTGTCTAATGCAACCTCATAGTGCAATCCATGCACTTCCAGGATTTTCTTCACATCTATTATTCATAGTCTTTTTGGCATAACTTTATATGCTTCTTCTTACAGTGCTTTGGAAAACTTCTATTACAGCTAATTCTAGTGCATTAAAATGAAAACCAATGGATGTTATCATTATTTGTTCTTAAAAAAGAGAAGAGGGGCCAAATATGTGGCAAATTATGTGAGTCCAGTTCAGGACCATTAGCTTCATGTTCAGCTCAGATATTAGCATTCTGTGGTACCATTTTTGTATGAAGCTATAAACAGGAGGAAAATTGCAGAGCAAATGTTTAAACTTAGTAATAAAAAATTCTTATTAATAATTAGCTGGAATACACAATCAGGTCCATGAACTGAATTTCAAATATCAGCTGTTCATAAGGGAAGCTGATTTAAATGAAAACCAGTCACTATTTTTACCAAGAGCTTGGGCTAAGTAACCAAACCACAGTGAACAATATTGTTATCTTCCTCCAGACCAAAATAATTTTCCCACAAATCAGGGCTTTCTGGACATTTTTTTAAACTATAACTAATAAAGACAATGCTCAACACGATGGTACTTTTTCCTGATTGTTCAAAAAGTTGGGGATAACATGCTTTATTTATTTTTAGTAGGACTCTGATGAGCTGCTGTTTATCTTACTGCTCCCAGACCACAAACTTTCAAACCAGGCCCAGCTGCTCAGTGTCAGCTATGACCTTCCGCTGCTCATGAGTATGTTCCCGAGCCCAAAAGCTTAGAGGTCTTGGAAAGTCATCTTTTTCAGGCTTAGCAGACATCAGATGCATGCATTAAGCTTTCATGTCTCACCCACCCATTGGAGGAAAGTGAAAAAATCTGTGAAGTCTGATGGAATTCATCTTATTTTCATGTCTCCAAACAATTACAAGATCCATCACCTCCACAAGAAGCACAAAGCCTTATGAGAGGAACCAGTGGCAAAGTACTGCAAGGATCTTTAAAGCCCCCTTTCTATGGGTCACACTGCTGGAAAAGCATTCAGGCAGTCACCATTCTGCATGAGCAAGGCTATTTAATCAGAGACCACACTCTATGTTATTACTACTGTTAATAGTATTATCACTATTATTTATAATCATATTTTCGACATTCAGAATAGGAAACAGGAAGATATAAAGATCAAATCTGCAGATGTAATTAGCCAAAATTCTAGAATATTTGAGTATAAGGTCTGAATTGGATCCATTTTAAGAGAATTTTTTGCTCTGTGTTTTGATTTCTGAATCTCCATTTAAACAAAAGAGGTATGATGCAAGATGATGAATGGACACTCAGAACCTACATCATTACTCTGCTGAAAAATACGTTATACATAAGGCTTGCAAGTTAAAAACAAGTACAACTTGTTTGGCACTTTCATTTCATCATGTGAAGGAGACATTGCCCTTGTAGCCTGCATGTTGGCTGCTAACATTTAACTGCTGCAGATTGCCTGTAAGTACTCTATAGCAGCTGCTGCCCCTGGATTTCTATTAACCTCTTCAAATACCAGTTCACTCTACTTTTATCCAGTATTTCAAAGCAGATAATTTTTTAGTTCTATACTGCACCTGTCAGCTTCTGCAGTGAAAAGGTGACCTCCACAGAGGAAAGTAGCAGAGAGGAGCAATGGTGAAGGGGGGAACTCCAATAACACCCAGATCCAGCTCCTCTCTGGCCCATCACAGGAGCCTAGGCAGTCCAGTGGATAAGGTACCCCCAGCTGCTGGGGTACCCGCTCTAACAGACATTTTCCTGATCAGCCAGAGAAGGGAAGAGGATGGTGACATCGATGATTTTGTGTTTGTGCTGGTGCTGAATCTGTGTGACACATGTACTGCTACATGGACACCTGTGTCTGTGTGCCTGCTGGGAATACATGCTCTGCCTCACTGCCTGCTGGACCCAGTGTTTGGAGGAGCAGCAGTGTCACCTCTGTCAGGCTACCAGATTCAGCATCTCCCTTATGTGCTATAAAGGCATCTATCTCTTCCCAGCAAAAATCAATGAGGTTATTCCATTTAAAAGTTCCCTTTTACAGACTGCACAGAGTGAAATGTTCCACCTTGGCTGCCACGGACAATTTTATACATCATTTCTACAAAAGATGCTGAGGTACCCAAATACAAATACAAACCTCATTCACTATCACTGTCCTCATGCTCATAAAAAGTTCTTATTTTTAATTTGTGAGTATAATATGTAGAGGCTGTTTTATGGAGTAGATGACACAGATATATGTTTCTGGAGCCTAGAGCAGTGCTTGTACTGGAGCAAACTTTCTCTCCAGAAGACAATACTTGAACAAGGCTATCACTTTAAATAGGAGTTTATTGTGATATTTTGTGTTTTTAGCCTTGTAGAAGAAGCAGTATATACCACTCACTAGAAGATATTTTCTTCATGGGAAATGTGCCATGGCAGAGTTTTTGCTTCTTTCAAGCTGTAGAAGACTTACTATTATTTGCAAATAATAAAGCTGTACAAAACGTGAATTTATGTAGTAAATTCTGAGGGGGCTGTGAGACAAGAAGGCAGAAGGCATCTGGAGGAGACTGAAGACTGACTCTGTTTGTTCTATAGAGACAGTAAATTATACAGACAGGCTGGAGGTAGACAGGCTAGGATAAAAGGATACCATAGGTTTACTCAGGTTGAGAACAAAAATATTTTGTAGTGGACTCCAGAAACTGCAGCAGCTCAAAGATATTCCCAGGTGTTGATCAGTCCTATTGAGAACAATAAAACTAAGAGAAATGTTCACAGAAATGTTTTCATTGGAGTTCAAATCCACTGAAAATCTATCTCTTCTCACAGTGTTTGCCTAATACATTGTAAGAGCAGCACACTTTTACAAGTACATCAATTTCTGTGATCTAAGATTGAGTAGAAGTTGGAAGATCTCCAATCTGTGTGGACTACATACCATCCCTACTTACAGATTTGAGAGGTCAGCTTCAAAAATCTCAATTTCAGAGGTACTATATCAGAACTTCATTTCACAGATTCCTCAGAGACAGTGGAGCATGAAGGATTCAAATAGAATTAGCAATATCTTTTAGCAATAATAGTCTTTCAAAGGCTCATTGACCTCAGTAATTGCTCTTCATCCTTGATGTCTGTCCACAGAGTCATTCCAGGCTCAGTATAAAACAGGGCATATTGAGATAGGTTTGGCCTGCTAATCTCCATCACATCCTTCAGGGACCTATTCCTTAACGTGGATAAAAATGGTTTTTTGAGGAATATTGAGATTATTAAATAGACAGAGGCAGTCAGTAGATCTTTCCTCAAAAGCTATATAGCTATATAGGAATACCCAGTAGGAGTTGGAGTAGAGCACATCTTTTAAACAAAACCAACCCAAAATTATATAATACATGGTCTGTCACTCTGCTTCTCCAACTAAAATGTTATTTATAGAGTAGCGAATATTTTACTTGTGGATGTACCAAAAATATAAGTGTTGCAGAATTATCAAACCACAGAAAAATGTCTAATCAGTTCATCTTGTTTCCCTAGAGCCCTTTTATTCATAGTGTTTTTAACATCTTTTACCTAATATATTGCTTTGGATGAATATTTGAAGAAAATGGAATTTTAGAGTATCTGAAGAGCCAGATCAGGTTGTGATGTTTGTTTGGAAAAGGAAATGATCCCCGGCTGTTTCAAATGCTTTGAGAGAAACTATCTCCAACACACAGCGCAGGTTTGCTCCGGCTGTTCTTCATTCTTTCTGCAGCACTAATTGGGGATGACCATTAAACACATCTCAGAGAAGTTCACAGGAGCCACTCAGAGAGAGGCTTCAGCTCCTCCATCACAAACGTGCCCTGGAGACTGTGTTTTTCTTTGAAATGGGTACAAAACACAAAAGCTGAGCCCGGGATTCAAACACTTTCAGGTTTGAGTGTTCTAACGTTTGGCCAAAAGAGGTAACTAGCCTTTTATTTAGGCCCCATCAAGGCTATTGAGATGTATATCAATATAAAAATTTTTTTTGTTATTTTTCTGTTCCAGTACTTGGCCTCTCTGATTGGGGGATAGAGCACTATCAGAGGAAATCAGCACACCAAAAGTAGTAATTGAACAGGAGGAGGTATTCTCACAAACCTTCACTTAACCTCTTAAATTAATTTCAACACAATGTCAGAAGTCTAAAAGCAATCACACACATTCATGTAAGAACATTTAGTCAGGGACTATGAACCTTCCTCAATCAAAGTAGTCACAGACTTCTGGAGAGAAGATAATTGCAGGGAATGTCACCATCTGCTTGATATTTTTATTCACCTCTCAAGCACCTTCTTCACCCTTCTTCACGGCTGGCTACAGCACCAAAGGGAACACTGTCATAACAGAGAATCCATATAATTTGTAATACAAATTGCCAAAGTTATTAACCTGTGTGCTGACTTCATACAGACATTGACATATTTTGGAAAGTTCTATAGATTTCTATTCATCTTTCATGTCCAAAATACAAATTTACTGACACTGAATGGGAAGAAAACAAAGAAATAGATTTAAAATTTGTAGGAGCTTCTCAGAGCTTGAATTTGTTCTGTATTTCTTTTCTCTCCATGCTTTACTAAATATTTTAGAATTCCTGATACTCAAGCATCCTTGGGTCATGTCAGTCTTGTGAAACTAGGTTTATAGCTGATTAACATCACAATGCTTCAAGCCCAGCTGTATCCTGCCTCCAGCATCAGAAATATCTATCAAGTGCATAGGAAGAGTCATGTTCAGAATGCCTTCTGATAGACAGCGTTGCAGTAGTGCTGCTTTGTACCTGCTGCATCCAAACAGCTGAGTGAGACCTTGGCCTGGCAATGTGTGATCATGTGTGCCTGAATTCTCCTTCTTGAGGTGTCTAGTGCTTGCACCAGGCTGCTTCTGTGTATGTCTCTGTTCTAATGTTTACCTTGGGAATGAAAATTATAAACCGTGATTTTGTGAGTACTCCAGGGTTCAGTCTTTGGTCATATACTAATTCCAGTCTGGGTGCAAACAGTTAGCTTTAATTTCCCAGTTCATTCTGCCTGGAGGCTTGCTTTTTCTCTAGCATAATGATGTGTGTGTAATTCTCAAGGGTGGGTGAAATACATGGTTTATTTACACTATGTTTTGTGAGCCCCTGTGGGCTGGAGCTGCCTGTGCTCTGAGATGACCAGACACAAAAGCCAGCTCACATTTGCTGTGACTGTAGCTGTGCCTGTAAGAGCTCACAGGGGAGCAGACTGAGAGAGGCTGGTTTGTTGTTGGCACAGGAAGACTGTGCCATCACAAACACCAGCAGCGTCAGCAACACCAGGGTTGTTTGATCCCCACCAAGCCGTCAGACACCAAGCATTTCTTTGCTGTCATGTATTTTTTTTAAGGATGTGCTGACTGTCCATGCAAACCAATAACACTTGAGTCTTTGCTGGCCCTTGTAGAGCAGGTGCTTCTTCTTGCAGATATCCACAATCTTTATCAGCTATCTGAGCTGTGGAAAACAGAATACATTAGCAGAAAAATAGGGACCTCCTGAAGAAACAAAGCCATAGGACTGAGCAATTGAGCTGTTTGTAGTCAGTATTCAGATTGTGTTAGCAGGAGATCTTACATGTGTGTACCAAAGTCACCTTTTTGTAATATGAATAATGATTAAAATTTTATTTCTGCTGTAACTGTTCTGTATTGCTGATACGAGCCAAAAAATTATTGGACAGATGTTAATCCAAGAATTGCATATCCTTATAAGGAAATGTTTGTGTAACAATTGAAGGGTCATTGATGAACTATAATCTAAGACATACAGGATTATTTTTTAAATATTATAATATTATATTGTAGTGAAAAGAGTAAGACTAGTGAAATGCAGTGCTAACAGCCTTTTGCTGCAGAAGACATACACAAACCATTCTTGTATGACCCACCATAAGCCCAGGTGGCCAAGAAGGCCAATGACATCCTGGCCTGTATCAGCAATACTGTGGCCAGCAAGACCAGGGAAGTGCTTTTCTCCCTGTACTTGGCACTTGTGAGGCTGCATCTCGAATTGTGTGTCCAGTTCTGGGCCCCTCACTGCAGGAAGGACTTTGAGGGGCTGGATGGAGTCCAGAGAAGGGCAATGGAGCTGGGCAAGGGTCTGGAGCACAAGCACTGTGAAGAGCTGCTTGAGAGGGCTGGGGTTATTTATGCTGGAGTAAAGGAGGCTCAGAAGGGACCTTATGGCTCTCTACAATTGCTTGACAGGAGATTGTAGCCAGGGGGGTTGGTCTCTTCTTCAAATAAGGGAACAAATGACAGGACTGGAGGAAATGGCTGTGACAGGGGAGGTTTAAACTGGATACAAGGACAAACTTCTTCACTTCATTTCAACAGTAGAAGAAGCCTAGGCCAGTGGTTGGTCTGTTGAGCCACCAACCCCAGACATATTTAAAAGACATGTAGATGTGATGTTTTGGGACATAGTTTAGTGGTGGGCCCAATAGTATTGGGCTTACAGTTGGACTTGGTGATCTTAAAGGTCTTTTTTGGCCTAAATCATTCTCTAATTTAGTCCATAAGTAAGATGAACCTAATGCATAACTTGTACTATAATGACAAAGATACTTATTCCTCATAGCATTCCTCATAATGTTCCTTTTCAGACCTATAACATTTATGTATCTCAACTCCAAATAGTGCCATGAGACAGAGGCAAGTGTCTTGTATTTAGGTAAAATGCAATTTCTGTCATCCAATTTGCATGCAAAATAAACTGAATCAATAGGGTGAATGCACAGTGATTCTAATGTTCATGTTCTATTTTTAAAAAGTCAAATTTGCCTGCCATGGGCTCTTGCATCAGCCATTCTTTAAATTAACTAAATAAACATATTAAATAAACATATTAAATGCACTAACATGTACATTTTTCTCCAAACAAGTAATACAAGACACTAACATAATAGTATATAACAATAAAAGGTAGAGAATATTAAAAGCACGGTTCTTGTGAAAAATGTCAACAAGAGCCACAGAGGAGGCATAGATTGGCATTCAGCAAACCAAGTTGCCCATGCTAATGAGGCCCATAACAATACAGCTCCACAGTAAATAAATTTCATCCTTTTTTTTTCTTCATGTGTTTTGATTCATGATTAATCCTTGATGTGCACATACCCCTGTCCACTGGCTCTGATACTCCACTGGCTCTTCAAACAGCCACCAAATTAATCTGAAAGGTTCCACATAAAATCCTTTGACATTTCCCAGTAATTGATGTATTTTATAGTATGTTTTTCTCTTGCAGGTCATGTTCCCTAGTCAGCTCCAATTTTCTCTGTGTTTATCATTACAGCAGAGTAAGAGTTCAGTGAGTGAAAAGTCAAATAGTACAGACACTCCCAGACTCAAACTAGATTATTTGACAAACACTCTCCAGCCTAACAGAGGCATCTATGGACTTAATTAATCCAAGAACCAGCTTTATTAACAGCACTATGAAATTCTGTTTGAATCTTGAAAATGCCAACTCTAAGCATTTATTTCTGGAATGCCTGGCCATTTCAGACAGTGATGACTTATTGGTGGGAGGAAGGCAGATGCTTTTTCCAGATGAGTGGAGCAAAACTTGGTGCTTCTCATTGGTGTAACTGGATTTAAGAGTTCAAACCTCTCTTCTTGGCTTGTAGAGACCAGCTCTTCTCCCAGGTGATAGCAGACTGGAAAAGTCACTGTGTATGGATGGGGACTTGCAAAAGAGCAGAGCCTTGAAGAACTCAGCCCTGCATCACTTGCTGCACAGAATTTACCAGGAGTTTTGTGTAATCCAGATCTGTGCATATAGAGGACAGCAAGATAATGGCACAGAGAGGAAGAGGCTTGTACTAGAAAAGGATGGAGTCATTCTGGGACTGAGAATCAACTCATCTGACATTGACAGAAAAAATACCTAAATAAGAGATAGAAGTTATGAATGAAGGGTTTATTTTGAGAAAATGAAAAGTCTAGGAAAGAAATTTTGAGTTTACAAGGTCATCAGTTTCAAGTAGTGCTGTTTCTTATGTTCATGCATCAAGTTTTTAATGGCTTTCCACAGTGGAATGTTCCCTATATACTGGGCACACATCAGTCAGTCTGGTTTTCTTCATGGCATTCTCAATGCAAACGTGATAAAGCCTTCATCAGCTTAGTCACCCTATAAACAACACTGAGGAAATAAATTACAAAGCACGATAAAGTGAACTGACATGAAGTTCATTTGCTGAGTAAACCACCACCAGAGCAGTTATAGAAGTCATTTATCTAATGTAAGGGCAAAAATCAAAATAGATTACAGATTTGTTATTACCATAATCTCTGGTCTCATCAGAAGTCCGAATGAAGTAATCATTCTTGTGATTTTGGGCTGATGATGTTTTTAAGAATTACAGCAAACATACTGACTGAAGGGTTCACGAAATAAATCAAAATATTTAATACAAACCTTTAGCATATATAAGCTACAGTTATAAGCATGATCATGCTCTAGGTTCCAGATATTCCAAGCCTTCACGTAGGGCAAGCAGTCACAGTCTTCCACAGCACCTTTGGAGCCAAACTCCCTTACTGCAGAAAACAAGAGTTTATGGAGGGTACTCTGATGTGAGCTTGGGTGTGCAGCTATACCAGGCACTCACAGGCAGAACAGTTTAGTCTTACATCTCACCTTTAGTCTGAGCTATCCAAGGCTGACAATGCTGGAAGACACTGTGAAGCTGTCTTGTGGTTTGTAGTGTGGGGGTTACATATTCTGTGAGCCCCACCAGGACTGTCCATCCTTTATCTGCTCCCTGCAGCAGGAAGTGCTCGTATCTCAGAGAAAATGGGAGAATTCCCTTCCTCTCAGGTTTCCATCTCACAGCAAAAATGTCCTGTGTCAGAAGAGTTCAGTAAGTCAGTGCTTAGCAGTGGAGTGTCCACCCTGACATAAGTGAAGGTAGAGGGGCACATGGAATTGCTGAGGAGAGGGCTCTCTGCTCCAGTAGAGATGGTCTCCAGCCAACAAATACCCAACAGCAGATACAAGATAGGGGAGAAGAAGAAGACTGGGATGGTATCAAACTGTTCCTCCAGACTACGGAGCGCCCTCACTCACCTGCAATTGTGCTAAAGCTCTATCATTCACAAAATTTTAGGGGATGCCTATTTGCCCAAGAACTATCTAGAAATGGGTAAGTGCTTTTCAGAAGAGTGGTTAGGATATATAAATCTTATTATTTTTATTTTCTCTGGACTCTGTGAAGTTTAGCAATTTCTGAAGGAACCAGTATCAATAAAAAGTTAATTACATCACTTCAACAGGCTTCTCAGTTATAATTTATACAGAGTAACTAGGAAATTGTAATTCTACAGAGGTCATTTGATTAACCAATAATTTATAAATACTTTCCTTTTATGTTTTCTGGAATACAGAATTTAAAAATATTTATCCCATAGTTAAGGCTTAGTCTAGTGAAAAATTTAACAAAGACTCCATTCCTAGGATTTCCATCTGTGTTTACCCATATTTGGGTTTCCCCTTTTATCTGTTTGGCCATTTCTCACAATTAAACAAGTCCTTTATCATATTGCCAGATTGCCTTCAGCTTGTTTATTTTAATCTTGACATCATACATTTCATTTTATGATTACTCAACTATGCTCTCCGAGATGTAAACTTATTTTTATTGTCTGGAAGAGGGAATGTAATATGAAACAGTGACAAAGAGAATCTTGTTAAACCTTATTTCAGGGAAACCCTTGATAAAAACACACAAAAAGTGGGGGTTTTTTCCCCCACTTCTGTTGCTAGCTAAAAATAAATATACTTAAATATATTTTCTTCAAGGCACAATGAAGTGCATCTTAGGCCATTTCATTTCAAGTGGAAAGAAACATGAGAAAATGTGCAGAAGTCTAGCAAAAACAAACAAAAAAAATATCAAGAAGACACAACTTAAGAACTTTAGGATATTTAGTTTTGAGGGGAAACCACCTGTTCTACACAGAGCAAGTCTAGGAGACGTGGCATAAACAGAGTACAGCTGAAGTGACTTCTCTACAGTCAAACATTAGAGAGACATTTTCTGGTTGTTCAGCAATAGAAATTACCATCTGTTTTCAATAAGGATTTCTCCAAGCTTTTAACTTTTGCTTATCATAAAATAAAATATCTCTTTCCTTAAGACTTGGGAACATTATTTCAACAGTAATTTTGTATCTCACTATGTGTTGCATTTACAGTACTAAAATAGGGCAGAGTAGAAGGTTGTTGGTTTCGGTTGTTTTTTTTTTTTTTAATTTTATAGGATTTGAAAATTAATCCATTTTCATATCACCACTTAACCTCAGGTAGAATGTATATGTGCACAGCTACAAAAAAGAGAATTCTGCCTAAAAGCTGTAGGCTTGTTTTCTTGGTGGTACAAATGCACATGTGATTTTCCCTTCTTCCTTTTTATAACCATGAAAGAAAAATCATGAGTCTTGTTCTAATTATTATCTTTTCCTGTGGTTAGAAATCTTTCTTATTAAAAATCTGATTTGTTTTTTAATTAATACAATAATACTTTCATTCACAAGAAAAGGACAGTATCTCTAGTCTCTGCAATCATACGTGCTGAAAAAGAAGTTCCCACATTTCAACCTACTCTGAATTTACATGTATATAGCAGGATGAAATTAAGTCCTTCAATTACAGGCAATTTTTTAAGTCTAATGCTGTTGCCCTAATTAATTTCTAATAATTTTGTAAAATAAAATATCTATGGGAAAGTTGCCTATTTTATGTCTTATCTGTCTAACACAGTCATGATTTTTAGATGAAATGGACTAGAAATCTTGAAAATTAGAAAATGCAGATCTGTTTCTTTGTGTATACTTTATCATACTAAAACATATCATAGTGAGAAACAACTGATAGCTACAGAGGGTAACTACAGTGTAATCTACATGATGGGCACATCACATAACTCAGAATTCTAAATTGCAGTGCATGGGTTTATGTCAGCCTACACTGATTTTTTTCCCCCATAAGCAATAAATTCTTTAGCAATAGAGACAGGACTGGCTTTAAAATACTTTTTATGTACCATGAGTCTATAAGCCCCATAAAAAGCAATTCATGGACCAGCAAGGGACCTGCCTCCAATTCCCATGTATAGGTGAGAACTGGGCATTACTGGCTGTATCCTGAAGGAGCCAGGATGCTTTTTTGATAACCAGAGAAGCACTGGCAGACACACCCCTGTGTGACAGGGGTTCATGTGTCCCTCTAACCTTTAAACAAGCTGTCAGAGCCCTCTTTTGCTGCCCAGGTGGTGGCCTCTTTCATTTCCAATGCAGCCATCACTGACCCCCTCAACAGAGCCTCTCAGGAGGAGAGCTCCTCATGCTCTCAGCAGCACTGACAAGGCTTCCCTGTCTTCAGCTCCCTTCTCTGCCATTCATGATTTTGACCCCAACTCACTCTGGAGCTCACTGCTGCGAGCCTCACCAATAAGTACTTCTGTTAGCTCCCAAAAGAGCCTAATTTAGTTTGTCAAATGAGCAAATTTGGTGGTGAAGTACCTCGTTTTATATGACCCTCCACTTTCCTGCCCTTTCCTAGAGGGACAGATCCGTTTGGCCATTGCTGAGTCTGTGAGGGGCCAGAATTGCAGGTAAACCCTTAGGATCTTTGGTGGAGGGGAGATCTGGTCTATCTTTACTTGGCATCAGCTCAGTAATTCATAATAAAATCATTCATAGCCTTTCTTTATAGTTATAGCAGGTTGGGGTAAAAGCTGAAAAATAGAAGGTGCTGCTTGCACTGTCCCTGGAAGCTGTTAACTTTATGAGTTGACCAAATCAGCTGAAATGGTGCCAATCTGCATGGTTACAACCAGTAATTCTCCAGTGCCTTCCTTTTATTTATAAATAGGATATTGTTTACAAGAGACCAAGTAATCTAACCCATCTAGCCTCTACCAGCTAGCATCCATTAATACCTCGTGTAGTGAAGTGTTTTTAGCTATCACACATCATGAACCCGCTGTGTCACCTTTCCCAGCCAGCATGCTACTCAGCAGGGGATGGAGGGAAGTGCTGCTTGTCTTGATGGAGGGGCCCATGAACCTAAATGTTATGCTGAAACAGAACTAAATGACAGGACTGATGGCATGTCCACAGAGAAAAATAAAACACCCTGGCTAATGCAGAGGAAGCAGCAATAGCACTTTTGTTCTGCTGAGGAAAGGAAAACAGACATATTTTGGCAGAGCATGTCATGTGAACCCAACAGAGCCCACAAGGAAAAATGTAATATTGTAATCACCACTTTCCCATGTGGTTTTCTACACAGCTTGTGTCCTAGCACTAGAGTGTTTTAAGTTCAATGCTGCTTTTTAAATTAAACTTCTATGTACTTTCATTAGATTATAACTGTGGAATGGAAACAGTGTCCAGGCTAACCCACACATGCTTTATTGTACCCTGGCTGTCACATGCACACATTCTGAACTCACACACGTACACACAGCAGCCTGATGCAAACAGGTTTTAAAGTACAATAATGAAACTTAATGCACTTTAATGGTACCAAAATTACCATTAAATCCACAGAGAACTATCCAAATCCCTCTATTTTTCAAACTCAACTTCAACAACCTCTTAAGGCTTATATAATAATGATTGTATAAAACAATTTTAAACAGTTTTACACCGGGAACCTTACAGAGTTCTGTGAGAATGAAGCATGATTTTAAATTTGGCTTTTATGTTCCCCAGTGATAGGACACCAGCTTTGCTCTGATTCAGTCTGTCTGGATAATTATTAACTGCTGATTATCCCATAAATGCCATCTTGGTGCAAATATTTTCTAGCCTGTGATAATGAAAGGATTTGCATTCATTCTTTTATTATATCTTGGATGTATCCACCAATTTATCACAGAAATCAAAGGAGGGAAATGCTAATAAATACTACAATTATTTTATGTTTACAAACAAAGCTATATTCCCTCCTAGTAGGAGTCTCGACGGCCTTGACACGCTTCACAGTGGTGGAATGATCAGGTCAGCATTGAATATTCTTTAACACCCACCTTCATTTAGAATTTATAAACTCTAGTACTGATCAAGTTTTCCCTTCAGCTGTTAATAAATTGCTAAGGTACCGCCAGGCCTGAAAGATTGATCAATCTCTTGAACGTCTTTGAGCTACCTTCTGACAAAATATTTACCTTTTTTACTGTTTATTAATAACAGAGGTTGATAAATCACTGAACACTTTACTGGTAGAATGGAAACACCAGTATTTTCATAATGTTTAGAGACTAAATGTCTGGAAGAAATTGCTGGACATTACCATGTGATAGTTATTTAATAATAACAGTATTGGTTCTAATTATACCCAAAATATGTTATTCCAGAATATCAGGTCAGAAAATTTAAGAAATTCCACACTCTTATTAAATGTGTTCTACACATAAGAACAGACGATGAATACATCACGCCTCTGTGGGCAGAGTGGGCCTGTGACAGAGATAAAATTCCTCAAGTGATTGTGCTATTCAGCGACTGTGCTATTCAGAATGCTTCTAACTGCAGCCCATGTGAAAACAAAAGGTTTCAATTGAGATGAAATTGATACAAAAGAGATTAAAGTGGTTTTCCACTTCCATTAAAACTCAAAAGAACATTTACATTCCTACCAGAAATAAACATGAAATACATGGAATTTCTAAATCCATGCAAGACTAATTAATAAATCTAATCCAGAATGGAAAAAAAAAATGTATTAGTTAAATTCTAAGTTCTCAGAAGTTAGTGCACTTAAGCAGCTTGGTGGGGATCAGCAGGCAATACCCACGGGGACTGATATAATGGAGCAGTAATCGTTGGATCTCCAGACTGTCCGAAACACTGCAGAGAAGGCCTTGAAATCACAGCTTTATTACATCAAATTTCTTGGTCCAAGCACTTAGCCAACGCTGTTTCTGCCAACTCTATTACCAAATTAGTCACCCATATCACTCCCTGAAAAAGAGAGTCTGCATAGCACTGTCTCAAACAAACTGTTCAGCACAGGTTTTGACAAATGATGAAAATACTTTCTCGGTGCCTTGCCACGTGTGCATGTACATTTTCATAAATAACTTGGAAATAAATAAGTAATACGCAAAATGTAAATAAATGCAGCTACTATAAAAAATGGAGGTCCAGACAATACAAAACTACAAGTGAAGTAAATTATGTTTAGATCCATTTTCTAGAACAGAACATCCTATACCCATGTTGCTCAACTATACCCACGTTGCTCAACTTCTCTCCCATCCCTAATTTGGTGACCACTTTTAAGGTGCCTTTTATTCAGCCTGTGCAGTCTCTGGTCCATATCAACCCCACCCATGTTCAAACATCACTTACGAAACTGTTAGCTGTCTTGGACCAAAATCACGGCCATGACTGTCCTAGCAGTTCATAAATCTCTCAAATGATGGAGGTTTTTGATCCCAAGATCATTCCCTGGCATACTTAATTATCAAATATAACTGTGCCTAGAGACTACTTATCAGAAATTAATTGCCAAACTGGAAATCTCGAGGAATTCCACAGAAATCACTTCTGTATTTTCAGTTGTTGCCCTTGTGATCTCAGCAATGAAGTAAGCAGTGTCACTGAAACTGCAGGTAGAGCTGGAGTAGGAAAGAGCTAAAATAAAGTTCGTAATGGGTAGAATGACAATTCAGATTTTTTTTCTCAAAATGAAGAACTGACCTCCTAGGGTTCATTCAGGCACAGCATCACCAGGCAAGGGAGGGGATTGTCCTGCTCTGCTCTGAGCTGGGGCCGCCTCACCTCGAGTGCTGGGGGCAGCTTTGGGCACCACAATGTAAGAAAGACATTAAACTATTGGAGAATATCCAAAGGAGGGCACAAAGATGGTGAAGGGCCTTGAGGGGAAGCTGTGTGAGGAGCAGCTGAGGGCCCTGGGTCTGTTCAGCCTGGAG
>VYXF01013021.1:351627-416781 GCA_013397295.1 Polioptila caerulea | reverse complement strand
GGGGATTGTCCTGCTCTGCTCTGAGCTGGGGCAGCCTCGCCTCGAGAGCTGGGAGCAGTTTTGGGTGCCAAAATGTAAGAAAGACATTAAACTATTGGAGAATATCCAAAGGAGGGCACAAAGAAGATGAAGGGCCTTGAGGGGAAGCTGTGTGAGGAGTGGCTGAAGGCATTTGGTCTGTTCAGCCTGGAGGAGACAGAGGGGAATCACCACTGCAGTTACAGCTTCCTCATAAAAGGAGGAGGGGCAGGAACTGATCTCTTCTCTGTGGTGACAGTGACAGGACCCAAGGGAATGGCCCGAAGCTGTGTTTGGGGAGGTTCAGGTTGGGTATTAGAAAACAGTTCTTCACCCAGAGGGTGTCTGGACACTGGAACAGGCTCCCCAGGGAAGGGGTCACAGCACCAGCCTGACAGAGTTCAAGAAGTGTTTGGACAATGCACTCAGGCACAGGCTCTGACTCTTGGGAATGATGCTCTGCAGGGCCAGGAGTTGGACTCAGTGATCCTTGTGGGTCCCTTCCAACTCAGCGTATTCTGTGAACATTCTGTGAAACATACAATGCACCTCAGTAAGAGCACTGTTATGCACTTGACCCAGCATAATCAGCAGCACAGAAGTGCATCTAGGCATCAGTTCTACAGAAAAGAAAGTGAAGATTAAAATAACCCACCAACTAGGAAAATTCATGTTCAGAGGCATCCATACAGCAGTTGTAAAAGACTCAGTCTCTCAGAAATACCTCTGAGTCCACATCACTGCACCCATGCCACTGTGTCCTGATGGTCCTTTGTGAGGAATCTTGGGGCAAAATGACAACATAGGAAGATTCTGCCAGGTTAGCTTTAGTATTCAGGTCAGATCTCCTTCTCTGATCCCTTTAATTCCTTTCAGGCATCTACGCCTTTTCAGCCAGTGTCTCATGCCCTTTTCCTAGGCCATCCTTAAGGCCCAGCAGCTTAATGATTCCATGAGACCCAGCTGGCTCTAAGACACCTGAGCATATGAACAAAGGCAAACACAAGTAACTACAGACTATATCTGATCTTCCACAGCAACAGCTGCTGTCAGAGGCACCATTGGTTCCTGGCTTGTCATTCAATTACACATTATAGTGACTACACAGTATCTTCCAAGCCATCATTGGCAATTATTAAATGGCAGTTCAAAGAAAGC
Organism: Polioptila caerulea; assembly: GCA_013397295.1. Classification (NCBI taxonomy): domain Eukaryota; kingdom Metazoa; phylum Chordata; class Aves; order Passeriformes; family Certhiidae; genus Polioptila; species Polioptila caerulea. The sequence continues at coordinate 415,605 of VYXF01013021.1, read as the reverse complement.
AGTTTAATTTACTGATTTGAGTAGAGCATTGCGCTGCCTTGGTCCTAATACATTCAGCACACCTCAAAGCTTCACAATCCTTGGCCCCCATCATCCATTGCTCCCTAACAAGGCAGCAATTCCAATGAAAACCAAGGTGATAAATATATCCCTTCCTAGCAGCTCTATCCTACCAGGATACGTTGTTTAAATTCCATTGAAACATCACACAGACATAGTTTAGAATGCAATGAAAAGATGTCTGTTTATAGCACTTGGCCTAGAAACAATGTAAGATCTACAAACAACCTTATATTCTGATGTTACCAAAGATTTTGGTTTCACAATGTCATTTGCAGCATAAGCTATATTTGAAAAGGAGAAATCTGTGAATAAAATTAGCAGCTATTGCAAGAATAACCATTTAAATTTTAAGGGCAGCCACTTTTACCAGAAAAGGCTAATTCTCAATATTCAAATACATTAGTTGGAAAACATCACTTACATTCAGTTAACAATCAAATCCTGATATAAAATCCCTCTTCTTGCAGAGTGGTTTTGTATGAGGAGAAAAAAAAAAAGTGTCTGACATAGGCTGCACCAATATACTTTAAAGCTATTCTGAATTATTTTTTCTTCTGATACATGAAATTCAGGGTTGAGTGCCTCTCTGTAAGATGACCATGACCTTATTTTACATCAAATTGGAAACATATGCTTTTCCTTGTTTTATAAAAATAAGGGGTTTGTATAACTAATAATTCTTATAATTCATACAATTTCCAGTAAACATGCAACTTTAGAATTTTTCCTGTGGTCATTCAGAAACAAGCAGAATATTTTACACACATCAGACTGATGAATACAGAGAATGCTTTCTTTTCTTGAAAAATAGAGAGAAAAATACTGATTGAGACAAAATAGTAATAAACATTCCTTCAAATTTTCAACACAGATGTCTTGTTCAATTATTAGACTCCTTTATAGTGCTTGAGAAATCTGCTGGAGAGGAATTCACTAATTCAACAGATAATTATTTCTTTCCATTGACAGAGCACACAGGATGAGAACTCTGACCCAAAAGGAAAACCATAATTTATTTTTGAAAGCTTAGGAACATTTAAAGACAGATTTCTGTTTTTGCTTTTTGTTCCTAGAGTAAGGGTTAAAGTAAGATGACCCCCTTAGTTGCAACAAAACAACAAAGCAACAAAACATTCTGTTCTGCATAAGCAGAGGGAATTCTATGATCACTGGGATCATAAAATGCTGCCAAATCTGACAGCAACATCAATCAATGCACTGCAGACTAGGGGGAATAAAAATTTAAATGACCAAATTCATGTGAACCTCACTGACATCTTCGTGGTAGGTGATGGCTCAGCCAGCAGCTGGAGGCTGTGTTTGGCTCACAAGCTGCCTTGAGAGCGCCTTTGCTGTCTGTAAGAACAAAGTTCCTCTGGTGCAGGTGATGGAGTGTCAGCACTTCTTCAGTACTTCAGTAGCTTTCTAGGCTTGTTTACTGCACCCTACATCCACTACATTCCCATACAGCTGACCAAGTTTAAACAACTCCCAGGATGCTACAGCGGGAAAATAATGTTTGGCGTTAACGGATTTTCCTTGTTGGTGCTTTTGCTGCTCACACCCAATAATAAAACTTTGAAATAGCATTTACTTGAGATGTCACAGCAACACAAATACAATGTTCCATTTAGATGGGGTCTGCTTCATCTTATTTGAATTGCTGCCAAACAAGAAAAAACTTTGAAAAAAATTGTGCCTAAACAAATGGCACATTGACATACCCAGAATTTAAGTGAAATTGGTACTGATACAACATCTACAAATTCTAAGCTTGTGATTAGTCAGATCATGAGACCAGAGAAAAAACATATAATTCACAGCTTTTAAGCATACACTTTGGAAGGACAGGACACTATCAATGAAAAGACATTTGTGTTTGAGTCTGATTTTAAATTCCCCCGCTAACCACTGAGTTTCTTTAAATATAAAATCATCAGTTGTGTAACTTGGAGGTATTTTCTTTTAAAAACCATTTATTTAAGGCATGTTCTCTGGCATCACAAAGGTAGCTTCCTTTGTTACACACTTTTTATATTTTATAATAAAATATAAAGTGCATGTGTAAACATTTATGCTTTACAAAAATATTTTCATCTGGTAGTAAATATATTTAAGATATTACACATCTGAGGGAATAGATGCTACAGAAAGATACGTATGACGAAAAATAAAATGTGACTAGGTTCTCTGGCCTTGTATGTAAGTCAGAACTTCCTAGATCATTTTATCAGTCTAAACGCCCCATTTAACAGTTTCAGATGAACAGCAATGTGTCAGAACAGTCCCAGGATCAGAGAATCATGGAATCATAGAGCATCAAAGTTGGAAGGGACCTTTAAGTTCATCCAGTCCGAGCATTCACTGCCACTGTAACCCCTGAACCACTAAACCACAACATCCAGTGCCAGATCCAGATGTTAAACATCTCCAGGGATGCTGACTCCAACACCACCTGGGCTTCAGCAACTGCAGTTTCAGAAGACTGAGCTCCCTAGTGCATCCATGGGAAGCCAGCATGAAAAGTCTTGGAAATAGGGCAGAGCTGATGCAGCTATTTTTATCATGTTTCGAGGTATGGGTTAGGTCCTTATGTTCCTGTTACAGCTGAGGTACTGCAGAAATCTCTGAACATGTCTGGTCATGTGCCTCAGGATGGTTTCTATAGCACGTCAAGGTCTCTGCTGTATCTCAGGTAGATCCCAGCTGTGCTGTACTGGGCTGGGTTAGCTCACTAGGCCAAAAACAGTCAGAAAAGAAACTTAGGAAAGATTTGCAGAAAAAAAAAAAAAGGGAATCTACTACACAATACTCATTTAGGCTTCTTGTGTGGTCAAAAGAGAACTGGCTTATGGTGAGTTAAGATGAAGTACTCTCTGGAGTCTCTAGGAACAATGAAAAGGGTCTCAACAACTAATTTTCCGTGGATACTATTAGATGATTGGAAATAATGAGATGCATCACACCACCTGGACTGATCATTTCTGGCACAGAACTCACATGACTTCAGCTTTGCTTATTGAGCCAGGGCAGGAGAGACCTAGGAGAGAGCTTAGGAATGTACAATGGGACCCTACTATATTCAGGATTCAGCTTAGAGATAGGAGTGAAAATGGAAGAACGTTTAAGTAGTACATTCCCTTCTGCAAATTATCAGTCCCAAAGCTGAAACACAACTCAAGAGCATCACCAAGTGACCACAGATTAAAAGTGTATTTCAAACATAACTGCATTGTATATTCAGATGTTTCCCTTTGGGTGTTTTTAGACATCACCACCCATTCTCATTCAGTTTTTAGTGGCTGGTATTTACAACAGTAGCAACCTTTCTCAAACCTGATCCCACACTGACTTCATTCCTCTTGTAATATTTACAATTTATAGATTAGAGACAAAAAAATAGAATACTAGAAGAACTTTTCAGCATGTCACAAAAACCTTTTTCCAAATCCTACAAGACATTGTAACACTGCACATAGCACTGAGGCAGGTATAATTTTGTTTTGTGGTTCCTGGAAACATGGAAAAAAATTAAAGAGCAACTTCCCAAATCTGAAAGAAACTCAGAGAGTGTTATTCTCTCACCTCTAACTAATTAGGGTTTTCAGTATATTATTTTGACTTCTTTCAACAAGCAAAGAAAACTTCAGCAAACTGACAGAGCACATAATGGAAAATCAGTGGAAAGCTGTCTTAGGCATGTGGGCAGTAGTTTCCTCTCTGTTAATGCTACCTAAGGGAATCAGTTAGCTGCTTACTATGTTATGATCACATTGGAATCTCCTGTGGTTGTGCTGTGAGAGACTAAAACTTTAATATCACTGTTCATAATGGAAATTACTCATCCTATATGTTTGCTGATGAATAGTTACATGCAAAAATTAATGAGAACACAGAGCTATAAAATAACTTCATATATCTCTAGTGGCCAGAAAAACACATTTTGGTTTTGCTAAGATGTGCATCTCACTGTCTCAGATAAAATTCTAATGTATTTTTAATTTTTTATATAATAAGATTCACTGTATAATGTCACTTTGAAAATATAGATACCTGACTAACAAAAAGCTGTCAACAAAAGAAAACAGTCAAATATAAGGTAGATCAAATTTAATTTTGTAGAGTTCAAATCCTGATGTCCTTGTACTAAGTCCACAGCCCTCTTTTTCTTGGTTCAGCTAATAGTCTTTGTGAACACATCATCCTTGTACCCATCCAGTTTCTGGGGAGGTTATATCTCTGCTACAAAACCCTTTATCACAGTTATTTACCAGCTGCTGTCAGTCATCATACAATCATATCTGAAGCCTGAATAACCAAGGTTATACACAGGTGTGAGTGAGGAAAGCAGCCACAACAAATGGAAGTGGAAGGGAGGACTGCTGAGGAGTGAAAATTGGGCTATTCAGCTCTCTGGGCCAAAAAAGGTTAAAGCATGCTGATAGTGAAACTTGACCCAATATTTAGCCTTGAACAGTAGAACCCATATTTCATTACCATTGCTCAGCCATCACAAGTGATATAAAATTGCCTTTATCTACAATGGTAACTCTTCCAGCAAAGTACACAAGACAGCTCTTGGTTTGGGTGCTGCAGACCTCTCAGCCTGCAATAGAAGAGGGTGAAGCTATACAATGGTAACTTAAATTTGCTCTATGCTTAAATCATATCCACAGAATTACTCAGTGAACATGTAATAACTTTTCAAACTCCACCAATTTGGATGGTTGTCTAAATCCTAAGGCTGCTCTGCTGTTACTTATCTCTAGTCAGGCACAGAGCTTGTGAAGAGCTGCTACACCTCCTCTGACAAAGATGGCACAGTCAGAAGGGCATTACTTACCATGAACACTAAAACTGGGGAAAAATACAATATTATTATTTTTCTTCCATGTTCCAAACAGCATATTGAGAAAATCCCCTGCATAAAAAACAACTGACATGGTCTATGAAATCATTTGGTATTCTTCTCACTTCTGATTTAATTAGTTCAGTTGGACTCTGCCATCCAAATATGAAAAATGTTGGCTTTCATATTTTAGAAAGTGAGAAATGAATAAGCAATGATGGGAACCCGGCAAAGTGCAAGCACACCTGGTCCAAACCTCTCTGCACTGTCCCAGCAACAGGGACTTGCTGCAACGTGCCCTGAGCCTGCCAATAATGATGAATTTTGGCATTCTCCTGTTATTTTTATATGGGCAAAACAATTCCATTCATTTCTTTTTGTGACCTTCTTAGAACTTGTGTCACAATCTCCCATTCTGAAAAATCTCAGAAGGAGCAGCTGATTCTTGGAGTATTGTTTGTAAAAAATAACCTTGCTAAACATTGTCCCTGCAGCAAAAATCTCATCCCTCAACCATTCTTTTGCCCCTGACCATTCTTATCAATTTGTAATATATCCCTATTACATATAATTAATATGGATAATCACTAACATGTACCCTAACCAGCACATTTCAGGCTGTCTCAGACCTAACACTAACTTAAATTCACGCCCTGAAGAAGAATCATCTTTTGTCTGCCAAGCATTGCTTAGGGCAAGAACAATGCTTGAAAAAAATCTCTCAAGTTTGTCTTATGCCTTTTAGGCATCTTTGATGTTCAGACATGAAAGTTTTCCCTCTCAGCCTGACTTCAGCTGAAGGTTGCTGCTAGTCAGCCCCTTTCATGTTCCTTTCCAGCTGTCTAAAGGCAGATTGTCCTGGCAGAGCAGCTTGTTTTACTCTTAAACATCTATCCAGATATTTCTGCATCCTTTTCTCAGTAAACTGATTCAGAGTTTTTCGTAGTTGGTATCTTAGCAGCATATTACTACTTTTGCATAAAACGTTCCACTCTGCTCTCCCACCACTCCTTTCTGTTTCCACAGTCTGCAGTATCACAGTGCCTGCCTGCAGGTACCTGGTGTTTTCCCAACCTCAGGAGCACCACTTTGTTGTATTAGTCTGTCCAGTGCCGCTGGAGAGTGCTCTGCCATCATACCCCACCGTCTTCCCTGTGTTCAGTACTCTCACTCTGCTCCCATGGATAAGCCAAGCAGTACAAGCCCGGCACTTAGGATCTCCCTGAGATGATCAAGTCTTTTACTATGTCCCTTTCAGCATCTGCTCTAGCTCTCCAGCAATATCATCCCTGTGTTTCTGCCTATCTCTCATCTTTTTGCTGGGCCCTATGTTTTAAGCAAACTTCTTAGTGACTTTCTTTCTGGAGTTGATCTGAGGAACTGCTGCTCCCCATGGCTGATTTCCTCTCTCCCACACTAATGCATTACTTTGCTTATTCAGATTCTAGAGTTGTCCAGCTGGGAACTGGCAGCATTTGCTACAGGAGAATAAAAATGTCAAACCAGACCTTAAAGGTCTGGCCATTGTATTTACTGTCCCTGGGTGATCCATTGTGACATTTCAGAGGTGGGGTCCTGGCACACTTACGGGTTCCTCCAGAGTGCCCAAACAGTACCCCAGGACAACCTATTGCAGGAAAGTGATTATGTGTCCCCCTTCAATATGGGACTCAGTCACCTCTGTGTACTTTAGGGAGAACTCTGACTCAGAATTTCCTGGCCTCAAAAAGAGGGTCCAGTGGTCAGCAGCTTTTCATTTGGGAGCCCTCTTGACTCCTGTTGGTCACACAGGTTATCACACCATGTCAAGATACAGCATTTCAGGGCATTGGAGTTGCTCCTTAACTCCTCCTGTGGAGCAGATATCATTCTTAGGGCTTTGTAAAACAGCATTTTAGCTGCTGATCTAGTCTCTTCATTCACATTTCTTGCCAGTATATAGCATGTCCTAAATGTCATTTTCAAGGATAGTTTTAAGAATGAAGCAAATCAATGTGCTGCTAAATGCCTTCCACTGTAGAAATACATTTCCCTTTCAGAAGACATGGTTAATACTCCTCTTTGGGGATGCCTTCCTAGATTGACTGAAACTTACTATCACCTGCCAACCAGACACCTTTCTGCACTGCAAGGGCAGCACTATACCTCAGTTTTCATTGTACTAACACTTTGGAGATCCATTCCTATGCATTTGCAACAGTTTGCTTTTTCTTCTGCTCCTCTGTCTTTCTTCTGCTTCCTAGTCTCAGAATTCTTACACAACAGAATAATTTCTAAATAAATTGCTACCTCTGGGGAATATACATCCCCAGGATGAAACATTTCTTGGGTTTCTGTACAAGAACATGATGATGGTTCATCTTTCTATTCACAATTTGAAGGATCACTGTGTCCTCCAAAGAAGGATCTTTATCTCATCCTAATCCTTTCAATGATCTAAGCCTTGGCATGAGCAAAAACCCACACCACATAGTTTCTAAGACTGTGGGAACATGTAAGCCTTCACACTATTTCAATTACTCTTTTCAGGGTAAGAATTATTAGAATAAACCCTAAAGGCAGGATTTATCATATAGAAGGATTACTATATATATATATTAAAATACATTTCCTTGAAGGTTCTTTCCACATGAGTGATCAAACCAAAACAAAATTGAAAAACAACAACCTTGGACTTTATTTTCTCTTGTTGTTACAGTTTGTTGAAAAAACTGTGATGCCAAAAGCATTGTTTCCCATCTGCTAGAGAGATCTGGACCATCATTAGAAGAACTAAAGCTTTCTGATGACCCTCTAAGCTAGGGCTTGTACAACAGTGAAATTGCAAAGGAATAGAGCAAGTTGCCTCTCTTGTTGTTCCAACTGCTTTATTACTGTGTGTTCCCAAAGACCTGGAAGAAATAATTGATTATTATTATTCCTGGTAGAATAATTGATAGTGCTGATTACACTATCAGCAGCAGATAGTGTAATCGACCTGAACCTGATGAAAAACAAAGCCCCACCTGAGATATCACAGCTCACATAAACTGTTTCAGTTACAAGGAAAATCCCAAATGATGATTTGAAGGTGTGAGGTTAGAACAAATTAACAGTTTTACCATGAACCTCTTTAAATAGGAGCATGTTCCAACTTACGAATAACTACGGAGGACCAAAGGTGTTGTATCATATCTTCCAGTATACATCATGTGTTAAGTCTCAATAGGCAGATTTATCCAATTTCCTTTGATCTCTGCTGTCTGGAACATGCTACACCTGTGAGACAGATCCCATGCACGAAGCATGACTTGTAAATGAAAGCCAAATGTGGCTGGAAATGGTGCTTGCCAGTCAGAACATGTATAGAGCTAGCGCTTTCCCCAAAACTGTTGCTGCTGATCTCTTCAGGCTCCTTTTGAGAGAGTTGTATGTGCATGGGTCTCGTTACTGACAATTTTTTTGGTGCTAAGTTTCAATAAACACAGAGCAACTTTACTTATTAACTCCCTTTTTACACTTCCCTTATGCCAGCCACAAGTTTAGTTTGTAGAGCTCAGTCACAGCGGTTTCTTGGGTGGAAGATGAGGCTTCAGTATTTCTAATTAAATGTGTTCCTCTCATTACCATCATAAGACTGGTGGCCAGCCAAAACTGTCCCTTGGTCTCTCCCACAAGCATTACTGTGAAGCATGGCTTGATGCCCACCACTAAGCAGAGCAGGAGGGTATTTAACACGAGGAGGTATGTTTCTCAGTTTTCACTCCTGCATTCTCTATTCTGTAAGGAAAAGTGAGACTTTGAAGTTTTATGACTAAGAGAGCTCTTTTCTTTCCAATTTTGTCTGGTCTTACAAACACAGATCTGATGCACACAACTTTCTCTTTTCCTAATTAACTGTCTGTCTCCCAATAATCTGGTGTTGAAAAAGCATAGCAGCTATGTAAAACCATGGAATTCAGCAGCAAGTACTGGGTGCAAAAAAATTCTACAAAAAAAAAATCTTCAGGAACAAAAATTTACTTTTCTTAAGAAACAGAGTTTTTTCTGAGAATGAAAGAATCACAACCGGTCACCAAGAAAAGGCTTCATCCCATAAGCCCTAACAGATACTGTACTTAAAATTTTGCTCAGGTGTTTCTATGTGCTATTCAGAAAAGCTGGCTTGTCATATACAAAACATGCCAAATCTGAATTGCCCTTGTTTTTATATTTGTATGTGTATGTGAAAGGGAGTTTTGATCTTCTGAACATTCAAATTCTAATTCAGCACCAGAAATATGGAAGCAAGCCTCCTAAAATGGAAGTTTGCATCTAGGAAAGAAAGTGCTGTTCTGATCTAAGGCCCAAACAATTTCTCCATTGCACTCCATGCCAAAGGTAAATACTGTACATTTTTCTTGAAACGGAATAAATATTGAAGAAGGTGCAAATAGTACTGATTAAGACACAAACAGCAGAATGTACTGAAACAGCCCATCGCCCAGACCACAACTTTTAGAAAATGCTGGCCACATTTACTTGATACAACTGTCACAAATTCCACAATTCAGAGACAAAAGTGAAGGAGGGCAATTTGCACTATCATGGCATTTGTCAGAAGCGGTGGGAAGAATAAACTTTTCTGTAGTCATTATCTCAAAGTGTTTTTTGGCCTTTGACCTGAATCCCAAAATGCACGATTGCTGAGAGCAGGAAAATCATAGCATTTGTTTAGCATCCATGTTTCATAGAATGCCTTGTTTTTCTTCACATGTTGGTATCAAGGTGAGAGGTATTTGCTTCAGCTATTTAAAATATTGCAGAAAGGATTTTTTTGTTTTTTGCAGCATACCTACACCTCAGCTAAATAAAGTGCTTGTTTCTCTGTCTCTAAAAAGCCTGCAATACCATGAACTGAAGGAGGAGACCGGGGTGGTAGAGAAGTCAGGGGAATCACACTCCTCTTATATGTTGTTCAAATGTTGCTAAAAGGGTTTTTTAAGATCTGGGGACTGAAAGGTCAGTTGGGGGTTAGATGTGGTAGTGGAAAAATATCTGGCTGGCATAGTCTATGGAATGTGTTGCAACGGCCTTGAAAAACTGGAAATACAAAGCTCAGGAATTTTATAGAAATTAAGGAGTTATTGGCAACATTTTTGACAGAATACAGCTCAGTGGAAATATCCTCATCCCAAAAAACTCCTGATGACATTTCTGGCTCATTTGTTTTTATTGCATGGCAATACACTGACATCTAGTGGGTATTGTCCTCTTAGGAATGCTGGGCCTAACCAGGACTGGGAAGGAATTGTCTGATCTAATCTTTTTTTAAATTTATTTTATAATGGAACAGAATATTTTTGACTAGACAAAAACTTTCCTGGAAATTTTTCTCTTACTTTTTCACGGGAAACCACAATTCTTCCATAATGTGACAATTTTGGCTGAAAGCTAAACTGAAGTTTTCCTTTTTTTTTTTTTTAATTAAAGTTTAATGTTTTCAGTTTCACACAGAAATTTTCCAAGCAGCTACCTCTCCAGTGTCTGCTCCTCTGAGACATCCATTACTGCTCTACCATGTGAATTCTCCTTTCTCTTACAGTTCAGGGAAACAGAATGAAGGTCTCTACACACAGAAGAGTCACAGTTGTACAATGGATCATTTGCCTTTTCTCACACACAAAGCCATCTTGGTTAATATCCTTTCAGTTTGCACTGAAATGCCTGTGAAGAGGATGAGGATTTATCCCCCAGGGAGATGTTCATGGGCAGAGCAGGACTGCAAAGCTCACATCTCAGCAGCTGGTGTGTGGCTAGGTGAGGCTGGAATATGGCATTCCCTGTGTGATCTCTGCTTTGTGGACAGAGAAAAACACCTAAAGCTTCTGTTGCTCTCCCTCTCCAAGCAGCATGGACTTTCCCCAGGTGCTGGGTTTCTCTGACTGATGACTTTATGAATCCTTGTAACCAAAGCCACCTTTTCATTTTGTTCTGCACTTTCAATCTGCCATTCTCACACCAGGTGTGATTAATCCCGTTAATTTCCCTCTCAAAGTGCTTTTCTGAGGCAAGATGGGGGGCTTGGCTGCACCCCCCCTCAGCCCTGCTGTGGCCAAGCTGGACCACCCCCACAGCCACCACTAGACAGGAGACCAGCACATGGTGTTGGGGCAAAGCTCAGCTTCCCTGACACCTGCGAACAGGAATGGTTTGGGGATTCTTGTTTTCCAGTTAACGCTTTACTGTGTCAAACCATGAGAGAAACTCAGCAAGGGAAAGGGAGAGGAGTCAGCAGGACTACAGGGTAAGGGGCTGGGAGGTCTGTGTTTGGCCATGGGAGGATAATTGATGTGGGACAGCAGGCAAGTCCTCCCCGTCCTCACCCCCAGCTCTAAAATGACTGGCTGCCATGTGTCTGCTGGCTTGACCTCTTGGGCTGGAGAGGTATCTTTGTGCCTGGCAGAGCACAATGGTAATGTAATGGTGTCCTGGTTCTGGCTGGGATAGGATTACCTTAATGCAGTAGCCAGGAGGGGGCATGGCTAGGACCCAAAGGTTATTCTAAACCCCCTCACAACATTTCTGCAGGCAGAAGGAAGGTCTCTTGCAGTCGGGTCATGAGCAGTGAGCATTTGGTCGGCGGCAGTCGGGTCGTGCTCTGCAGTGAACAATTTGGCATGTGAATCACTCTCTTCTCTACAGTTTTATTATTAACATCGCTGCTGTTACTGTTCATTTTTCTCCTCTCACTGCAGTTTCCAGCAAGCTGTTCTTACCTAAACTTGTGATCTTTGCCTTTTGTGCCTCCGAGTCCCCTCTCCATCCCGCTGCAGCGGGGGGGAGGAGGAGGGGGATGCTGGAGAGCGAGCGCGGCGCGCGGTTTGCAGAGTGTAGGTGGGAGTACCATTGCACAAAACCACGAGAAATGGTCAGCCCTGGGTAACTAACAAGGCAGCAAGTCCCTCTCTGTAAGAGGGAAAGGCCATCCCCTGTGATACCCAGATGGGGTGGTGGCTCAGCAGCCTGGTTTCCAACAGCGCAAGGCAGACCTGAATGCCTGGGTATAAACCAGGGGAAGGCTGGTGGGACTGAGAGCTGTCTGCCACTCACCGTGCCAGGGGCACAGGCAGCGAGCTCTGGGCACAGGCACAATGAGGGCTGCCCTGCTTGCTGAGACACAAACTCATCGAGGGCTCTTTGCTGCTTTGCAGCTTTGGTCTTTTCCCACTGCAAATGCCAGCAATCCAGATTCACTTGCCTTTATTTTACTGGGATCTCTGCTTGAAATAAATAATATATTTAATGCTGGGGTCGTAAAATGTATGGACTCAGCTGTTCAAAAGTCTGAGCAAGAGTTTTATTCAGGAGACTGTGAAATATTGGTGAGAAGTTTCACTGAGTTTTTTGCACACCTCATATTTATTCAACTAATAACTTATTCAGCAGACCAACTATAAGCCTGTAGGATTACCTTAATGCAGTAGCCATAAATCACATCATGTATAAGAATTACTGTTCTTTACATTAGAGAGTACAAATAAGGCCAGTCGTAGAGAGAAGCACACACATACTAGAACAAACAATGTAGTAGTTCAACAGTTGCAGAAAAAGTAGTCAGCAAGAAATAATAATAATTGCCAATTAAATTGTATTCAGTTCGGGTACATATGCATAGAAACTGCTGTGGTCCATGAATCTTCATACCTCCTGGTTTCTGCACTACAGCAAATATTTTTCCAGGCTTGTTTTGATGCATTTTTTATAGTGTTATTTCATTCCTGGAACTAGAGGAAAAATGGATGAGGAGCAAATTTCCAGCACTGCTGCAACTTGGAATTTCACCTTGATGGTGAAAAGTGGTTGGATCCAAGCTTGGATAGAGACCAACAAGAGGTCTAACAGGTGCCCAGCCTGTTAGTATTTGTAAACCTTCTTCAGCCTGAAAATACCCTGAATCTATGCTGAATGTGTTTTAAACCATGAACAAAAGTGATAATACTGGAACGCTGCCGTTTTTCCCTTAGTCATCGATCCTGATAATTCAAGGTAATCCATTATATTCATAAGAATTTGATGTGGTTTTTGCCCTTCCCAAACTGTTGCTATGGCTACTATGGCTGTCTTTTAAACATTGGAAGACTAAAGGTCTTGGTTTCGAATCTTCTTAAAATGACCCAGCATTTTCTTGGACAGAGGCAGGCGGTGGTGGCCGAGCGGGTCAGTGCAGGCTGGCATGGTGCCTGGCCCCGGGGCCAGACATCCTGCTAGCACTCAAATTGTCCTCCTGGCATTCCCCCCCAGCCTTCAGAGCAGAAACTCATATTTGATTGCATCCAAAGGCAGATTGTCTTTGCTGCTTGGCGCCAGTCCCCGCAGCAGCAGAATATCCTGATGACTTTTGCAGACTGGGAGCAGTGCTGCCTTGCCATCGCGGCAGGTTCTGATGTCAGGATGTCTGAGGGGCAGCACCCAGGTTAAATGAGGCTACTGTGCACACCGTTAGCCTTTCTCATCCAGGAGCAGCAGTGAATGTTTGCGGTCTCAGCCTCCCCGAAAGCTCAGTGGCCTTTTTACTGGTGGCAAATTCCTCAACACCAGTCTCATCAGGATCAAACAGAAACAGAGCTTTCTGAGCTCAGAAAAACATAAAGACTAAACCCTGCCAAATACTGTGTCTGGAGCAGTTCCTCCCTAAATCTCCATGGGAATAGGATGGGAAAACAAGGGAACATAATGCCAGTTTTGGAACTGTTTCTCCATCCTTCATAACTGTTAATTGCTACAGATAGAAGCCCATTTAGAAAGAGAAGAAAGAAACAAAAAGGAGGAAAAGCAAATTTACTTCATTAAAGTAAAAATCTTTAAACAGGATATGCCTCACTATTTAACTCCTGATAATAAAAAACATCCCCACCTGAGCTGGGCTTAAATCAGACACCTATTTCTGGCAATCCATTCTGACATTTCTTTTTATCCGTGGACACAGCTCTTCACTGAAAATGATCCCTTCTTGATTAAAGAGCCGGGCCAAGCAGGGGTGTCTTTTCTGCTGCATAGCTCTTGCCTGGGCCAGGCTTCCCACAGGATGCAGTTCTAGAGGGCAGAGCCCTGGCCAAAAGTAGGGATGGCCAGCTCCAGCCCTGCCTGCCTTGCCAGCAGCAGCAGCCAGAGGGTCCCCTCAGGCCCAGCCTCGGGGCTTGTCAGAGCTCTCCTGTCACCCTGAGCTGCACCCTGTGTAGCAAAGGAAGACAAGGAGAGCCCAGAGCTCCCACCTGCCAGCCGGGATCCAGAGGCAGGCATGTCCTTCAGAGCACTTTGAAGCAGGCTGGGTTTGCTGTTGCCATGGACTGAAACCAGGCTTTCCTATCGATAGCATGGATTGTGGCTGTCAGGCACTCCAGTCTATTCACTCCTCATCAGATCCTCATGTGCTGGATCAAGTCCAGAGAGGGTCTAGAGTGCTCTGAGCCCCACAAGATAAAAGTTTTAAGTGTCTAACTTCAGTTCACCATGCAGTGCATGAGGTAAGCTGGCACGAGCTTCAAATAACAGCACTGCATGGGAAACCAACAAACATCATCAGGGCTTTCAGGTCAAGACATTCTGCTTCTTCCCATATTGCTTCTTGTACTGCATCTTGAAGTGGCTTAGGACTTCCCCCATTCCTCCAGGACTCACAGCCCAGATCCCCAGAGACAGGAGCCTAAATATTTCTTTTTAAAACAGGAGCAATGGTTCACTTGCTTACTGCCTTTCTTTTTATTCCTCATCTCTACCCCCCTGTAGACATGGTAAAATAAAACCCAGTTGTCTCCTCTACTCCTCTCCCACCTCACTGTCCTCTTGCTCAGGATGCTCATAGGAGAGGGGATGAAAAGTTGCCTTGCCAGCAGTTTTCTCAGATTTGTGTAGCATCCACAGTTTGGAAGGCATGCAGACCACAAAAATGAGCAACCATGGGATGTGGCGAGGACCATACACCGGTGACAGTCTGGTTTAAAAGCACTGGCTCCACTGGCTGGAGCTGCCAGCTGCATTACGTAGCGTTTTGAGACACAGGGGGTTTGGCTCTGGGGAGATGATACTGCCTGTTTGTGCCTAGCAGTGGGAAGAGCCACTTTCTTCTTGTTTCCTGACAGGTGCGTGCCTGCCTTCTGCTGCTTGGATTTGCATCAGGGTGTCTGGTCAGCATCCCAGCTGCCAGGAGGAGATTAGCAACCTCTATGGCAAAGTTTGAGTTTTCCATTTACCAGATGGCTAAAGGATTGCGCTCTTGTATTTATTTTTTTTGTTTGGATATGAACTTTGGAACACAAGAACAGCCTGTGTCCTCTGGAGATGTGATGATGGTGCTGTGCTCTGCACAGGGCAGTGGTTCGGCTCTGCTCAGAGGCTGCAGCTAATCAGCTCAGTCTCTCACCTCTGATGAGGCATTTCCTTTCATGGAGATACTAAATGTGGGCTCTCCATAGACCTGAGCTGACAGTAGGCTGTCTTCCAGACCTGGTTTATAAAACCAGCCTTGGGAAGCCTGGCATTTCCCAAGATACATCCTCGTTTCCCCATAGCAGCTGGTCACACCTGTCTAAGCAAAGTGCTGTTGCTGAGATCCACTGCTGCAGGAGCAGAAGTATAGCAGGAAATTCTCTATTGGAGCTCAATACCTTGGAAAATATCCCCATCCCCCACCAAATTCACATGTAGCGGGAATTGTATTCCTCGCCTGCAAGGAGGTGGGTGAGAAATGGAGGGACATAAAACTGCAGATGGCAGAGGAGTGAACTCATTTCCTTCCTTCTGATCTTGCTGTTTCAGGGCTACACTCAAGGAAATGGAAAGTGATCATTTTAACACACTTAGAGTCTGGTAAAGGTGCCAGAGCACTGGGAGCACTTTCTCTTTCTGAGCACCTACATAAATAAAAAGCCTTATATGGAAAGAAAGGAGAAACAGGTTCTCAAGACCATTCTCGTTGCTACTGTGATTGGCAAAAACAATCTGCTTCTGATTGCATAGGTGAGAAACTGTGCTTCTAATTTGTGTCAGTGGGCTTTATGCAGTGAAACTCTGGGGTGACTCTTTTTACCCAGGAAGAGTAAAACACCCCCAGTTCCAAATATAATCCCAACACCAATTTCAATAGAGGCACAGAATGGAAACCTCTGGGAGCAAGAATTCCTGCTGTTAGGCAACAGCAGAGCTTGAGGGGTGATTATTGAAGTGCAACACTGGTTTAGCTGGGAGTCCAAAGCAGCACAATGGCAGACACAAAACTTTTAAGAACAAGTTGGACAAATATCTGTCAGGCATGTCAAGTGGTCATGAAACAATGGAAATAATGATCAGCTGAAGTTCCTAGCAGCCCTGATTTCTATCATTTCTGGGATGTTCTGTGATTCTTTGCTCACAAGTACAGCAAGATTTTTAATTATGACTGTGGCAAATCTAGACATAACCAATAAAACAGTTAGGATTGTAACATTAGAGCTGTTTGTGCAGCAATTGGCTAGAGCTGGGCTGGGAAGATATGTGGGTAAGGGAAATATGTGATATACCGGGTGGTCTTTGCTCATCCTCCAAAAATGCCTTATGTTCCTAATTTTTTTCCTATCTCTATTAATTATCATATTTATTTGAAACAATTTTAAAAGGATAAAGCATTATTCAATGGAAAAAGTTACTAGAGGTCTGTTGGAATCTTTCCATGAATGCCTCATCTGTAAAAATTACATCAGGATCCAGGAAAAGGAAAGTGAGCCAAGCAGAAAGGAATTCACAACAGGTGCAGAACAAACTGGACAGCACACTACTGATCCCCTCTGCCAGCTATGGGACACACTGCAGGGCCTGTCCTCGCTGATCTTGGGCCACAGAAGGGAATGGCACTGTCAAAGAGTCC
The DNA here is from genome assembly GCA_013397295.1 of Polioptila caerulea. NCBI lineage: Eukaryota > Metazoa > Chordata > Aves > Passeriformes > Certhiidae > Polioptila > Polioptila caerulea. Next base: position 398,833 of record VYXF01013021.1, on the reverse strand, counting down.
TGATGGACAATGCCTTTCCTTCTTAGCTCCCTGGGACTCCCATCCACCTGCCTGTGCTGCTTACATCCCCAGCAGCAGAGCAGAAGAAGAGACAGTGGTATTTTGTGTGGGATCACTGAATGATTCCAAGCTACCCAAACTATTCTGGAGCTCATTTGTTCTCCCACTGTTATCTCTAAAGTGCAGTTTGATGGAGTCTCCATGTTACAAGCATGTCTCTGTCTCTGAGCCACTTCTGCTTCAGTGCTCCCAAGAACAGCTGTCCCCCAGAAAGTGTGTTGTACTTCATTCATCCTACAACAGCATTGAGCTGATGAGATGGGATAAAGTGGTATGCTAAAAGGAGCCTCACCTCTGGATGGAAATGAAAAGTGATCATGACAAACAACAATTTAATTCTTTAGAAAAAAACTAAGCATTGAAGAACAATTAAAAAAAAAAGAAGCCAGTAGAACACACTGTTTGTGATCATGTCTTTGTGCTTTCTGCAGCTCTGCCCATATGCAGAAATACTAGATTATTTAGGCTAGGTGTTAGAAGAAACGTTCTAATGAGCAAAATTGTGTGGGTGCAAATGAGATTGCCAGCATGGGAACTAAATGGAGGAGCTGGTGGCAAACAAAGTATGCTCCCAGACAATTCTTGGAGGAGTCCGGTCAGCTGCCAGAAGGGTTTATCTACAGCAGCTGTCCTTGGGTCAATGGTCTGGAAAGCCTTCTACAGGCCTGTCCCCCCTAGCATTCTTTTGGCCACAGCGAGGTCACAGGGATGCCTCATGCTTGTGCAAGTCTCCACATGGGTGTCCCCAAGCAGACATGGACGAGGCCACTTCCTTGCACTCCAGACAAAGGCAACAGAAGATACAGGAGGTCAACACCACTGGAAACCTGGCCTTGAAGTCACCTCTGAGAGTGTAAGTGCTCAGGAAGTCAGCAGGTACAATATCTTTCACCCCTTTGTCCTTCAGAAATTAATCACTCTGTCTTCCTTGAAAATGTACTTACACAAATCCTCATGGGTTCTTCGGGCTGATTAGTGTTTAGAAAAAAAAAAAAAAAAAAGAAAGAAAAAAGCACTGCATGCCTGACAAGTATTAGAATAAATGGTGTGAACAGTAGAACAGCTTGTGCTGGGAAAGAGAAGCATCCAGGAACCTTTTCAAGTTGGCTATAATGCAGCTTAGCAGAGGAGACTGGTGACATCCCAGTAATCTTCTGGCCCACTTCACAAAAAAAAAAAAAAAAAGTGAAACAAAGCCCACACCATTTCAGCTGGATGAGAAAAAAGGAACAGATTTATACTGTCTGTACTTTCCAAACCCTTCAATTCTAAAGAGGATAAACTGAGCTCAATTTCTGCAGATGAAAGAAGGAAAGTGGAGAATTATTACAGAGGTCTGCTGAAAAGTCGTAAGGCTTGCATTGTCCCCACCACAGATGGCAAAAAAAGAGAGGAAGACAAAAACCGTGTCTGAGAGAACCTTGAGAAATTAAAGACAAAGGTCATTAAATCACTGCTTATCCACTGTTATTTGTTCACAGTACTTTGTATTCTCAGAGCAGGAAAGTGAGCTAGAGAGAAAAAAAACATAGTGTGGTGAAAGAAATAAACAAATATATGCCTTCCAGTTATGCTCTAAAGAGAGTTTGAAAATCCACACAATGGAACTGAAAGGAAAGAGGGGAGAATATGAACTACTGAGAGTATGCCAAAATATTAGTCATCCCTTGAGTCTACCCTGAAAGGCTAGTGTTGTTTTTAAGAACACATTCCTTTAAGGAAAAGAATAATTTCCTAGCAGAGGTAATTTCTGGATGGTCATAAACTCTCTCAAGAGGAGCAGAAACCCAACAGTGAAGTCAACAAAATTGAGGCGGAAGGGGAGGAGGAGGAAATCTGCACACGAGTCCTCCAGGCAACCCCAAGAGTGACCTGCTACTGGAAGGGAAGAGACATGGAAAAGCCTGGCAGAGAGCAACAGCTGAGTAGGTAAAGATCTAGGTGAAAAATGTCAACAAGGAAAGGGAGTAGAAAACAGGGAAGTGTTTACTAGAGATCACCCCTCTCGGACAGACGACATTAGAGAAGGCTGACTCACTCTTGTCTAGCTAATGTTTGATTAATGTGAACTATATGAGATTTTCATGGAGAGGAAGAAGACAGGCCAAAATGTTGTGATCTACCCTGTGGCCCACAACACAGAATCCATGAATTTTCTGTTCAGAAGTATTTTCAGGGACTCTAGCAACACTCCATGAACTGAGGGCTGTTAAAGAGAAAAGAGTCCCTCCTACTGATTCTATATCAAACTCTCAGGCCAGCAATCTCTCCAGGTCACCTCAAGTTGCACTGGAACCTGACCAGTGCAATGAAGAAAACATCACTAACTTTTCAAGTTAAAAATAGCATTTTAAAAAGAATTTTAATATAATATGAGGCTCTACATTTCATTTTTCTGGAATTTTAAGTGGCAGGATGTTGCCCAAGAGGGAAGCATGGTTCATGAGCTAGAGTGCTGGTCTCATGCCTCCCTGAAAGGAAAACTGTGAACAGAATTCATCAGTCTCAATAACCACTATGCCAGGACCTCATCTAGAAGCCTCACAAGTTACAAATTTCTGAACACTCCTGAGCCCCTCTGGCATGCCTGGGAATTAAGGGTGCCCAGAATCTCTGGATTAATCTCTTTGTATCGTGACAATTTGATCCACTGTCATCTGGAGAGCACACCACCCTTCTCACTGAGTGGCCAAGGCTGATATTTGGCTCACTGGGACCATTTAATATGTTAAACAAATTTTATCGCTAGGCATTCTTTAACATTGGAAAAAAATAATATACTCAGTACTTCAATATGTTATGAGGTAAAAATGCTGTTTTTCAAGGTAAGTGATGATACTTCATATGAGTTCAGGAAGAAAGAAAAAGATCCTGTAATGTTAGTCTATAAATTCAGTTTATCAATTCTAAGCAATGGGTCATGGCTATAATCAACAGACATAAAGACTCCTGAAACAAATTAGTTGTCTTTACAGCTAAGTTTTTCTAATGTATTCAAGTTTCTTTTGCTGTCTACCTTCTCAATAGTTAAAATTTTGTCAGTCTGTTTTTCAGTCTATAGACAGCTGAAGGACTATTTTACCAGACAGTGTGCACAGTGCCAAACCCATTTTCAGCACACTTTAAGTATATTCATATTGTGGGAATCAGTGAGAAAATCTGTGTGCAAGAAAATCCAGTTTGGAGTTCCTTTGCTTTAGCAAATCCATAACATCAGTCCTGAAATGTGATCCATGTGATTACTAGCACGGATGGAAACATTTTGTTGTGCAGGGACTAAATGGAGTTAGAAATCTTAATTTAACACTACCTCATTCACGCTCTTGAGAAGTCAGATCATGGTGTTATGTGATGTTGATACAAAAAGAATTTAAACCAGTCTCTAGCACACAGTTTATCAACAGTTTGCCTGGAGCTCCCTCTTGATAACAACATTCATCTGCTAATATTAGAGGTGTTCTTCATTGTTTTATGAGTTTGGAGCCATGAAACTGGAATTTTAAGGAGTGATAAATACATACTAAGCCAAAACCAGCTGTTTCTCCTTGGGAGGTTTTGGGCTTAAGGTTTTGGTTTTCAGTAGCTCTTTCTTCTGAAGTAACTAACTCAATATTGCCTCTCACTCGAAGCCAAAGCTTGGTTTTTGTTTGAAGGCCACTTCTTACAGTCTTTTATGACTTTGGTGCAAATCTTAATCTATTTGAGGTTTTTAGCAACAACAAAAATTTTGGTTTACCATAAGATATGATTTCTGACTACATAGTTTCTTTACGCAGAGTTCAGGAATTTAAAAAACATTTTTGGTAAAAATTTTCTTTAATCCTTGATTCAAATTTCTGTTCCATAGAAAATCAGTTCATAAGAGGATAATAGCAGCTGCATATTTAAGTATTTATTGGGAGATTAAGATTTCATGTGATGTAGGTCTTAAAACTCAGTCTTTTACCTAACAGGTGTGTTTAGGTCTCCATCACACCAGATATTGTCTAATTCATAATGAGAGAAATATGCACTATCATAACTGGACTCTTGGAGGTGATACTTTGAAAAAAATAATATCCTTTTCAATATTAACAAAAGGGTTCCATGAAATGCAAATACACACACACACCCCACACACACCACTCCCACACCTCTGCCCTCCACCAAGGTTCTGAAATATCAAAGACTAAATCAGTCTTGAGTTTTATTTTTCTTAAAATATTTTTATTAAAGGAAGTCAGGAAGATCATTTAAGGAAAACCATCACAACTCAGTGAATCTGGAATATTTGAACCAAATCTGAAACTCAGCTCACTGCAATTTCCAAGCTTCTGTTAGGTGAGTTAGACTTTGCAATTTTTCTACAATTCCAGCAAAGTTTTACAGTCTTTTCCCTAGGTTTTTGAATTACAACTTTTACAGAGTGAAATCATTGCCATAAAGTGCTGAATTATCACATTGCAAAGATATGTAATGTGCTTATCATAAAACACTCTCAGAATAGAAATCTCTCAAGAATATCTTAGTTTGAAGATTCACATTCAGCATTAAAACTGAAAGGAAGTAAAGGACAAACCAAGAAATTCTGAGAAATTTCTGCAGTTATTTCCTAGAATTATGTCAACATAATCAATATTCCTTCTTTTCCCCCAGTGTGCTGGCGATAATAAACCTCAGGCCCAAACAGCCATCGGAGCCATCTTGAATTCTCAAAAATGGAAGCTCAGAAGTCTTTGTGCTCCTGGCTTAGCTTGGCAGGTAAAACATCCCTTCTGATCTACATTCACTTCTTCCTTATTTTCCTGTTGTTTCAAAATTCAACCTTTTCAAACAAATCCTCAGCCTTTGCAAGATTTTTTAATAGACCTCCCAGCTGTGACAAAGTAAAAAATTATCAAAGCATGAGCTATCAAAATACTATCTGCTAATTCCAGAGGTTCATCCATACCACATACTGCACAGAGAATGGTACATAAAGCATTCTGCAGTACAGCAGATAAGCACCCATCTATTTTAGCTACACACCATTTTATGTAACCCTTAACTCAGACCCAGTATAGTTGGCTGATAAAGATTTTCCCAGTCCTAAAAATACTTTGCTTCCTAAGGCTTTGCAAGGAGGTCAGTCTCTTGGAGGCATAAATCTGTTGGCTTTATTCCGGTGTTCAGCAACATACATGCCTAAGGTGTAGGAGATCTCTGGAGCTAACTCCAAATTGAGTTGCTTTATCAACCCTCCTCACACTGCAAAAAGTCAAAATACTAAGTCACTGGAGAAATTGCATTGTTCTGATATTTCCAAATTTCAGAAAAGAAGCTCGGTAACTTTCATGAAGTTCAGGTTTGATTCACATTTTCCGATGTGATTAAGTTTGGAATTGTTCCTGTCTCCTTACTACCCCCATCATTCTTCTGGACCTCCTCCATTTCTGAATCACCTTCTGCATGGCAAAGCAGCTCCATAGTATTGTGGTCATCCTTTCTATTTATGAAGACAGTATTAGTTGAAAAGGAGATAGAGCCAGCAATTTTAGGGTGCTTTTAATTTCTTTCATTTTTCAGGTTTTTTGTGTGACTTTTTCCCTCTCAAGTTCTGCATAAAAGAGATGGAACAGCAACTATCCAAAAGGGAAAAAAGCTAATCCATGGAGTAACACATCCATGTAATTAATGTTTTCCTTTCAAAAGCACAACAATTACATCTGCAGGGCTTTGACATTCAACTACATTAAAACCCTACCATTTTCCATGGAGAAAATAGAATGTGATGAAGAAACTTCTTTTATGAATAATATTTCTTTTTAATCCATTTTAATGATATTTCCAGAATAACTATTTAGTTACATAGGGGAGAAATAAAGACAAAGGCTTTAAAAACATTTAAACAAGGAGGCAATCTCTCATTCTCAAATTAGCATTTACTTCAAAATTTTAGAGCTGAACTCAAATCCCATCACAGTCCTTCTACTGACCCCTAAAATCAATCATGACATCACTACAGGTCCCAGTCAAATAAGTCCTAATGGTCTTTGCACACCTTTGAAGTACCCATCATGCAAAGCAGAATAAGCCCCAATTAATGACACACTAAAAGTTCATTCAAAATTGTGGATGTTTTGTAGCTTAAACGAGATTCAAAGAGAAGATGCAAGGATTTGGTTTAGAATTTTGTCTTCACCAGGGCTCTACCAGACACATAGTATGAATCAAGACTGATCTACCTGCTGCTTTGTAGTTGTCTCATTATTTCCTCATGTCCCTTCATCTGTCCACATCCTTCTGTGTCCTCCCTGTTCCATGTGTTGGCAGGGCGTTGTCTGGAGTAGGAACCATGTTTGCTCTATGGTTGAACAATACCTGGCACAGGTGGGTCAGGGCCCTGAGCAGGACATCTCAGGTGTCCCAGCTAACACTCACAATGCAGTCAGGGGCAACTGCACATGCACCAGGTCTTGACCTGTCTGAGCATGCTAAAGTGACAATTGCTCCTCCACCACACTGTTTGAAATTTGATATTGTGTGTGCATGCCTGAAGTTTCACATTCACACAAAGCCTCTGAAAGGCTTTCCAGAAAGTTGATCTGAGGTAGAATCTGCTTTCAGAAAATCTGTTTAGAAAATTAGTACATCAGCTACAATCGCATACAGGAGATTTTTCAAAAGGGGAATTTGTTCTTCATGGCATCTGGGGACTAAACCTTTTCCTGAGCTTTTGAAGATATTCTCTTTGTTTGCAAAATTTTTAAATGAATATATCTGATATACTTCGATATGCTTACACAAAATCGACTATAAATTCTATCTATGATTAAATTTAAAAGAAAAACCCATTTTAAAAAATCTTTGGGTACTGAATTGCATGTTCTTTATTTAATTAAGGGATATAATTTTGTATTAGGATTCTACACAAGACACTGAAATGCTTGCAGATCATCTGGAACATTGAAAGGAAACTTGGTAAGTTCCTGCGGCTTTGGAACCTTATAATAGGATGGGCTAGGCACAGGATTCAGTGGAAACAGAGAGTGGCTAAACATGTATTTTCTCCAAACTGCTAGCATTTTCCAAATAAGCTAAAAAAATGTGATTTTCAATCTCAAATTAAATGTAAACCTCTTCTGCCTGAACATCAACCTCCTTCGTAAAAGATGGTGGTACATAAGCTTTGTTTGCTTTACTTTAAATAAAAGAAAAAAGAATCTAACAGCGGAGTCATTTAATATTCTACCTCCTTTATTTTCTCTGCTTAACGCCTGTATGGAAAGACTTGCACAAAAACTGACTACTCTAATAAAACCAGATAAAATCTAATACAGCATGCTGAAGGCTGAGAAGAACAACTAGAATTACACTTTGTTGGCATCAGAAGAAAAAGGACTAGAAATATCTTTTGTCACCTGGTTTACAGATCTTGCCAGGCTCACCCACTAGCCATTACACAAGTTATTGAAATACTGTGTGTGCAGATTTTTTTCATTTTTTGCCTATTGGCAATTTTTTTCCAATCTTAACTTAACAGTAAGCTCTTATAGTTAGGTCACTGAAGAGCAATGAGCTCATTTTCAAAGGAGCAGATCACTTACAGCTCCCTGGGACTCGGGGATTTTCAGAAACCAAGAACTGAAAGTCATCTGTACTTCTGATTCTGAAATATTCAACATAAGTACTTGAAGGCTGCCTAAAAAATCAAAATATGTACAGCTGGAGGATGAGCATTACATCAGGACTTTGAAAAGGTGCCTCAGCTGAGACTCCTTGGTGGCCTCCAAAGAAAATTCCATGCCTGACTCGCTCTGTGCTCTACGTGCTGCAAGGCATGCAGCCGTTTGAGCTAATGATTGCTGCCTTTACCAAGAACTAATAATTTTTTTTAAAAATTAATAGCACAGCAGTTGACTTTCAAAATGGATGCAATCAACTGTTTTCCCAGACTGTAAAGCTAAAATTACTCAAGGGCAGCAATTCTGGTATTTGCTGTGATCCAGCATCACAGCATCTTTCATAGGATCAGCACCCCAGAAGAACAGAAATACAGAAAGTACCAAATGAGTGTGCACACCTCGTCAACACTCATTTGGAGATGTTGAGTTGTACTGCCAGGATAACAAACCTACACCACTGGACATTTCACGTCTTTGGGAGGATTTAAAATGTAAGGTGTTTATACATGCTGCTGCAAGACATAAAACAGAAAATAACAAACTTCTGTGCTTCTATTCATATGGAGATATGCAACATTTTTAAGTTTCAGAGCTGAAAAATCTCTCTCTATGCTTACAGCTGCCTCCACACAATCCTGCATGTTGGGTTTGGTTGATTTCTCCTTGATAAACGTGTTCTACTAGCTACACTGTAATTCTCTGAGTCCCTTGAATGGTCACAAGCAGTGTTGTTGAACAACCAGGACAGACTTCCCTCTGTTAATGTTAATGGCATATTTGAAAAGATACAGAGCAGTTCTGAAGAACATTTTCAAGAGCTTAAAAGTTTAACAATGTCAGGCCATCTCTCTGTCCTTGCTTGTTTCTCTTTCTGAGCTGCTCTTATGGAAGTAGCAAGAAGGAAATTCCTTATTTGTTTCATAGCCCATAACATCAACCTCTGTATTGCCTCCCAAGGTTGTTTCTGTTCTGAATGATCAGGTTTGTCAAGTTGTCAGCTGTCATTGCCAACAGTCACCTCCAGCAGCAAATGTCTCCTACAGAGGCTGATGTCCTGCAGCAGCCTGTTACATGGCTGACCCCTCCAAGGTTCAACCCTCAACACAGTCTTTGCTGGAGCAGCAGTTTGTCAGGAAACACAGATCACCCATTGCACTGCATTTTCCAGCACACCAGTGAACATCATGCAGGTGACAGATGTTTGGTTGCTTAATAAGAAGACTTTTTTTTCCACCTTGGTGCCAGGGAATAGCAAGAGCAGAGTTAATCACTAAGGAAGTTCATGAGGAATCCTAAGGCTGAGACTCCCTAGAAAGCCCCTGATTCTTGGGGTCTTCTACAGTCCTGGACTCCCAAGGCCCTTGCACAGTCAGTCACTGCTCCTAAAATGCAGTAAAACTCTACATACAGTAAGAAATATAATAATAAGGACCATGCTCGCCTCATCTAGAGATGTATTTTAAAGGCACTAGGTGTAGACCTATCTACCAGCCTGTCTTCAGCACACAATTTGGTAGAATTTTTCTGGTTTTGTTACCTCTGGAATTTTGATTTTATCTTGGGGAAGGAAAATGGTGAAGTAAGAAAATTCAGCAGAAATATGATACAGAAGACAAATCTTGGCACAAAATCCTGAACATCCCTCACAGAGCCGTCCACACTGCACTGCACGGGACATGGAGCAAGAGGTTTGTGTTCAGGCCAAGAAAAGGCAACTTGAATATACGTAGGAATGTTTTGTGACCTGTGAAACAAGATGTCAGCTTGGAGAGTCAGTTTTGCTGCCCCTAGCACAGAATACTGATCTATACATTGATCTAGCACCAACAGCCCAACATTAACCACAATAAAGTTTTGCTCCTTCTGCCACTCTTGCTTTCCTTCTTCCACATAGCCTGCTTTTTCATGTCTCTCAGACAGACACACATCCCATTGCCAAAAGTATGTTTTGGCCAGAGACCAGACACAGAGGCTGGCTGCCTCCCCAGGTGGGAAACAGCCATTCTCGTGCCTGGGCATTGGGGTGAGACAGTGCAAACAAATGCTCTCTGCCAGGCAGTTCCTGCTCCAGGCAGCTGCCTTTGTTCTGCCCCTCTCTTTGTCACCTCGTGCCTGCCGTTCACATAACTTGTTTTCAATCACCTCCAAGGAAAATGGCTATGTTCAAACCTCCTGCAAGCCAGAGGTGCCTCACTGGCTGCCTGGTGAAATGTGCTAATCTAGAGGGACTTGAAGTTTAGGATTGCATTAGAGAGTGTTCCTGCGTATGACCTAGTGCAGCATTACCCCAGCTCTACCTCTTGCAAAAGCAGAAGAATAAAGTCATTATGAATGAGTGGAAAAAGAATGAAACTAGAGAAGCAGCTGAGGCAGAGCTGTGCTGATCACACCAGGCTTTGTTTTCTGTATAATCTGGAGTCTCATACTCCTTTGGTGAGAGGTACCACTTTGAGACCACACGCTGTGCTTCCTCACAAAGAATTCACACCTTTTTTTTTGGCTTCTCCTGTATCCTGTAATAAAAGTCCTTTAGACTGTGGTTGGTCTCTGTATATTGGTGGATGAACTTGAGAAATGAATCATGAAAGCTGTAGCATTCAATCTTAAGTGGAGCAAGAAGAATATGCAGCAATGGCAAAATCACTCCTTACAACTGTCTCAATAAAACTACATGTTGTTGAACAGTGAAAGCATTTATGTTTTTATTATTATAACTAAGATTCAGTTAAAATCAGGAATAGAAAAACAACAGATCTAAACTGCATGTGAACAACTGATCAAGGACAGTGATAATCCACACAAACAAGACACATTTGTCATATTGACACTCATCTAACATCCAGCCACCCCATCTTTAAATAATCACTATGGGTATGATGCATAGTTCATTCCCGAAATCAAAGTGAGAACTATAAGGGAAATATCACATGGCACCTTGCTGATACATGCTCTTGTAATGAACTTAGAATACAATGTACAGAGAGACCTCTGGCCTAATTAGCTGCCCACTGAGCTAGAGTTGGCTTCTATCTTTTTTCTGCATATGAAACCACAGAGCTTTCTTAGTACATTATTTCCACATGTGTTTATATTGCTATCCTTGCCTCTTGATCCAGCATTTTAACTGAGCATTTCTGTCTGAAAAAAAACCAACCAAAAAACCAAAAAAACCCCCGGAAATGTCTATCCACTTACCTAAAGGATCCATCAGTTCAGTCCTCCCTTTCCATCAGTGTGAGCCAGAAGAATCGCTAGGAAAATCCATACAGTATCCCAGTAGGCAGCTGTTGAGAATCACATCAAGAGGCTCTTTATTGTGACATTTTATCCCTCTTTATTAGGGATACAACTTCTCATTTTTTGCTCCAGGCCTATTAAAATCCTCACATACCTAAGTAGCCGTGCCTAAGACGGTGGCTGGCTTCCAGCCATGGCAGAACAGGCGTGTGCTAGCACAGCACAAGATGCAGGGTGCTGCAGTCTGAGCGTGAGCACCACCACCAAGCACATCCTCAGTACAGGCTCACGGCTCTTCTAAAGGTGTCCATGGGGTAGGAGAAGGATGAAATCACCACTTAGGCACTACTTACACATGCACCTGCTGGACACTTCTTGTGTAGGAAGGGTTGGCACGTCTGCACAATTATTTACACTTCAGCTCTGGTTGCTTCTACATTTTACCTAGCAGCTTGCTCCAAAACCACTTTTCTAGAGACCCGTCCATCATCAGAATATCTCGTGTTCCAAATTTGCTTTATTTAGGACTATTATCAATATTGAAACAGAAAAAAATTATGAGAGAAAGCCTTACTAAAGTCCATCCACTGTTCCTCCTCATGCACACAGCCAATCCTCTCACCACAGAAAGCTATTAGGTTGGTTAAAAATTACTTCAGCTTCATAAATCTGTGCTGACAAGTCCCAAGTGTTTTTTATTCATCCTGGGTTTGAGCTGATAGCTACATCTCCATGAGACCAAAGAAGATTTTAGTCTTGACAGGTCATAAAGGCTCTGAAGGGTAGATCTGTGACACATGAGCATGGAAATGACTACTGAACTTATAGGAGAGATGGTGAGGGGTCAGGGCAAAAGAGGTAAGTGAGGTTGAGCAGATCCTGACCTCAGAGTTGAAATGCGCCAGGAAGCTCTTTCAAGGGCAGGCAGGAGGAACAGCAAGAGAATTATGAGGAAAATTAGGAAAAGACAGTGTCGTGGAGACCAAACTCCTAAACCACGAAAAATGGTAGTTAAAATAGCATGTCACCTGAAAAAAAAATTCTGCACATCAATTCAATTATGTTTGTATAAAATATTTTGGCATAAAAATTTCTTGGTGCTCTTTTACTTCCACTTTAACAATTAGCTCTGTATCTGGAGGACTTTCTCCCTTTCACACAACAGTACAGTTCCTGATGTTCTCCATGACCACAAGGGGCCTACCTGAACTGAGCTTATCACAACAGACTACCTCTGTTACAGATACCAGCAAACTTTCTAATAATTTCATGTTGAACAAAATAGTAGACTTTTAAATTGAGGTAACTGCCTGACCAGGGAAGCCACTGTTGTAATTCTTTCCTTAAAATTTTATTTTATTTGTACTATTACATTCTGAGCTTTAAAACACAGATGAGGAAACTTCTAAAAAGTGCTGAGGATGGGAAGTGGTCAGCAGTGTACCAAATTGTGATGTACTACAAGTAGCTGTATTGTTAAACAAGCAAACATTAGACATATATTATTAAAATTCATCTTTAATAGCATTTAAAAATAGCTATTGCAAACTTTATTTGAAGAAAAATAAACAAATTACAGTCTTCCGAAGTCCTTTGAAACAGTCTAGTTCCTTAACATTTGCTTTATTACTTGAAAAGACAGAAGCTATTTGAATAGTTGGCATGTTAGTTCACCTCTGTTTGCTCAAAACAGCTCATAAATGCATTTTTTTTCTACAATTTCTGATTTGATCAAAAGTGGAAATGCGAATGATGATCCTAACTTAGATGAAACTGGGTCTCTGACTATGTCTCAAGGCAGTGTTCAAGAATTTTAGTTCAAATTGTTTAAGGCCTAATACGGAAAAAGAAGAGATGTGTCAGTCAGTAGGACATTATATCAGCTTATATACTTCCACTGAGCCAGCATATTTTTATCTCTTCTTTGTATTTAGTATCTCATACAACCTAACAAAACTAAAAACCACAACAAAAAAAACCCCAGTTTATAATATATCATTTTAAGAGATAAGCAATGCTGATGAAGTTTTTGGGTAGCTACTGAGAAATACAACAAATTATTTGAATTTGAAGATAAATCTTAAATTGGGAGTATTGGTGACTCAAATGCAGCACATAAGGAATTAATGCTCACACTTATGTGAAAACAAGCTATCTATAGGAAAAATAATCATTAATCTAATACAACACATTTATCTAGTATCAGCCTTTATTACCTAGAGTTGCAATAGAGTAATGGCATTTCCATTTGGCATACAGAAATACATTAAAATTATTAAAGAAACAATATGGAAGTGAAATATTTTGACATGGGGAAAAGGAAACAACTGCTGTTATATTTTATAGACAAAGAAAGCATCTAATTTAAAAATCTTCAGATCACATAGAGATGGTTCACTGCATAAGGACTTATGGTAGAAGAAACGTTGGAACAAAAATATTAGTCATTAGAATTAAAATTGAATCTTCTTTCTTAACGTTTCAGACAGAAAATTTATGCCATTAGGCACTAGATGCTGTCTAATATGGTCTTTCCTAAAAATAGAACATTACACAGTGTTGTTGGTTTGGGCACTTTGTGAAGATCTTGTGTTTATACACAAACATTGCACACTGCAGAACACTGCAGCCTATAACAGCTATGTATATGCATTGCATTTGCAGGATCCAGCTAAAATCAAATACTGTCAATATTCATACCAACTTGAACAACATATTCACAGAAATATTGCTAGGATAATATTTTGAAAACTGAATAAAACCAATTTTTGCATCTCTAGGTTTGATTGCCAACAGTGACTTTCAAGGCAAAAGAGAGGCCTGTAATGTAAGAAGGACATGGAAGTGCTGGAGCAAGTTCAGAGGAAGGCCATGAAGTTAAGAGGACTGGAGCACTTCCCCTGTGAAGACAGGCTGGGAAAGTTGGGACTGTTCACTTGGAGAAGAGAAGGCTGTGTGGAGATGTCACAGCAACCTTCTAGTGACTGGAGGGGGCCTGCAGGGAAGCCAGAGAGGGACTGTCAGGAACTGTAGTAACAGGACAAGGAGTAATGAGTTCCAACTGAAAGAAGGGAAACTTAGGTTAGATATTAGGGAGTTTTCCACTGTGAGGGTGGTGAGACACTGCAATGTGTCTGGTTGGCCAGGGGGGTTGTGGATGCCCCAACCCTGGCAGTGTTCAAAGCCAGGCTGGGTAAGGCCTTGAGAAACCTCGTCTAGTGGGAGGGGTCCTTGCACATGGCAGAGAGTTTGGGACAAGATGATCCGTAAGGTCCATTCCAACCCCTTCACGTTCTATGAACACTGGATCTTGGCTCTCACGTTTCTCCTGCACCCATCTGGCCACCTCCCCCTCTTGTCATGTGCCAATGATGTGCACAAGCCACAAGCTCCTGCTTGTGAAGTGAACAGGAGCCATGGTAGGGAAGCTAACTGGGAATACCTGCACTCCTTGTGTTTGATACAAGTTGTGCCAGGGAAGGATTGGATTGAGTATTAGGAAAAATTTCCTCACTGTTAATCATCAGAACAGGCTGCCAATGGAAGCAGTGGTGTCACCATCTCTGGGGGTAGGTAGAAAGAATGTAGATATGGCTGGCACTTGGAGACATGGTTTAGTGGCGGACTTGGCAAAGCCAGCTTAATGGTTGGACCCAATGATTTTAAAGGTCTTTTCCAACATAAACTATTCTATGGTGGTGCCATGCTGGGAGCCAAACTAGCCAGGGAGCTAGCCCAGCATGCAGATTCTGAGGTGCTCTAAATCTGTTAAGCAGCACTCATTCCCTGTTCTGTACAACAGAATTTAGTATAGAATATCTCTAAATGACACCCACATTGAAACCTGCAGAGAAACCCTCAGCTAAGATCATGGATGACAGAGGCAGAATTTGGGGGGAACACCTTTAAAATACATTATAGTTTTGTTTTAGACTCAATCCTGAATAAATATCCCTTACTAATTCAATAGCATATTAAGGGCCCTAGACAGACCACGTCCATTGACACCTTTGTGGCTGAAAAGGGCATGGGAAGTACCAGCGTTCATTCAGACTTCAAAGAACAGCAGACGTGCTCAGACAATGCAACATGAAGACTCCATCACAAAATACCTTTTCATGACTGTTTTTGGCATCACTCCTTAAAGCTCCTTGTAGACCTTATTGCTAAAGAGTTCCAAAAGACTTTTTGCTACAAGACTTCCTATTAAATTCAGTGGAAGCATGGCTCCCCTAACATCCAAAATGTAATGGGGGCATCAAAAGAGCAATGGTGGTAATAGATATGTTGAGCATTTGTGTAGAGGTTCCCAAAAAAAGATGAGGAAATAAAACAAAAAAAAATCACCATGCCAAAAAATATTCCATTTCTGCTGTTCCATTCACTGCACTGCCAACACAGTACAAATGTTATCCTCTGCAATTTATTCAAAGCACCAGCCAGTACTGCAAAGTGACTGAAGGTACTGATGCAGCAATGCTAAAGGTCACCTGGTGTAAATATTTGTTTAAAGTCATAAAAGGTACGCTGTTTCTTTAAAATAGCTTGATACAGATGCGGATTTGGATGCCTGCAATAATATGCCTGCTGTATAGAATAAAGTAAAATAAAAGAGGATGTTTATTCACTGACTCAAACAATTTCCCTGACATGGTGCATTATGACTGATGATTCTTAATATAGTGCGCAAGGCATCCAAAAGTCATTTAAAAACATGTGTTGTTTGTCTCAAAAACAAATGTAAGAGAATACTAGTAAAAGCTGCACTGTCCAAAACTCAACTAAGCAGTTTAAATCCATTTTTCTTGGAGGATTTTCATGAGGATTGGACTGCTTGCAAAAAAGAACTAATTTATTCCTACTTTCTACTGCAAAAGAGCAATTTATCTCCAGTACATCTTGTCTAGAAAATAAGCCCTTTATCCTATCATTAATCAGGTACCAATGTCCCTATTAGAAGCCCTGCATATAGTAAAACCTGGAGCTTTGGGTTTTTGAAATCATATTAAAGGGAGGCAAATGACACGTCAAGTCTGCTGTTCTCAAAGACAAGAGAAGACCAACTTTCATAGGTCACAAGAAAATCAAACCCACAGCAAAACACATCCCAGTTTAGATGAGAATTTTTTCCAGATCTTATACTTGGCACAGTTTTATTAAGGCTCCCATAAATGAACAAAGGATTTGAGATGCAGAAATGTGTTTAAGTCTGTATCTTTGTTTCTCTTAGCTTTGGACCCATGTAACCAAGTGATGAGGGTGAGATTCTGCATGCTACAGCCTAAGCACTGAGTTTGGCTTCAATAAATACATTACTTCATGTGGGTCAGAGCAGCGCACACGCTCTGCTCAGGCACTAATTACTTAAAAGGCTAAATCCAAAACACACCAAGGACAAGTGAAAAGCATGAGTAAGCATGAAGAAGCAGGCCTAAGCTCTGCCTGAGAAACGGGACAGAGCTCCAAATTTGTGAAAAACATTGTAAATTCCAAAACCAGGTGAAGTAAAACAAATAACCCCAGCTAAACTAGTTCTGCAGTTCAAACCTATACATTGGCACCCCCAGTTCAGGAAGTTCAAGCCTCTTCCCATGTTACTATGCAAAATTTCCTTTGTGAACAACATTATAGATGAGCATAAATACAAAAATATACATTTTAAGCAGTAGCAAAAATTGAATAAAAATTAGAAATTCCTCAAGGAAAGGGTCTGCCATATTATTACATGTGCACAAAAACACACTCCGTCTCAAAAAGGTATGAAAGAAAGGGAATCAACAGAAATTATAATTTCCACCTCTCTTAGTCAGCATGACAGCTATTAACTTCATTTTAGTAACTATGGATGTAACAGCTTGGCTGCCTTATCTAAAAGAAGTAAGCATTAGATAACAAAGGCAGTGTGCAAGAAGGAAAGACTGGTTGGCAGACAAGGAAGGCATTCATACACTCACTCAGGAGCAACGAGCTCCCAAGCTCACACATTTCCACACTCACAGAGGTCTCTCCCCATGTGCAAAGAGCAGGTCTGGGTGTAGAAGTGCCTGCTACTTTTCCCCATCCCTCTCCTCCATTCCACTTCAGCAGAGCGCTTGAGTAAATGTGGACGTGGTTAAAGTTCAGCAAGCATGTGAATCGCTTGGCTGGACTGAACATATATGCAGTCCATGCCTCCTAAAAGGCTCTCCCACCACCAGCAACAGGGGGCACAGATGGCATGCAGGGCCACCAACTCACATGGCACTGAGAGCCCCAACTGTTTGGGGTTATGCCCAACTGAACTGTTGACAAGATGACACTGAAAGCACAAGACATAAATGATGCCCCAGAGTGACATTTCTAGGAGACATCAAAAAACCAGAACAGATTCAAAGCAAACTTCCTTCATCTGGCCATAAATATATGCCAGCTGTCACCAGCATTCTCACATGGAAAGAGAACTGCATTTGTTTCTGAATGGCCCTGGAAAAACAAAGTCTGAAAAACAGACTTTATCTTTGACGCATTTAAAGTAAAAAGCCTTTCAGAGTAAAATGCATGAGAACATCCTGAGGCCTTATTTTCAAGCATGATTAGCTTACCTTCTCTGTAATGAATAAAAAAAAAAGACTGACAACTTTCTGGAGGATTCAGCAGTTTGTAAATGCAGTACTTTTTGGCTCTTAGATCTGCTCTGAAGCCAGCTCCTTTTTTTTTTTCCGTATTATTCCCCATAAGAGCACACAGAGAAATTCAGTATTAATGTTGAGTGTCACATCTTCAGAACAGAACAAAGTGAGCTCTGATACCAAGCTCCTATCATTGCTTATCAACACCCTAATGGAGAAGCAGATAGTGTTTTGGAAAAGCATGGAAAACTAACAGGCATCCCTAAAAAACAAGCACAGTTGGAAGCTGGGGTAAAAACAAAGAGGGAATATGGAGCTAAGTTTACTTTTTATCACACTGCTTTCTCAGTAACTCTGTGCTTCTTCAGAAAATAAATTCAGTATGAAACTAACACTTGCAAGCTTTTCCAGTAGACACTTGTAGAAGTTTTCTGGCACAGCCAGAAATTTACCACATGGGCCAGCCCAGTTCTCCCTGAACACAGCAGGAGTTTGGTCATGGAAATCACTAAAGACTGGCTGGTATCTGAACATAAAATTTTCTTTGGATAATTTATGGAAACCTTAGATATGAAACAATCTGTTTCTTTTTACAGCATCCAACTGCACAGCAAGTTTACATGAAGGACAAAGAGCACACAGAACAAGGAGGCCAATGAAGAGTGCTGAAACAAGGCTGCAGAACCATCTCGGTGGCAAAGGTTGCAATCACTTTCACAGAAATCACAAGAGGTTATACTTTGCATCACTTCGGAATTATAGCTTCTCACTGCTCTTCTCCCTGTTCAGAAAGGTTAGTTAACATTAGTTAATGAACTTCTGAAATTAACCAAGAACCTAGGTTCAAAAAGAAAACATTTTTAAAGGATGCACTAAACTCTGATGCAGACCTCATCATACGCTGCAAAACACTTCCCAGAGATGGTATTTAAGCCCAGCCATTAATCATTTTTCTTCACCCAGAACACCTTGTATTGAGGCCAATGCCTGGTGAAAGACACACTTTCATAGACTCAATCTCAATTGTTAGACACAATCTGTTCACAAACCTCGGACAAACATTTTGAAAGGAATTTTTCCCCTACCTACATGACGAAGGGACTCAGCTGCTTTACCTGGCATGTTGCTGGCTGTAACATTTAAGAGTGAGGTCTCTCCTAACTGACACTTTCACTCTCATGTATGGGAGCTTCAGCTTCCTCAGTCTGGGACTGCTTACCTCACCTAGGTCCTGCTCTCGTATTTTGCACTCCCATTTCCTGAAGGGTTGCTACAGAGCCAGATTAGAAGTCTGAAAAATCATATTAATTTCTGAGATTTCAATGCATGGTAATTGCTGAAAGAATAAACTTTTGCAGAGTTTCTTTCTCATTGTGGCTTTCTTTTCTTTTTTCCTTCCAACTAGAGACCTTGCAACTTCTTTCTTAGTAGTAGCATTTTTAAACTGAAATTACACTCAGTTTCATTACAAGCCTCAGGATACTAAAAAATATGTAATTTTGTGGGTGAAAATGCTTACCAAAGAGTGACACCCATCTAGTTCTAAAAATTCAGGTAGGAGAATACTGCTGTACTGGCATCCAAGCCAGCCCTTACACCTATCTGCCACAGTAAAATCACATTTATCATTAAATGCCAGAGCAGGAGACCTCTAGGCATTTCCTAGCTCTGAATATAACATGAATCTGTCATCAGTACATAAAATATATCCCTGCAGCCTGGGTCACCAACTACAACAGTGATGGAAAATAAAAAATTTAAATAAAATCACATTCCTGTATTAGATAGGAAGGAGTTATCCCAGAAGAATTCAATCATAGAATATGTGTATATGTTGACCAGTAATATATCTATGCTATATATTAATAGGAATGGTGTCCTGTAAAATAATATTTGCACAAACCATTTTCTTGCAATTAAAGGAATTCCAGCACTGATTACATCATATAAATTTTGGTCCTTAATATTAATTTGCTGAGAATTTATGAACTAAATTTATTTAAATATAATAAAAATATTTATACATGTGCATTTACCTGTGACTTTACAACAAACATATTTATTAGCCTATCTAAAAGCATTCTTATAAAAGATTAGGCCTTGAGCTCTTCTCCCAGGAACTGGATATTCCTTTCAGCCATAGGTTCTAAGTCTTATGTGTATGTCTCAAATAAAAACTTGCTGTAATTTTTTAAGCCATTAGCCCTTAAAACATGCTCTAATTCATGGACAGTGTAATTACAATTGGTAATTTCCTATTTTAATTTAAAATTCTCTGAATGAACAAGAATTTCAGCCTATACAGAATAAATGAGATCTTCATCTAGCTGAAATAGTATGTATCATATTTGGCTGTCTTTTGTATTGTGCTAAAAAAACATGAAAAAATTGTCTATACAACCTTTTTATGCCTTATCTCAAACAAACAAACAAAGCTCAACTCCTTAATAATGTACCAGGTAGTTTATGTAATGTAGTATCCTCTCCAGCAGCCTGTAATTTCTTGTTCCTTTTCATTTTGCCCAAGAGCTTTGTACATTGTTGCCCACCTCTAAAACATTCTCTAGAGAACACATACTACATAATACATATAATACACTCATACACAACAACAAACAAACAAAAACCAAACAAAAAGTTTTCTAAAAACCACAAACAAACAAGCAAACCAACCCGAACCCCCTCCCCCACAAAAAACCCTTTGAAACTGCTTTTCCAATGTACACCTTTTTTAAGCAACAACATTTGTCAAAACATTGGCATTTTCTCCCATGAAGGACTCTTAGTTTAAGAAAGAGATAGCAAAGCTACTCCAGAGGTAATTATTACCTTGGTAAGTGAATCACAGTGAAACTCCTGCTTCATTTTGATAGTTTTGGGAACATATTGGGCCAAACAATTTGCAACAGTTGAGCAACTAATCCATTAGGACAATAGATATGTGAAAACACTACTACTCGTTAGCAAATTTGGCATGTAAATGTTCAATGCAGCTTTTTCTTCACTAAAATTTCTCCTATTTCTACAAGAAGAAACTTTCTTTTAAACTTCTGAATAATTAAGTACCATTTGAAATGACTGGCACTTACTAGGTTCATAGTAATCCACTACAGTCACTGAAGCATCTTGGATATTTGCCACCTTGAAGTCTCTCACAGCTGGAATATCCACACAAACCTGTGTTTCATTTAGCTAGAAAAACAGAAGAGAAACATCCTGAGAACCCTGGGGATGGTGGCTTCATGGAAGAGATAAAGACTTTTAGCTCAGTAGTAATCCACTTCTACAGGCTTAAGAGTTAGGATGCATATAAAGATGCTTATATCATTTGCAGTCATTTTGGTCAAATTACAGACTGCTTGGAACATCTGCCTTCTTATGTGTGATTTTTAAGAGGACTAATTTATAAACCCCTTTCAAATACAATTGAGTTGCACCTATCCAATCAGTCTCACTAAAAACCAGAACTATTAATTCCATGTAAACAGCAGATGTTGATTTCCCCAAAGAATACAATCATAATGTCTTTCCAAATTTAAGCCTAACAATGTCAGAGTGAAGATTAACATCACCACAAACACATTTCTTTGTTATTTCCAACTTACAGAGTCTAAGTATAGGTTGACTTTTCCATTATCTTTTTCCATCTTCTTAACTGTATTGTCTAATGGAACAAAATCTGGTGACACAGAGAAACCACTGAGTAAGCCAACCTCCATGAGGACCATACCACTACTGGGAGCTGTGCCAGAACCAAAGTACCTTTTCAAAACAGAGAGACAAAGAAACTTTTAGTAGAAATGTAGTAGCCCACTCTCTAAAGAAAACATTTCCTCTTTAAGTCCCAACTAATGATGTAATAATGTGTAAGAATACTTGGGAAACAAATGGAACAAAATACTGACAAGAAAATTTCTAATGATAAAGAGCTAATAATTAATTTCTCAATTATTTTTTCCTGCTAATTTTAGCCACATATGCAAAAGCTGGTTTAGCACTGAGAAAACTGCAACACATAAATCATGTAAAGATCACACTTGACACCATGAGGAACTTATAATCAGCATCTATTAGTACAGGTTTGTATTACAAATATGCAGAAACTATAGCAACTCAATACGTTTCAAAAGAAGCAATTAAGAAACTGCTGTAGGAATTCTTAAGCTGAAATGTATGAATTTCCTCTTCTGGATGCATTGTTTTGCTTTTATTCATTTTAGAGGTCAAGATACAGGTGTATGCACTTGTCTCCTAGACCTTTTCATATTTCCTTCACAGAGACTGATAGGTCCATTAACAAAACCATTAACAAATTATTTCTCAAAGTTTCAGTTTGAGAATGCATAGGGATGTTATTAATCCACATTTGGAAGAAGATTTAATAAGCTGGGTCCCCCTTTTTCCTAAAAAAATGCTTTTTATTCTATCTTTTGCCAATGTGAAAACCAGATGCTGAGTAGAAGTTTGATCTATTGGGCAAGCCTTGCACACTATGGTGCATACCAGATTTATCAAAGTATATTTACAGTGCTCTGTGCTACAAGTCACCTAAATGACCTGCAAAAGATTCTACTGCTTTAAATAAAGCAGGTAGCAGAGTAGTTTCCCCAGCCTTAGCATGGAAGGTAAATGATTATTGTTCCACTAGAAGAGAAGTGTCTCCAATCCTCATTTCAAAAGCCTGGCAGTATTGAAAGTGATTAAACTATTTCTTTGTAGAGCTGGGTAGTTGAAAAAAAATAAAAGGGAAGAGTTGCTTTCAAAGCAATGCTGTTAAGCCTGGTTGATTCAAGGCAGATACAACTTTGAAAGAAATACAGCACAACCACTGACTTCAGTTGGCTCACAAGATTAGAAACAAATGAAACCATCTGCTCGATGATGTGCCGTGCCAAAGTAGCTGCTATTGAAAACAAATAACTGAATTGGAACTGGATGTAATTATTTCTGCATAATTACCAATAAGGGGAGAGTAAAATGCCCAAGCTGTCTAGCCAGCCTGGGGTGCTACTAAAACACCAACAGGGAACCAAACCATCTTGGTACTGTCAAGGAGTGAATTAGATGTATCCCTAGAATTTATGAGGATCTGGCTCTCAAAAAAGGAAGAGAGGCAGCCTTGGGGATGGGTTGTGGTACCATCTCATCAACTCTATGGTCTCTTAAAAAAAAGGAAAAAAAATCTCATCATGCAAGAATAACTAGTAAGAGAAAGACAGACCTAAAACTTGCACCTGAAGAAAACTGGTAATATTTTCAGTTGAACTTTATGTTTCAGCTTTTCAGCAATACAAGACCAGGGTGAGAACCTCTCACAGATGATAAAAAATAAAAGAGAAAACAAAACCATGCTAGTGTAGGCAGAAAGCAGAAATGAGAGAGTAAATAGAACCATCAGTGATCAGTTTCCCATGTCTGGAGAAGGTATGCAGGCAATAAGACTTAGAAAAAACTAGCTGTCCTGGGTATTTGCCTCCCAGAGAGTGAGTTAGCTCCTCGAACCAAGCACTACTTCAATTTGAATGAAACATCATCTGCTCTAGTGTCATAAATAATACCCAGATAAGATGACCATAGCCAACCACTGTCACACTGGCTGAAAGAAGGTGGATATTCTCCAGATTATAGAAAAGGAAAAAATTGTGAAGTTGAAGCCTTCAGTACCTAACTGTGTGTATCAACAGCTAAATGCACACCCACAGCTAGACTATACATACCTGCTTGTTGAGATTTCAGCAGCCTTTCTGTATTGGTTTGTCTACTAGAAAGCTGCAACATGTTATAAAGATCATAAGTAGGCCAACTTTAAACTAATATAGGAATATAGATAAGGCATATACTATATACAATTTATAGGGAAAGGAAGAGGAAGATGACTAGTCTTTCAAGCTCAGCAATCAGAGATAAAGCTGTAGCCTAAGCAATTTAAACAGACTTACTCAAAGTACCAGTCCACTTTCCACAACAGAAGTTGATGGAACTGATGTTGGAACTAATTAAATGTTCCAAGTAGTCTCTTGAGGCTGCTTTTCAATGTCACTAGACTTTCCCCTATTCTTTGAACACTTTGCAATTAAAGCATCACCACCCTAGAGGATTCCCAGAGAGATGGAGCACTTCTCTGTATTTTAAGCAAAAGGTCTTAGCTAGGGAGTCAGATTGCCCAGAAAAGACTTACCCCAAACCCAGCATGTAAGCTCTCTATATGTCAGGAGTTTGTGCTAGACTTTAGAATGCTGTTGACACTTCATAGAAGAGTTTGAAAGAAAACTTCTGTTTCAAGAGCCCTCATGTACTCTAGTGTCTCTGCCCACCATCTGTGTCACTGAACTGGATACTAGAAACATATAAAAACAGAACTCTGGCTTCACGCCTGCTGGCTATTTCCCAAATTAAATCAATCCTCTCGACTGAAATCATATTCTCTATAGCTGATTATTTGTATGATGGTGTCACCTAGAGGCTCCATCTCCAGACACAGCTCCCTTGTGGTAGGCAGACTAGGCACACAGTGTACAAATTCAAATAAATATCAAAAAGAGGGTGTGGATGAAAGGCATGTAAGAGTAATCAGGGTGGATCAGGTGTCACTATGCAAATCTTGCATTTACAAGGAATGTAACAAGATGTTACATTTATAATATGTATAATGTCTCAAGAAGAAAACAGTGTTTTCTAGAGTAAGAATTCACAAACAGAGGAAATCCTTAAATACAACAAATGCAGTCATCTCAGCAACATTCTTGTGGATAATAAAAGACAGAAGACAAAAAACATAAATATATATACAGAGAAAATGTCCTATAGAGCTTTGTATGAAATATGCAGTGGTCTTTAACTACAATAAGAAATGCATACTGAAGAGACTGCCAGAAAACAAACACCTTCAAATATACCTTTTAAATATGTGTATGAACACTTCCACAGCAAACAAAATGGAGGCACAAAGCAGTCAAAGAAATAACTTGACTGACTAGCTGACCTAGGAATATGCAGTTCAGTGTCACCTGTGATGCAAATTCTATCCAGGTAACACCAGGTGGCTGTTCTGTGGTCCCTGAGATGATACTTGAGCAGTCTCAGCTCAGCTCTTAGTAGCTGATTACTGAACATCAGCCCAGATGCACACATTCTCCCATATCTTCCTGCTCCCTTCCCCTTATTCAGCAAAAAGAACAGAATTAGCCTGGGTGGAAAACTTAGCACCTTTTTCAAATTTAGAATAATGTATTGTATTCTACTGCCAAGTTCTTAACTACTGGAGAATGAAAGACTACAAAGATAGTAAGGCAATGTGAATTTATCATTATATAAACATGGATTTTGACTCCTGACAAAATTGTTCTCAGTGAAGTTAATTATAGAGACAAAGAATGATAGTTCATGGTGTCTTCAGCACTTCAGAACTTCCTTCTGACTTAACAAAAAAAAAAAAGTATCTGCTCCTGTATCAAAAGCAAAGGATTCTTTTCATGAAGGGTAAGAGTAATAGGCCCTTATCACAGTTTGCTACTTGAGTTAGAATGCAAAGATACTGATTCAATTTTCAAGTCTGTCCACACTCCTCTATAGTTCAAAAGCACTTGCACCAACGAAACCTTTGAGTTTTTTCTCGTATTTCACACAAACCCTTTCATGTACCTCTAACATTTAGGGTATCTCCATCTTTATGCATACTAGTAAAAAAAAAAAATCACCTAGCCAACAAAAATTGACTTATTAATTGATTCTTACTTTTAACTCCTAACATTTGTGCAAAGTAATTTTTCTTTTCTTCAGTTATAAATTTATATCCTATACATTAGTAAATTCAAAAAAACAAATGGACAATTTAGTTTATTTAAAGTAATCTAAAGTTGGTCTACATAAAGATGTGTATGAGATGTTCTGATTGATTTACCTACCTTGTGCACACATTCAAAGTCAAGTGTTTTTTATCATCTTTATCATCCTTTACATCAACATTCAAGTCAAAGGCTTCTTGATTTTGGACAGATCTGAGCCTCTGATCGGTGTGTTTTGTGTTGTACATAACATTGAGCTGTGGAGTGCAAGTACAGACATTAGGTGACATGTAATGCAAATCAGTGTGGTTAGTGACACATTAAGTTGCTAACAGCCTAACACCAGAGGAGCATTCACATGAGAAAACACACATTTGCACAGACCTGCTAGCCTATAATTGACTTGCTAACCTATAACTTGGACAAGCCCCTGTCATACCTTTAAATTTGGACTGACAATTTTCCATTTGCTACCTGAAACCACTGTAGAAGGACTGTGATCTTCCAGAAGCACTTTTCATTCCCTTTTCTTTAGCTAAGCAAAATGCATGTTGAGGTCTTTCAAGGGGAGTTATTTTAGACTTTTTCTGCTCATTTCTCAGCTAAAACAAAACCCCCTCACCATGCTATGTGTTTTATCTGGATAACTGAGGGAATCATCTTTTTCTGATTTTTGCTTTTGCTGCAACGTCTCTCACTTTTTGATACAAAAATTATTCTCCTTCTTTTACTCTCTACACATAATTCCCATTGCCCTGCCCAACGTTGCTGAATTTAGCATGCTGTATGAGTGCAGAGCCAATTCTGTAGAGGCAGTCAGGACAACTATGAAGATTTATCATGTACAACTGCTCCACAGGAGAAAGCAGCACCAAGGATGAAACCAATCTAGAAAGCCTGCCAGCTGAAGGCACAAAAAAGCAGTGCCTCAACATGCTGTCACCATAGAAACAAAACTGTTTTAACTTTTGCCAGAAAAAGCTAATGAATGGGAATTTACTGCCAAGGCAGGATGTTCAGAAACCTCATACTGAACAGGTCAATCAGCTAGTATGTTCATGGAATAAGCTATTGCTGTTATGGTCTGACTTTCTTTTCCCTATTTCTCACAACAGTGACAGAAAACGTTTTCACAGGACAGAGTTTAATTAAAGCCGCCTTCTGTATGCACACTCACTTTGCAGACAGAAGGCTATTATACAGAAACTCACATTAAATTAACAAAATGAGCAACTGCATTTCTTAACTTTTAAAAGGCAACTGCCAAAGATAAAGGCAGAACTGGCCCAATCTTGTGTATAGTGCAACCAGTCCTGGTGAGAGACCCAAGGAGAGAAAACTAAAAATCTAGTGTTCTGCATGAGAGTGATGCTTCTAATAGTAGTTGACACTACCTTTCTAAAAATATGGCACATTTATAATCCCCTAATCAATGCCTATCCTTTTCTTCTTCAACTAGCAGCATAAATGACCTTGACTGAGGATGTGAATTCAATGAAAACATCTCCAATATTTTCTGTCCCTTTTTGAGTATTCAACATCCATTCAAACGGTAATGGAGAAAGATGTGTACATTTCATCATGTACCTATTTCAGAACCATCCCACTAAATAACATTCAGTCCTCTGCCTAAGTCCAGCAAAAATACACTGAGTGGAAAAAACACTTAGTGTTTCCAGTAATGGGTAACAGGGAATTCTAAGGATTTTTCCTCATTCCCTCTCCATACCTGATCAGGAGATTGAGAAGATCTTGTTCACATATCCACTTTGCCCACACTCACCCTTGTTTGAGCCTATCCAACCTCCCCCTGTTGCTAGTTCTGGATTTTAGTGGCATGGTCATGCCAATTATTTTAGTCACATGTCAAAACCAGTTCTCAGTGGTTCTAGACAGCAGAGAGGTGTTTCTTTCAAGACTTTCAGCAGGCCTGCTAGGGAAGATCACTCCTTTGACTCCTTTTTCTAGAGCATCGTTGATAATACCCTAACCCATCCTCTCTTCCCTCTTGCAGAGTGTCTTAGGTCATGCATGGTACATACCCACACAATGGAGAGACAAACTAGGAAACTTTGTTGACAGCAGGACCAAAAAGCTGTAAGTACATGTCTGCCTTTACAACCGTAATTTCCAAAATAAATACATTTTATGAGATCCTGAAGAGTCAAGAGTGAATGCACTGCCAACTTGCACACACAGACAGTGGGATTTCACACACACAAAAAAAAAATAAAGAGGATTTTTTTTCATAAGAATCCATTCTCTCGGGAAAGCATGATGTTTCCATTAATGGATTTAATCTTCTGTTGTGTGATATTTAAATGAATTACTGTTTTGACATGCTACATTTGGCGAGAAAGTAAAATCTCGGAACAGTGATTCTTACCACTGTACTCTACCAGGCCCAAGACAATGAAACCCAGCTGAAGAAATGTGATTGCAATGTCATATGCTATCTGATTTATTAAATCTGATCCAGACCTAGCCTGTGTCTGGGAAAAAGAGAAATATCATCCAATGTTCTCAGCACTCTTTCTTTTAGAATACCAGACCTGCCAAAGGAAGCAGAAGGAAAAGAACTGATCTCAGCAAAGATGAGGTTTTGGAGGAACTACTCCAGGGTGTTGAGAGCAATATTCTGAATCACGTCACAGCATCTCTGACTCAAAGCTTCAGGAAAAGAGGCAACAGCACAGTGACCTGAATGAACAAGGTAATCTAGCCTTGGTTCCTGAACAGCAGTTCTTTGTGAGCACATTTCCATGTTCATGCAACAAACCAGAAACTTAAACCTTGGCATTATACATTCCCAAGGGAGTGCTCCCACCACAGCCAACTGGCTATTCTCAGTGGAAGACTTCTGCCCAGTCTTCACCAGATATGCTGGTTTGAATGTGAAATTTTCCTGCCAGAAATAATGTAATTGGAACTAATGCGTTTTTACAAAAGGTATTAATTTCAACAAATCAGTGTCTTCCAGCAAGAAACAATTTGCTGAAAAGCCTTTCATCAGCTCGCCTGACAAATTAACTGACTTAATATCAGGGAATATGTTTCAACAATGATTAGTGTTAAGTAGTCTTAACTGTTCTGGAGCCCCCCTTTGTCACATTCCACACAAACGGGCACACTGAAACCACAGATGTGTGAATGCAGTCCTGCTGAGATGTTCATTCCTACCTTGGCCTGCAAGCCTGAATCTAAATTATCCTCTGAAACTTTTGAACTTTGCTGTAAACTTCGCTTGTACTTCTGGGAATTAATAAACATGGGTTGTGATTTACAGCACTGTGGGTTTTGCAGACTGGTACTGAATGAATGAGGTGTATCTCCAGCTGCTGCTCACTGCTAATAGGCAGCTGTGAAGACTTCTTTGAAAAGGTGTTCCATCCCAAAGCATATTTACCAACTATCACCAGGCTTTTTTTTGCTTCCCAGATGCATAAGAACACTAAAGTGAAGGACAGATTGGATGGAACTTGGAATAGAATCTGACCTGGCATAAAACTTGGAGACACTTAAAGGTGGCTTTGGATCAGTTTTCTGAAGTACTGGACTAGTAGTCCAGTAGAAACTCTTGTTTTGTGACACAGTCAGCAAGTATAAGTTTATACTTTCAATAAAATGAGTCTCTCATGCTCAGAACTAGTATTTCTGCATTATTTGTAGTTTTTCCAAGGTCTGCTCTTTCACCTGTATGGTCACAACCAATTGTCATGGAGAGGGCACCAGGGAAGTAAGATCCACTGCTGGCCACATCAAGTTAGATCCAACACTATTTTCTTCTGATATGGTATTATTTCTCCCTCCACTTTCTGCCATGTCCACACTTTTGGTTGATGCTAAGTGTCTATTACTGTTTGTAGTTTGCAGGATCCCTAGACTCTGTTTTTCACACTATTTCTGAACATTGTAAAAATTGCTGGAGAAACTAGCTGTAATAATCCCTTATTTTTAGTTTTTCCTGCTTTCTACTTCAATGAAAGGAAAATAACTCTTATAACTAGCAATGCAATCTTATTCTGTACTGATCTGAGCCTTATTATGGTTTACCACAGTTCTCTATGAGGCATTTCTGCCTAGTCCACATACTTGTTTTACTCTGAACTCTGTGTCTGCCAGTGTAGTTCTTTGTCTTGCAAACAGACCATTGCATTTCTGCAGGAGGGCAGGGCTGCTTCCATACAGATCCAGCCCACGGAAGTGCCCCAAAACTGTCAGTCATCCAGCAGTACTTAAAAGGCCAGGCCATTGGTCAGAAACAACAGGAATACATCCATATTTTATTCACAGCATTCCTCAATTAGTGAAGTGCTTTGCTTCTGATTTAAAAAATTTTGGAAGACTGTTCTATTAACATGTTTTATAAAGCCTCCAAAATACACCTTCCTTACAGAAAGCATATCTTTAGCAAGAATACCTACCTGATTGCCTGCATTGCCTACCTGAAAGACAGCAAATCCCATTCCCTCCGCAGACACTGTAATTGTCATTTGTTGTGCAGGGGGTATCTGAAAGAAAGATGAGCAAACCAGTATTTTCAAAGAACTTTCAGTCAGCAGACTTTACAAAATAATTTTTCCTTACAAAAGTATTTCCCACTTTTTACAGTACCTCCTTAGTCTGAAGCAGGAAACGGTTTCGATTATCAATGAAGAAGGTTTCTGGCATTTCCAAAGAAGGGGCTGTCACTGTTATATCCATTTCTGTTTTGCTTGCTGCAGTGAGAGCTGCAAACAGACTCAAGGCTTGTAGAGCCACCACTGTGTCCTGTTGAGAGAAACAAGCCCTTCAGTATTGAAAAGAGCAGCCAGTGCAGCACACAGGCCATGCCTTGGGGAGCTCTTCGTCCCTGCATTGACCCATTTGTTGATTATGCTGGAATGTTCCTGCAGCCACCTCCACATCTTTGGCTTCCACTGGCATCAAAGTCCCAGCCCAGAAGAGAGAGCAACACAGGACAAGAAGCTAGCTACTGTGGAAATGGAAAATGAGGTAGAAGCCAGTTTGCCTCTTGTGCAAGGGACGTGCAACACCTGACGAGCTGAAAGACACAACAATCAGAATTACACACCACAACAACCATGGAGAAAGACACAGAGGAAAGTAACAACATTGCTACTTTCTAGATTTATTTAGTGACTATTAGTGACTATGCATTAGAAGTGACATATGTACTCAGTACTGCACAGGAGTTTTTCAGGGGGCCTTGACTGTTTACGCAAAAGCTATAGGTCTGAAAAATTATTAATACTAATTTTAACAAAAGGCTGAAATTAATTTTTATCAGACACTCAGCAAAAATTTCAAAGGGTTCCAGCCCAGTTTACTCTCTGTATTTGATGCAAAGGTTTTGTGCAATTGTTTAACTACTGCAGAATATACTTACAAACACAGTCATATATGTATCTAAAATTCTTTTTTCCATCTTTGTGTGTGACTGTAGGCTTAGCTCTCCAGGTTTTGAACACAAGAGGCAGTGTTTGAACATTTGGTCTAGCACAGTTTAGGGAACGAGAAATTTTACATCCACTATTTTCTGGGAAGAAATACAGTAATCAAATATAGGTCTCTAATCTTCTCAGGGATTTTCACTGTTCATGCTGTTCATTTTGCACCTATTTTTAACCAGTCAGAGTGAAGAAACTGGCCTTTCAGGCTTGGCATACAGATACTTTATTTATTATTAGGCCACTTCTAGTAACAAAATTCTAACATAACAGGAATTAATTCACTACAACATGGTGACTGTGCCACACTTTAAGGGGCTAGCATTTACTGACTATTCACTCTAAGTGATAAAAAAACCACATGCCACGTCCTTGTCTGAGATGACCTGCTTCACTGATTTCTTAAAATGCAGAAAGATCATCTGATTAGCAACAGCAAATTCACAATAAGCTGTATCATGTATACAGATTATGGTGAATTACTACACCCTAACTTAAAAAGCATCACACATGCAACTTAATACTTTCCTCCTCATTGTTCAACAATATGTTAAGTTTCTTATGTAATAAACTCATGGAAGGAAACACTCCAAACATTATTTTTTAAAGCAATCTTAGAAGTTAAAAAAAAAAACCTACCAAGTCATTTCTGCAAATTAAAAAAGGCATCTAGCAAGACATTGGATCAATTTTGCAATCAAAACAGTTTAGACTATGGAAGAACAAAAGAATTAATTTCTTAATTTTACCCTCAAGGGTAAATAATATGCGGCTAGATTTTCAAATTTTCAAGTAAAATAGGTTTCTGGAGAATAGAGAAAAGTTTTTAAACTCATTTAGTGCCTCAATCAACTTCTCCAAATAATAAGCAAGAATTAACACATTAGGAAAGCACTAATACCTCAGGGGAACCAGGCTGGTTCTTAAATTGCATTTTACTCAGAACACATTTCTGTCACATTAATACCAACCAACATCTGAAAATAATGAAGGATAGCCTGTACACCTTGGTACTGAGCAGCATGATGAAAAGTGACATTTCACTGTGACCAGCATTTGTAGTTAATTTAAAAGCTAGTTTAAACCAATGCAATCCAAAGTACTATCTAATATTTTGGATGACGGCACAGCATACAAGATGTGGCTTCAATAACATGGAAACCTCCTGGAGATACTGAAGATTTCCAAATTTCATGGCCCATCAAAAATCCAGGCAATAGTAAGGACAAAGTACATCATTGATTTAAGACCAGCTGCCAACAGAGGGATTAGGTTAGGGTGTTTTTCTAAAACCTACTCCCTTTAGATAAAGGACAAGTTAATAGCCTTTCAGGAGTTTGAGGACCCGCACATGGTATGAATAAAGAGAGGCTTCTCTCCTTGGAAAGAAAGTTAGCATAGATATTCGTCATGCTTATTTTGAAAATATGTTTAATTACTTTTCCATGGGCACTACTATTTCTTGTTAATTTGTTATTAGTATGTTATATAAAGAAGGTCTCCCTCTAATTCTCTTTTTCATTAGACTTGCCAAAAATACTAAAACTGGCAGTTCAGGAGTAAAATGCCAATAATGCAAGCTCGTACATAACCAAGGCTGTTACAGCAAAACAGAACTCAGTAATTATTATGTAAAAATGGTCCTTTTTTTATTTTAAATATACACTGCTTGTTTAGAAAGTACAGCAAAACCCCTTAAAGCAATATTACCTGAGTAGATGAAAATCCCCCAAGGTGATTTCTTTGATGACTTAGCCATTTCATAATAGGGATCCCCTCAGCTAATCTGTCTTGATGGAAGTGAGAAAGCAGAGCGTATGCTGCAAGTTCGATATCAATGGATCGTGGCTGCCATGAGTCAGAAATTTCAGAAGCAGGTGTTACCCAAAAACGAAATTCTCCTGTAAAAGGAACCAATAATAACCTCAGATCTACAGACTGAAGTCTTTGGATTTCTGGGAAAGTCTTAGGGGAAACCTCTTCATTAACGCTTGTTCATTAACACATGGGTTCTAGCAAGGATATATGACATTGTCATTGTCCTCTCTTATTGTGTTAATATTTAGGCATGTGTTCCATAAAGGACTGAGTTAACTACTTCCTCAGCAATGCTTGAATCTAGATACAAGAAAAAGCTGGAGTCCAAATAGTCTCTCAACTAATTTCAGTGAATTTTAGATTGATCCTTTCCTTGTCAGCCTGAAGTGCTCACATAAAGGAGCCCTTCTGAAAAGGCCACCTTGTTGTTCCGGTGCTCCTTCCTCTGAGGACCAGAGAAGGCACCTCAGGCCGCACAGCTGCTCAATAGACTCAATCTTGAGTAAAGCCTTCCCAATAAAACGTCTTCTCTTCCCAGAAGTGACTGTCCAAAAGGCCTAACTCAGTAAACAAAGATGGACACTCAAAAGGCTCTGTCGCTAGGCTACAGCACGAGTTCCTTTGGATTTTTCAAGATGATAGTTACTATTTAGAGCCAAAAACTTCCAATTCTTATACTCCATATGGTCTGTTCTTCCCCCGGATTAGGCAGAAGAATTCAGCTGTGCTGAACTTGGAAGAGGTTAAATATAATGAGAAGACAGATCCCCAGAGAAAGTGCAACAGACATCTGTACTGCCTTACAGAAAGTCCAATACTTCACCTCTTCTTTCCAATACTCATTGCTCCCCAATATCCTCCTGATCCCTCCAAACTACACTGGAATAGTTAATTAACTTCATCCATCTACCTCTCTTTAACCAAGCTGATCATACAAGTGTGCATAATAAAATAGGAAAACTGACAAGTCTTGTCCTTCAAGAGTATCACAGTACTCCTACCAGAGACATGGTAACGAGACTGAAAGCCCAAGCCTTGCTGTGAACTGTCACTCATTTATGAACACTTCTCATTACAGCTGTCTTGGAACATCTTATCATACTCTAAACAGATTTCAATTCTGAATACCTAGCTGTAGATAAATGACAGGCATCTTTAAATTTGACAAAAATCTATCTGTACAGCTGTGTAAGATACTTGTGCAGTACCTTGGCGTTCTGCTCTCTGGTTCAACATATTCAGTGCTTCCTTTGCTCTTGTACTTTTTGCCCAGGACAATGCGTATGTCACAAGTGCCAATGTGTAATTATCTGAAATGCCTTCTTCTAATTTATCTTCTAGAAAGTTTGTAGCAGTCTTGATGGCATAAGCATGCTGGAAATGAAGATAATATCGAAGAATGTACAGAGAATAAAATATATCTTGGAATAGTACAATGTAAAAGAAAAAATTGTACTGAACCAGAAAAATTACTAGCCCCAAACCACAGCCAAGAAATAAAGAAAATCTTTTTCAGAGTCACAGACAAATCTCAAAGGCAAGCCTTTTGATCTGGCACTGCCTTTATGAAAACAAGGAATTTCAATCGAATCAATTGGAATGGCTTAACATCTTTAAGATGGGCTCCCTCAAAGAAATGTCTTTGCAAGTTCTTGGACTAAATTCATGATAGTATTCTTGCTAACAGAAACTGCTTTTAGATTTTGCAAATATAAAACTGAAGGGCTTAACACAACTTTGAATTGCTTTGAATAGGTAAGAGATGTTTAATAAAATGAGGTTAAATTTTGTCTGTGTTCAAATATCCCTCTATTTCTATTAACTACCAAGTGTTTGCCAGGTACTAGGAAAATTTATGAAACATTCTTGTAACTATGAATCATATTTATGGATTCCAATACCTGTTTATCTGGGAACCCTAGGAGGGATGACATGATGTAAGCTGTGAGAGTTATTGGATTATTGGTGCCTCCTTGAAGATCACTGTGTAACACTTTCCCAGGCTCGTGGAACTCTCCATTTGGTTTTTGGTGACGGACAATCCATTTAGCTGTATCCATGAGAACATCCTCATCAATATCTATGAACGGACGAGCTTGCAGGAAACACCTCAATACAAAAGCTGATAACCTTGGGAAAAAGGTTCATCAATTAAGTCAAAATTTGCCATGCACTACAGCTTCCTCTGTTTCAGAGGATATAAGAATACTGTAAAGCATAAGGTGGTCTATGCACCCCTTCCAAGCAGAGCACCATGAATGCTTCACCCAGATAAGCAAGCAGATAAACTTAATCCACCAAAAAATGAAAATATGTCCTTGTTCCTGAAGATCATCCCTTTTGCAGCTGCTGTGTTTCAAAAATAAATACAGAGTAGAGACTCTGAGTCTGCCAGCACATGTATATCTCTATTCAAATGTTGCTGTCCTGCCTTCAGCTGCTAGACCGAAGTTTTAGTTTACAAAGTAATGCAGTCACAAGTGTGATGTTAATTACCACCACTATCCCTGTAATGATATCCTGGAAACAACCTTTGTTGATTTATTATTAATCCCACATTATCCCTCAACTCCCTTCTTTCCAAATGTCCATTCATGTAAATTGTCACTGCACTATTTAAGTACTAGAGTTGCCAGTACAGGTAAATAATCTTCATCTTCCAATCCATCAATACTGAGTCAAAGGCAAATCCTGCTGATGTCAATGAAAGATGCCCACTGAGCCCAGAAGAAGTCCCATTCAGTGTNGCTGATGTCAATGAAAGATGCCCAGTGTATTAAGTGTATTAAGTTCTGAGCCCAGAAGAAGTCTCATTCAGTGGCACAATAACAGGGACAGAAGCATGTACTGAGATACCAAAGTACGGGTAAATTGAACAAGAGTTAGCACAACAAAGTGCTGGAACCTCTCTCCATTATCTATCTGGCTTCCACAACTATGCTCTGTGTGCCTCCTGGAGTGAAATGCAGCACTGACAAGACTTTTTCAGCTGTGTTTACAGTTTCAATAAAAGTGTGACAGACACAAGTAGAACACATTTTTATCACCAGAAACTCCGTTCACCCTCCTCAAAATGTCTCAGTCAGTCTTGAGCTTCCAGTATGGAGATTACTGCTAATCTGATTGAAGCAGTAATGATCACACAGCCCTAAATGTTTTCAGTCAAGTGCAAGAATAACTAATCTAATTACTCTTCATTCGTTTGAGGAAAGCAACAGAAAAAACTTTCAGACTTCACAATTTCCCTGGTTAAAATAATTCTTTTTTTTTTTTTTATTAAAAATCCTTGCCCTAATAATGCATTTGACAATATGTTATCCAGCAAGAAAGACCTTAGAGCTGGCCTAAACACCTAATGAAAACCAGACAGAAGGCTAATACAGCTGGAAACCTTTACCAGCTCCACAAAAACTCTTCAGATGCAGGGAAAATACCTAAAATACAAAAATTCCACAATGATTCTGGCAGAACTACTCACCATGTGCTCCCAGAGGGATCCTCATTTCCAAAGGCACTAAAAGAGCCATCATCCCTCTGGAAAAGCAGCTCTCTTTGGTAGCCTGAAGTGGAAAAGTAGAGACAGGTATTGAACACTTTCATCTCATATGGGTTCCAGCACAAACTGGAACTGAAATTGCCGATATGAAGCAAGACACTTTCTAAGGCTGAGAAGGGCAAAACTTAAGCTTGTATTTCTTTTAAAACCTCCCAAATGTTGCAGCAACTCACAAAATCATATAGAAAATGGTAAGTGGGCAGCAATAACACGAAGGATCCATCTACAAAAGGAGAACCAGAACCTCTTGTGGCTGCTCATGAGCCACCCACTCAGTGCAGAGATAACAGCGTGCTCCCACACACCTGGGGGGTGCCAGGAGCAGAGCAGAGGAGCACCTATGGTTCACTGCTTCATCATTTTGGGGATCTTGCATTCCTACAGAAGTGCTCTATCTTTTCAGCAGAAGGAAGGACAAGCAAAAATTAAGTGTTTTCCAACTGGAAGGGCAAGGCTACAAGTGCTGCTGGAAAACCAGGCCTCCTCTTCAGGTCGCTTTTGCCAAATCAGTAGGCTTGCTATTAGAAAAAGCAAGATGGAAGAGGTTGTTCTGAAATGAGTGAAAATTTCAAAAGACCTGAAGATCCTGAAATCCTGAGAAGAACCATTTAAAATGTTTTCCTAAGATTTTTTCAATATCCTGAACAAGTGTAGCTATCTCCTGACTGCAGGACATCCACAATAAAAGGGCCTCAAATGCTCACTGGCTGCTCACAACCACCAGCAGCACTCTCACTTGTAGATTACTTCTGTACATAACCAGTGTTCATTCATATTAGAAATGAAGAGCTTCCTATGATATGCTACTCCCTGTAGTTTCTGATATCTAAGGCCTTTCTTCCCTTACATTCTGCCTGCCATTTGTGAATCCAGAATAGGAATGGCATCTATTTATAGCATTTCATAACACATCTTTTCTTTCCCTCCACTTTGTCTTTTCCCTTGGTTTGACTATTTTAGCTACTATAATTAAGAAAGGATACTCATAAATGGAAGGCTTGATAGAGACAGACACAATACAGAATCTGACAGGCAGAAAGAAAACTCTCAGGCAACCATCAGTAAGTCCTCCACAAATGAATGAATTTATACAAATATGTCTCATGAGGTCCATCCAGCTACAACTGTAACTACAACCATGAAAAATGTTCCTTGCTTTCACTGATAAAGTATTAATCACCCACTTCCACACTATCCTGACTGTAGCAACACAGTGAGTGAACCTTACTCCTAATTACTGAGGAACAAATGGCCTGGTCCCTCAACCTAAGTGCCAGTATTAGATGAATTCCTAGTCATCCTCTGTCTGTAATAGAAGAGAATCAGAAATAAAGCTGTGAATCTGCTACAGTACATCTAAGCACCTTCTCAAGTAACCCCAGTAGCAACAAATTTAGCTTTTGGGTCTTCTTTAGAAGAATTTTCAATCAAAATTTTCGCTTTAATATAGGGGGTTTATTATGTAGTTAGCATGACAGTGACTAATTACATCACTAAAACTGGTGAATCTTTCAGATCCAGACCTGTCATCTCAGTTAATTATACTAAGTAAAGCACTCTTAAATGGAAAGGAAAAAAAGGAGGAATTATTGGTATTTCCCCGCAAGAAAAGCAAAAGTCACTGTCAAAGTTTAAGCCTCCAAATAATGTTCTATGAGGAACACAAATACTTGTTTATATATTAATAGACTGCTTCCTCTTCAAAAGTATCTGACTGCAAGGGCTGAAAATAAGGTCTTCTGCTTCTCTGCAGAACTGGCAATATACAGCAATAAGTATTATAATCATCATCCTGCTGGTAGTGTAAAAGCACTAGACTACAACTTTCAGCCTGCTGAACAGCGACTGCTGAGCAGCCCTTACACAGGCACGGATCCATCTCAGAATGTAAGCTTGGGAGGGACCAGAAAGATGAGCAGAACCGGGGGGGAGAGATCACTCAGCTATTTCCTGCATTCCGTGTGCTCTCGTCTGCGTGCCAGCCCTGCTGCAGTCACGCAAAGGCCTCCCAGGATGAGCGTATCCGACACGGGAACGCTGGGATGGGGAGAGCCGGAGGCTGCGGGGCGCCGCGCTCAGGCTGGCGGACGCTCAATCACACGCGCAAAGCGGCACTTCCAATGTCAGCACATGAGAGTGGAAAGGCAAGGAAAAGAAGGATCCGGTTATGGAGATGTCCACTGCTTTTCTCAGAGGGTTGGCTGGAGGCCAAGAGATGTAGGAGGCTCACAGAGAAGAGCTCGAAAGGCTGGAAGAGGAATGTTTCAGGATGGAAAGGGCTTCAGAAAGATGTGAAAGACTAAAGGATCTCGCCTTTTAAACAGCTCAGAAATTCTGCTGAAAGTCTTCATCTCTTTGGGTCTAACAACAAAGCTTTCAGACCAATCAGGGTTTTTTTTCATTTCAGGAAAAATGATTTAAAGATGGCATTTGTCATTACCACAATTAAGAAAGGTGCTTAAAAAGGCAACTTTTCTTTGGCTTTGCCTTTGTTCTAAGCAAATAAAACTGCTAAAAGAAAGATCATATAGCAGTTTCTGCTAGCTATATGATCCCTTCTTCTCACAAGCATTTAGCCATAAATTAATTACATTTACTTCAGCTTCTGAGGTTACTTTTTTAAATACTTGGTGAATTATGACACGTGAAATAGTCTGTTTTAAATTAAACTTAACAATCCTTTCAAAAACTGAGCCTATAAAAATTACATTTTAAGCTAAATTTCAAGTTGAAGATTACACTTGAAAAAATAATCAGTGCAACAGCAGAAAACAATTATTAAAATTTTTTTTTTTTGCTTTATCTTTTAGATTGTGGTTCTTTTCTATGTAAAGGTTACAAATATTTCAGCATACTTACTGTTTTGGCACCTACAGTGTTAAAAACACATGCCTCAATTTAAAGCCTCAGAAAGAAATTAAGAACACAGAACAATCTGTACGTAAGTGACATTTAAACCTGCACTTCTCATTTGCTTTGAAATAACTTTAAATCCACCACTGGAAAACTTCAGAAAACTATGGTTTATAGAAAGCTCAGTCTTAAAAGAGACAGATTGCTTACAAACTTCAGAGTAGCTGTTTACATAACACATCTCTTCCTCCCCACTGTACTTTTCAACTAAACCATGTAGTAGGAAGGGTTTAAAAAAAAAAAAAAACAAAACATTTAACTGCTTAGACAGAAACTGGAATCCTGATGAAAGGAGAATTTATTTTTAGCTGTGCCTTTTCCAAGGAAAATGTCAACAAGTTTAAAAAAATCAAACAAAAAAGACTTAGAGAGAGGAAACAAAAATTGAAGATGTCATCACGATGCCTTAGTAGGGGTGTAGCTCACATGGGGCTGGTGTCACTGCTCTCAGAGAACTCTCAGCATGGTGAGACACGTGGTGAGTGTGGGACACCACAGTTAGACACTGTCAGATCCAAAAGCCAGAGTGCAACTGTGGTCTCCAAACTTCGCGATGTCCTGGAGCACCTCCCGATTCAAATATACAACAATTGCCAAGTAAAATTTTCAAGCTTTTGATTTCTAGCACAGAGTTCACTTTTGAACGAGTCTAAAATTTGTGTGGGCAAAA
The DNA here is from genome assembly GCA_013397295.1 of Polioptila caerulea. NCBI lineage: Eukaryota > Metazoa > Chordata > Aves > Passeriformes > Certhiidae > Polioptila > Polioptila caerulea. The sequence goes on along the minus strand of VYXF01013021.1, from coordinate 359,094 downwards.
AATCCAGCCATGAGATCAAATGCCACTCCTTGAGCTCTACAAGGACATGTCAGGTCAGGATGGTGTCACTGAAGACGTGGGATGAATATGGTTCACTCTGCTCACTGACTCATTTTAAACCACTGTGCCTCAGGCAGAGACCTCAGGCAGAAATGTTTGCTCACATGTGGTTTTATCAAACGAGAAGTAATAACCATCCAGGAAATCCATGTCAATTGCCTTCTAAAACGCACTTCTCATCTGAAAAAAAGCCATTATACAAAACCAACAATTTTTTCTGAGACAACTTGCCCTTGTAAACAAAATAATTTGCTGTCTAATTCTATCAGCCCAGAATAAAGAGGGAAAAAAAGAAAAAAATTAGTTTCTCTTCTAGTTCTCAGGACACAAACTGAGCAATATTTCAAACTCCAGATGCAGAGTCACAGAAATCTTTTTACTATGAAGACTTCTTAAAAATCTAACATCTTTCTTTGATGCATACAGACCTTTTCTCATGAATGATACCGCTTTTGATCTAATATCCTCTCTCAGCTGCCTGGTTTTAGTCAAGTATTGCAAAACATAAACATTTGGAGCAAAATTGATCATATTCTGTTCACCACAGCCATAAGGCATCTTAATCAGTGATGACAAACCGTTGATAGAAGGCCCAAGTAAATCACCTGAAAGACAAAATTCAACCAAAATAAACTAAAGCTTATTGCAAATAAATGGATATTGCACACATAAAGGGTGGTATAATCTAATTTGGGAGAAAATATTATATATTAGGAATGTTTCTACTAAACACCACTAAGCAGGCAGAAAAGATACTTCATCTACTGATCAACTTTATGCCCACTGACACAGATACCTACAGACCTTTCCAACTACAAAGTAATTTCAAACAGTCGCCATTAAAAAAAAAAACAACCAAAAAACACTAAACCAACCAAACAAAACCCCACATAACCAAAATCTATTTAATCCAGGAAAATGTTTCAACAGTAGTATGTATTTGAAACTTCCTTTCTTTCTTCTCCCACCTACAGTAATCAAAGCCAGTGTGTCAGAGTAAATAACAATTAGTCAGGTTATTGGTATCATTCTGCAGACAGCATATTTAGAACAGGATACTAGGACCTTCCTGACCAAAATCCAACTCTCTAACTCTGAAAACACCTTACAAATACCATATTGTCATAAATTAAACAACTTAAAGGAATAAACCACTCCAACCATAAAGTCTCCCTATGTTTAGACTGATGCATGATGGTAATTACTGTGACTTAATGATTCAACCTACTTACATTGCAGTTAAATAAATATTAATGCCATAATTAATTCCCTAACGATAGAAACAGAGAAAGCAAATTCTTACCAACAGCAGTGACCTGCACTCTTTCACTGTCATTTACAACATCAGAAGGAAAAGTGAATTCCAAAGTTTTTGACACTGCTTGTCGTTTATTCCCAGTCAAATCCAAAAGGACTGTCTGAGAATATGTCTGTTCCAATCCTTCAGCCTATAAAGATAAAGACAGAGTTTCTGAGTATCCTTCTGTAGTTGGTCCTGCCCTGAGCAGGTCATCCAACTTCAACCATTCTTTGATTCTATGATCTTAAGCTTTTATTGTTGGATGAAATATACAAGTGTCTACCATCTTCCACTGAAATGGAGCCTACCATGAATCAGACTTAGATATCCAAAGCTAGGAAAATCTTATCAGTGTCTGGTTTACCAGAAAGCCTGGAAGCTAAAATTCCACCTGTAGCAAAATACAGAAATGTTAATCTAAAATAGGCTTTGAATGAAAGCCAGATGTATGGCAAAATTGATTGCACTTATCTGAAACAGTTACCAGGTCCACTCTCTACAGGTTGTTAAATTAGCCCCAGCATCAGGGATTCAGTAATACACAAATAACTTTCACCTTGCTTTCAAGAAGCATTGGACAAACTATCCGTAGTAGAACAGATCTATGTGTTCATCCCTGGAAGGGGATCTAAAGAATTTTAAAGGACTTTAAAAAATTATTTTATGAGAAGTGTTTTCTACTTAAAGCCACCTGACCCCAAACCAACCATACAGAGCAAAAGGCAGACAAGTACATTGGTTTGCCTTTTTGCTGCACTATGTTGCCTGTTTTCGGGAACAATTCACTTCAGGAACAAGCCAAGCTACAGACTGTTTACCTTGACTAAAACTTTCTGGATAACAGCATCAGAAGCAGCAGATGATATTGCTGTCACTTTGATCGGAATCTCTCCCAGCTGTTTTGGCTTGATTGGGAATTGAAGAGTTTTCCCATCTTCACTTGGTACAGATATAGATTGTTGATTTGCTGTAGCATTTATTTCATTGGATGTTAGAATAATTTCAAAAGCATCATTCACATCCAGGATCACAGTTACCTGTAAATACAGTAACATTTGCAATACAAAGTGTTAATTTTGAAAAGGTGCTTTCGTAAGCTGCCACCTGTTTTGTGTATAGAGAAATAGGTCTGTCCACTAAAGAAAATACACCAGTTCTCACAAAGAAAGACATGGTCTCTACCAGTGATGAAAACCCTGCAATATCTAGTAAAATTCAAAGATAAAGAGATTGTTACGTTACCTCAGCTTGCTCTTTCAAATAATTAAAGATGTTCACTTCCAGAATGAACTGCTCTCCTCTGATGACGGAGTATGGAAGGTTCAGGAAAATGAAAAAGGGCTGAAAAACTTCTAGCTGCAAAACAAAATCAGTCATGAACTCTTACAACCAGAGACTAGAAAGAACATTACTATACAACATGTCTTCCAATCCCTTTTCAATTCAATGACAGAGTAATGTTTAGCTGTACTGTACAGCTGACAAATCATATTACTGCAGGGCTGAAACAGAAGGCAAGGATGCTTCTGGTCATTAGCACCTTTAGAGACACCGTCCAGATGAGAGCTGCTGACAGCTTTGACAGGGCAGTCCCAACAGAGGCAACTGAATTAGGACTGTGAGTCCATCATCTGGCAAGTTTGGAAGCTGTGATCTGCCCTGAGCTCTCATTAAGGTAACTGAATTACTTTGAGTACACAAGCAATGGATTAATGTCAGTTGAGCTATCTTCATGTCAATACACTAGTAACTAAATAACTGACTCACCCAAATTTTGTAACTCAATAACACCTTACGATGATTTTCTTTTTTATTTAGTAAGATTAACCTTAGTGTAGTTCTGGTTATACTTTTAAAAATACATACTACATTAATTAAAATAAAAACTGCAGAAATATACTAGCAAGCAGTTTCTTTTATCTGTGAACAGAGGGTTTGGAAGAAATCTTGGCTCTAAGGAGTCAATGGTAAGGTCTCATCAAGCTGAATGGGATCACAATTTCACTATTTATGAACATCTGTACAATAAGAGTGGCTGAGAAATTATATCCTTTATTATCAAAATGTCAACTAATAATTACTTCAATTCAGTTTGCACTTAAAAACATCTTCCAAGTGTTTTGAGTTTCAGAAACAAAAATCCATCAGCTTTTATTTTCTAGCTAACAAATATTCCAATGCTTTCTCTGAAAAAAAAGAAAAAAGTTGTTTGCTAAAGCTCTCAGTGTCATAAACTTCTTTAGATATTAAACATTAGAGAAGTCCTGATGGAGACTTTTTTGTTTAGTTCAGAGTAAATGTTTTCTCTATGTACCTCTTTTCTTTGTATTTTTTGTTTTACTTTTCTTTAAAACTGATGTTTTACACCCAGGAATATGCCAGTATATTACAATAAAATACAACTGAGTAAAATTACTGACACTCTGTGTAGGAGAAGTCAAAATAAAACCATGATGCAAAGCAGTACATGACATAAAGCACATAGATGTCATTTATTTCCCTCATTAAATTTTTCATGTCTTTCTTTTACTAGTCTCTCTGTATGGTAGTGATTAACATGTTTCAGCCATATGGAACTCTAAGCACAACCTAAATGTCCCAACAATAGTGAAGTACTGAACAGTGCATGGGGGTGATTATTGCTAAATTACTATCTCAACATCTGTTCTACTTGGAGCCTTCTCACATTTGAGGATGAGAGGCCAAGTGTGTATTTCCATACAGTTTTAATCAGAAAACTATTCCTCTTTCTGTCCCTTCTCTGCCAAGCCAAGTGAAAGAAACAAGAATAAAGATTCCAGTCTCAAAGGAGCCTTAGCCACAAAATCCAGACTGGGCTCCAAATTCTGTAGTGGAGTTCAGATCAGGATGTTCAAAGCACATGCACTGTGTCTGGTATAGCAGCCAACTGTGAAATCTGGACCTAGATCTCAGTTTGGATCTCAAAAGTTGCCCCTCCCAAGGATTTAAGGGCATGAGAACTTAAATGGGTAAGTTGGCTGTCTCCAAGCTATGCTTACACTAGTCCAGGAACCAAGATGGAAATCCACAGCCCACTACTACAGTCTCAACCTTTCTAAACTTAGGTATGGAAGTGGAGCTGTCTCTGATAGTAACATAAGTTTCTCTGGGATCTTTACATAATGAATAGATGGAGTATTCTGTGTATGTAAAATACTAGCTAAATGAGACTTCAAGATTTAATTCCTATTTTAAACAAGCTAAACAACTCTCTAAGTAGAGGCTTCCATGAATACAGAGTGATCTTAGGACAACTGTACTTGTACACTGGGAATATTAGGTTAGAGATCCAACCTGAGGGCTCCTGCATTTAGCTTAAATTGCTAAAGTCTTTGAATGCTTGGAAGCAAGAAAAGAGCCTCAGGACACAGGAATTTGGTAGCAAGAAGACTCTCACCCATGGCTAGCTCTCAGCATCTGCTCTGCTCCTCAAGCTAAGTCCTCCAAAACTTAGCACCTATCACTGATCACAGAATGGCTGTGTTGGGAGGGACCTCTGGATGACATATCCAAGCCCCCTGCAAGTTTACCTCGAGCAGGTTGTACCTGTGTTTACTCCAGGACTGCCTTTGACAGATAAATTAAGTCCTAAATCAAGTTTCATGTTCTCCCTCCTGAGGAAAGCATTAGCCATAAGTGTTAGCAGAGCAGCAGACAAATGCCTCTCACATCCCAGCCATCCCCTCCCTGCCTGTCTGTGCAAACCTCACTGCATGCATTACCAACTCACAGACTGCTCTCTGGGCAGAGCCAAGGAAACACAGAACACGGTTCAAAAATAGTAATTCCCCCTTTCTACACACAAAGATTCTGAAATGGGCACATTCTTGAAGTACTTTAACAACAAAAAAACTGCTCTAACAGATATAGGCATCCAAATATCAGTGTGGAGTCTTAGATATTCATATGAGCAGGAAGGGAAGGCAGATACAGTATCTCACATGTTCAGTGATGTTGTTTTCTTTACAGTTTAAACATACATGGCCTCTCAATCTATCTCTTCACCAGTATTAGGATATGCTGCTGTTAGGACTAAATCACAGAGTGCAGCAACAACCTGCAGTGTTACCAGCCTTAAAGGAGAACTCTCTAGAGAGCTGGTACCTCCACTGGAGCAGTCATCACTCCAAGCCCGCCGTTTTCAGAGATCACAAAAGCAGTGGCCACCCAGGATGTGATGGTATCAGGTACAATGGCATCCATTGTGGTTTCTGTGTCAGATCTGATGGCAGAAGGGGAGAGCAGGCTTTCAAAACCATCCATTTACAGACATCAGTAAGTGGACACATATGTTTAAAATGCATGAAAAATTAAGTCCAAATTCCTGGAAAGAAAAGCTGCTCATTATCCATTTTTTTCTGACCATTTAGAAATTCTGCAGTGGGATCAAAATTATTTTTAAAATTTAAATTATTTTAAATTACATGAATTGAAGGTAATTACACTGCATCACATTACATGTAATCCACTTTTACAGGTCCTTTAAAACAATCCCAGATGATGGTTGCTTCCTGAAATTCTCAGCTGTAAAAGAATACAAGATTTGTGCTTCACAACGGAGGTCAGATTTCATCATCATTTGACAGCTTCATCTATTCACTGAATTAGGCGCAGATAGCTACAGATTTCCCTTTCTGGGCTAATCACCATCTTTTTATGTACTGTAGAGAAATGGGCTAGGTCTCCCTATTTGTAAAAGTAATAGTTTATTTCTTTTGTCTCTAGGACTTTTATCTAGCTTCTATTGAAACCCCTAGGCCTTCAGTCAGGCGTAATCCTCTCTTGAGCAGTTGTAGAACTCCTCATTTTTTCCATCTCCAATCTCACTTGTGGCCTCTAGGTGGTAGCAGAATATAAATCTACATTTTAAAGCAGTGCTCTTCAATGCAACCGAAACTTACAAAAAAAAAAAATGGCAAGTGCAAATTGGTGTCCTTTTGCTTCTAACTTATACCTCATTTTAGTGTCAATCCAAAGCCAGGTCTCTGGAAAATGTGTCCTCACATAGAGATTGCTGAAATCAGGAGGCCCATTTTTAGACACCGGCATATCATCACCAAAACCATCCTCTAGAGGTATCATTTCACCATCTACAAAATAAAAAACACTCCAAAATACCTACCTCCAAATATCTACATTTAGAAAACTCAAATAAATACAGTTAAGAAAAGTCAAATTAATATATTGCTCGGAGTCTAATCTATAGCTTTGCTACACATAAGACTACTCCGGGACACAAAGAACTTTTTTATTTTAAGAATAAAACAAGTTTCACACAAATTTCTACATGGCCTCTGTGGAGTGCTGATAAAACTGGTGTAACTTGACTACACATGACAAACCACTGCAATAAATATCAACTGGAGCTGCAAACAAGGACTCCACTCATCCTCAGGCTTTTAAGGAAAACAGTAAAAAAGCAGTAAAACAGGAAAATTTCTGAAATGCTGATTGTATGAATTTTGTATGTCTTGAAATGGTAATGATCTGCAAGGCTGGACACAACCTCTATGCAGCACAGTAAGAAGACATAATAGGGGCCCTATCCCATAGACCTCCTTCCCCACTCAGTAAATTAGATTTGGCTACATTTGTTGTATTACTTACAAAGAAAATGTTCCTTATCCTCCTCAAGAACCGCATCAGTTGATACCCAAAGGCTGCATTTCTGAATAAAATTTACACATTATATCTCAATACAGGACATTCAGGACATCAGCAGTGCTTATCTATTTTCTTTTTCTCCTCTTTCTTTTTAGGTAAATAAAGCCATAAAGCAAGCATAAAACTAAAGCAAGTAATATACAAAAACCTAAAAAATTAAGATGATATGAATCTGAATATTGCCTTAATGACTGAAAATTTTCCAAGTGAAGACTATATCAAACATAAAGTATAAATATATTCCTTAGCATTCTGAGTATTACATATTAACAAAATTCATAATTCAAAACTCATATAAGCCATGAAAACATTAAATTGTCTATAGCTGCAAAAGTTAGAAAGTTCACTTTTTTTCTAGGAAGTGATGTTCAAATCACTAAGCAGTAAAAAAAAAAAAAAAAAAGCCTAGAATTATGAAAAAA